>VZRI01002286.1:85423-144626 GCA_013397515.1 Upupa epops | reverse complement strand
CTCACCCCTGTCCTTCCCCAGCCTTCCCCCACCAGGAAAGGGCTCCTGTTCAATCACTCTTTCAGGTTTAGTTGCCTTCTCTGGAGCATCCTCTGCTCCAATCTCCTGGGAATCCTGCTGTGGACGGTGGTGTTGTCCAGCGTAAGCTGTTGGAGCAGCTGACCAAGGCTTAGTAACTTCAGTATATTGTGTAAATTAATATAACACCTCATATGCTGTAATAAACAGTCTGTTTTAATACTTTTTTAAAGCTTCTTACATTGGTTCAGGCCCAGATAATGGTTTTACACTGGTGTTGTCACCACTGAGATGCTGATGTGAACTGTTAGTGTTCCCTATGTTTGGCCTTGCAGGAAGCGGAGCAAGTTTAAAATGCTGCTCAGGATGTGACTTCTGCTTTCAGGAGGCTGGATTGGCATGGCTTCTCTTGTTCTTCCCATAACTTGCAAGGGCAAGGTGGGATTTAGGAGCTCAGAGGCATCTCTAGGTCGTCGCTTATGGGCAGCTCACGTTGCAGAGCAGATGTAAGTGTCATATGGATCCTGCTTGCTGTCAGGGAGCTTGCAGCCTTTGGTTGATACAACACAAGGGCAGATGGCAGGTTTCTGCAACCAAATAGATCTGGGTAGCGCAGCAGGTGTCCCTCTGAAACATCCGGCAAATGAATCCCCAAGAGCTGTGTTCTCTGGGCTAGGTGGAGTGGAGTTCAGACTTGCTGTCCCTGCTCCCTTCTTTGTGTTGACTGGCTCTATCACAACCCTGACTGGGTTATGGAAAGGAGTGGCAATTGTGTCCCTCACCCGTCTCTATCTCAGCTTCTTTCTTCCCTTAGGGCTGGAGGTGAGTCTGCCAGCAAAGGAGAAGGGAGCTATCTGGAGGCAGAACTACTTCTCTTCGCAGCAACACTCTGAGGCTGCCTGGTGGGAAGGCTGGAGGTTTATGGCAGACAGGTCTGATGGAGCAAGCCCAGGAGCTGGGCTGGTTTCTGGAGGTTCATCTTCTGCTCTGGCATTGCTGAAGTGCAGAACACACAGCTGGCATGGAAGCTGTGCCTGGTATGAATTTCAGGGATATCTGTGCAACCTGTAGGATCCATAGCCAGACCTGTTGAGCAGACAGTTTCTTTGTGTTTCCTCTGTGTCCTTCCTGCTCTCACCCTCCTGAAAGGCAGAGCAGATTTTCTCTTGAGTTTCCCTGCATTCCATGCATAGGAAGGAGAGAGCCTCCTAGAACTAAATGTTTCTGGGAGCAGCTTTTGAGACAGTGGTAAGGTTTTTTTCTCAGTGCTGGATTTTCAGATTTACTCCACAGGGTAGTAAATCCCGACCTATAAAACATCTCTCTCATTTTTTCCCCCTTTTATTTCAGTTTCTGTAAGGGGTCTTGCAGTATGATCACAAGATTCTGCATTCAGTGATCCAGAAAGTCCTTGCACTACCATCTCCTGTGATATGGGTGAAGTCATAACTCACCTTACTGGTCATAACTCTCCCATTGCTTTACACATGGAAGGGCAGCCTGTATCTGTAGATGTATGTACAGATATGTAAGAATTGTATAGATTGAGACAGATAAGTTCATCCAGAAATCACTGAACAATGGCTGCCAGTGCAGAGAGGGGAGAGAAGTGCGAGTACCATTTCTTCTTGAACAGGGCATTACTAAGGTTAAGCAGCAGCTTAATACATTCCTGTTAATAACTGCTAAGTGTTACATCAAACAAAGAGAATGTCAAGAAGGTTGTTGAAGTTGGTAGTTTCTTTCCTAGAATCTCTCTTAATCACGCCACATAATGTCTCTTTGAGTGAGAAAACCACTTGCAAATCCCTGTAAATCTCAGAGGAGTAGCGGAGAGGAGAGGATCTTCAGTCAAGTGCTCTGTCTCTGGTTGTAGAGCTGCTGCTGATGGGAACAAACGGACCGGTGGCTTTGGGATGGTGAGTTTTTAACTGCAGTGCTACAGCAGATTGGGAGGGAGGCTGGTTTGCAAAAGTGAGCTGCTGAGTAGTTTCTTTTTAGATAATTGAGTAAAAAAATATCATTGCCTAAATATGGCTAAGACTCTATTAGCTGCAACCTCTGCCTTCTGTGATATTCTCGCTGAATAGCTCAGTATGAGACAGGGAAATGAGCTGATGCTATCTCCACCTTAATTGCGTCCGAGTCTTTTCAGTTTGAGGAAGGAATTTTCATTTTCTTCCAGGATTCATTGCTAAGAGTTCTTTAAACAGGCCTAGTATTTTTCTCACTACCTCCCCCCATATTTTTATTTAATTTGTTTAAAATAAAAGATCTTGCAGCGCTGTAAAAGTACTTGATGTGGTCCCAACACACAGCACACATTCTCTGGTTCTGATTTAGGAAACACATCTACATTAGTAAGGTTTTACTGTGTTGGGTTGAAAAACATCTGCTAGTCTTGGAAACCAGTTAGATATCTGGCACTTCTTTAAGCTACCTGGCTTTCCAGCTCCACAGCATTGAGTCCCTGCCAGTGTGTATTTCATAACATTCGTGTTTTAATTATCCCCAGTGTTTGTGGCAGTCTTTCGAAGTTTAAAGCAGGAACATTTGTTTTCAGTGCACTGGGGGCTGTTTCTAGATAGGGGAAGGCTCTGGCAAGGAGGTTTGGGATTAGCCTCCCCATGTTCCATACATCACTGAGCGTAGGATAGCACAGAAGCATGGGCTTAATGCAAAGAACAGCAGCAAATCCCTCTAGCTGTGATTTTCTGATGCGGGTTCTGTAGTGTCGCTGCACATCCCGAAAGCACAGTCTCCCTAGTGCAGGAATTGGCATTGCACACTTTCAGGTTAGGGTCTGTCTTCTGTTCCCTAACCCCAGCTACCAGCTGTGGGTCAGTGGATCATGAAGTGAGCGCTGTCTGGTGTGTGTGGGGTCATGGAGAGGCCCTGGCATTGTGCCTGGACATCCTGACTGTGTGAGGCCCCTGTTGTGGATAACATGCCTGTCATGAGAAATCTGATGTGGTGTGAGTAGTCTGACCCTATTCATCTGTATTTGCAGGAGTGGTTAAATGAGGAGGTGTTTCAGTCTAATGCTCAGCTCAGTGAGCTGGACTGGGCTAAGCAGAGACCTCTGTGGGACGCTGCCTCATTTCTTCCAGTGCTCTTCAAATGCTCAAGGCCACTATCAGCTCTACCATCTAACCAAATCCTGCCAGAACTTTACGGGGATAAGTGGTAAGCTCCAGCCCCTCAGTCTTTTGATCTTCCATAGCAAAGCCCCTGCTTGCAGACTGCTTGTAGATCCCATCCCTTTGCAGCTTTCCCTCTCCTGTGGCTTCAGAAGAAGTCTGTGCATCTCTTGTTTCTAGTTTTCTCCTTGCTTGGCGTTGATAAGGGCTGACATCAGAGTCTTGATAACAGAGTCCTGTGCCTTTACTAATTCCAAGTGTGTCTGTCAGGAAAGGGCTGGGTGCTCCTCAGGTGGCAGTCAGCAAAGCCACCCCGAGGAACCTGCATCCCTTTCTGCCACAAAGGGCAGCAAAGGCTTTTATTAGCCGTGATCATCACTCAGCAGATGACTCCGCACCAGCTATGGCACTGCCTCCACAGGTGATGCTCTTTTACAGGGACATGAATATCTCAATTAACCTTTGGAAAAACCAACAAGAATCCACAAGAACCGAGCTGCTAGCACAAAAAATGGAGCCATTCTCCACTCTCTGCAGCGTCCCGTGTGGATACAGAGGCTGCAAACCAGTGGAGACAGTTCACACAGCATAGGTCTGTCTTTCAAACTTGCAATTTCCCCTGAGTTTCTCCTTGCATGGTGTTTCTTTTCTAACTGAACATTGGGGATGGAGCACTGTGGTGAGAAAAAAATGCTCTGGGGTTTAAAAAAATCCCACAATGCTGAATGAGGGGAGATATAAAGAAACAAGTGGGACATCCATGTAAAAAGGGGACTTGAACGTGTTTTTTTAAGCGGCGAGCAGTCTGCTGCCACAGGAAGTGGTGAGGAGGATTAGTATCAGCAGGTTCAAAGGGGTTAGAGAAGGTAGGGAAGGGTGTGTGCTTGACCATCCCTTGAGGATGCTAGGAGGCATGTGATATGAATGGACTGCAAATGGACTGCTGGGCTTGTATGCTCCCCATAAAGACTGTATTTTCCTGCAAAACACTGAAGCACCGTTAGCTAGAGGAGAGGCACCATCCCGCTGGCTCAGCAGAGTGCTTCTTGTGTTGCATGATCTTTGTGTACCTGATGGGAGATGTCTGTGCAACTGAATTTCATTACTCTTCAGCAGTCTTGTGTCTTCCCAACTGCTCCTGAAGATGAGTTTTTCATTGCCTTGTGAAGAAGTTCTTGACTGATGGTGGCAAACATCTGTTTGAGCTATGGACACGTGTTTCTGCTCACTCTTGTCCTAGGGCTGAATAATTTCATCCACCCCTTTGCGTGGGCAGTCTGTGCCAAAGTGCTCTGTTACGGTGAACATTGCACTCCTGCAGTGCAAACACTGTTATGGACATAGTCCACAGTCACAGAGTCTACCATGAGAGTCACTGCTGGGCACCACTTTTGCATCCTACAAGTTGTTTCTAAACTGTAGGAAAAGTTGATCTCCAAACCAAATGAACTGTCCCAGTGACAGAGAGCATCTACTGCACTTGGGACTTTGCTGTCCTTGGAGAGCTTTTCTCTCCCTCTGTGTCTGCATCCATGGATTTTGGACAGAAATCCCATGGTTGTCTCTAGTTACTGCATGTTGGTCTGGACTGTTTTGGTGCACCTAGCCTTTGGGATGGTAACCCAGACAGTCCTCTCCAGGGGCACAGCCAATATGGGCAGGGATATGGTGGTTTGAACCAGTCATAGAATAATTTGAAGGTAAAAGAATGTTAGAAAGTCTGGTCCAAATGCCATTGGGGACCAGATGAAAACTAGGCTAAAGTCAATCCTTGAACCGTGTTTTGTTTCACTTGTGGGGACCCTGGTTTGGCTCTGCTCCTTTTGCTGAATGACTTGTTAATGTAAATAGAGCCTTTCTGTCGATGGCCTTGTTTCCATGCTGTATTCTTTTATGATCAATAAAAGTATATTAACATTGAGAACTTGATTTCACTGAGCCAAGCTCTGAAAATCCTGCTTTTGTTCTTTTGAAGGAGTTGGAGTTGAATGTCCTGGGAACTAAGGCTTTCATGACACTACTGGAGGAAAAACAGTATGATTTGGGTTCTGGCCTCATGGCTTTCTAAGCAACCCCCCCAAACACTTCAAGTTGTCTGTGGTTAAGGGCAGGAAGGTGGTAACGAATTCACAACACAAGTGGGGAGCCCTGTACAGTTTTAGCCAAGCATGAGGACCAAGAATATGAGAGAGAAACTACTCTGGAGACACTAAGATCAGTGAAAGAGAGGAGGAGGTGCCCTTGGTGAATTGTAGAATTCATGGTGAGGTAGGCTATCCCTTGGCAGCCCATGGAGGTTACTGGTGGAGCAGATACCCACCAGTAGCTATTGAAGTAACTCATGCCAGAGCTGTTCACAAAGAACTGCCGTCTGTGGGAAGGACCCCACACTTGAGCACAGAAGCATTGTTATTAATCCTTCCCCTGAGAAGGAAGAAGATGCAGAGACAGTGTGTGATGAACTGGCCTGCTCTGTTGTTCCCTGTAAAATCTTAGGAGTGAAGTGAAGCAAAGCCCAGAAAGAAGGGAGGGGTGGATAGAAGGTGTTTTAAGGCTGGACTTGGTCTGGGTGATCCTGCTGTGGCAGGGGGATTGGACTGGATGATCTTTCCAGGTTGTTTCCAATCTGTAGTGTTCTGTTCTGTGACTTGGTCTGGGTGTCCTGCTGTGGCAGGGGGATTGGACTGGATGATCTTTCGAGGTCCCTTCCGATCCCTGATGATTCTGTGATTCTAAGATTCTAAGCTGGACAACCTGAATATGTTCAATGCTTGCTCTCAGTGAGCCTCGTGTCTGCAGAAAGGAGATTTTCATGAGGAGGAGGGAAAGCATGAGGTACAGGGAGGAGGAGAAGTATCTAATCAATCTTAATCTTTGGACTACTCATGCAAGAGGTGTTTAAGCATGAGATGAAGCCCATTGCTACTCAGCGAAGCATTTCAGTGCATGCTTTGGGGACTATGTGGTTGGGATGCATTAAGCACAGGCTTGGGAATGCTGGTGGATCAAGGTTTCTATGCTTGTCTTTGCAAGCAGCCAGTGCTTCTGCAAGCTGTCCCAGTGACTTTCTCTGGGTTGATGTTGGAAGGTCTCCCTGCTCTGCCTTAACAATGTGACCAAACTGTTAGCCTGAGCTTGGGAGAAACAGCACCTAGAGATTGTGATTTAAACAGTGATAGAAAGAAGTGCTTTGGAAGATGTTCATTTGCTGCTTGTTGCATTTGAGGATGCTGCAATTAAAACTGAGATACGGAATGTGCTTGTGCTCTGTATCCATATCAGGACTTGGTGTTAGCCCACTGCATTCACTCCCTTCCTTTGGATGTCCACATGGAGCTGGGAAGAAGGATGTAGGCAGGGAGAACCAGGCATAGATATCAAACCTATAGGGCTTGGCTAGTCTTACTTGAATCCCAGCTTCAGGCAGTGGGACTAACCCAACAGTGGGATCTCTAAGCTATGCAGAGCTGGAGAACTGAGCTAACATGCAAAGAGAGTGACTTTGCCTGGCTTCAAGGACAGCTGCAGTTTGGGAAAACAGTAGAGGCAAGGGAAGGGTTAAAAGTTTGTCTTCTCTCCCCAGCCACATTATTTACAGTGGTTTGGCTTCCTTTTGGAAGAATCCACTGTAAAAGGAGTGTTTCTGTGGGCTATGCTTGTATCACATTGCAATTTTCTTTCCTGGACTCCTGACTGACATGATTTCCTGAAGCCTCTCTTCTCTGGGGAAGGTGAACTCAGGAAAGAGTAGGAGTTTGCTAAAAATCCAGAGCCTTGGAAAGCAAAATCATGGTGACAGCCTTTTCTTTATAGATACAAGGGCAGTCCTTAATGCTGCATCATGCTCAGTGCAGGGCAAAGGCTGGGAAAGGAGTGGGAGAGGAAATCCATCAGGTTTGATAAGAGACCGGTCTGCAAATCCTGTTGGGGCAGCTTGCAAAGGCCATAGCATCAACCCTAGGAGCAGCACCTGAATGTGTCCCTTCAGCAGCCCACTCACCCGATGGCCGGTGAGGTCAAGGGCAGTGTTGGCTATTGACCTGGATATCCTGATCTCTGTTATTGCTCAAGTCACCTTCAGGCCTCCAGGCCACAGCAGACAGCATGCTCAGCCTGGTGAGTGTTTTCTTTGCTGCTTCTTTCTTCTTCGTGAAATAAACTGTGGCTTGACATGAAAGCAAAGGCGCTGAATGAAAGTGAAGTTCTGGCTTGTTTCTCCTGTCAGACACCTCACGATACTGTTTTCCTTGATGTTCAGTTGTTTGGAAAGAAGACAAACGCTCCCCTTCTCATCATGATAGGTCCATATTTTACAGGTGTCATCTGAGCAGCTTGTGTGGAACAACACATCAAGGCAACAAGCTGCTCTCTTTAACACTGGGCAGAACACCCTGAAGCAACCATAGACCTGCAAAATCCACAGCTGCCCCAGGGTATTTTTTGACAGAGGTATTGGATCTGGGAGCTTTGGATCTGACTCATCTCAGTCAGTTTTTAGGGAATAGGTTGCATTTGTTTTTCTACCATTCCTCCTCTCTCTTTCCAGTGGAGATGTGAAGTGACGGGTCCCTCCCGCATTACCAGACCTTCAGCATCAACTGCTGCCTTGTATCCAGGGATAGGACAAGGGGCACCGGGTGTCAGCTGGAACAGAGGGGTTCCACATCAGGATGAGAAGCAACTTCTTCCCAGTGAGGGTGACAGATCCTTGGAAGGAGCTGCCCAGAGGGGATGTGGAGTCTCCTTAAAAGCCAGTTTAAAAATCCACCTGGTCACATTTCTGTGTGACTGGATCTAGGGGATCCTGCTGTGGCAGGGGGATTGAACTGGATGATCTTTCGAGATCCCTTCCAATCCGTAACACCCTGTGATTCTGTACAGATGCTCCTGCAGAGAGAGTAGAAGCATGCTCAGTAATGTCTATGAATGATACATTCCCTTTCTTTCCCCTTCCCTGCCATGGAGAGAGTGATCTCTGCTGTAGTGCCTGCTGTGTTCTTTTTTCTTCTGTTGGTCTATGGCAAGACTTGCTGCCCTTGAAGGATGGTCTTAGCTCTGAGAGAGGCTTTTGTTGCTGAGAGCTGACTTGATTCAGAACACGTGTCTTCCCCTGGGCGTGTTGCAGATGTCCACCTTCACCCCAGGTAGGTTACTCACGTACACTGGTGGGTACCATGGGCCTTCCACCTGTCCCTCTTCTTTGCCACTGAAGCAGGATTATTTAACTTTGTCCTGTTGACACTCATGAAGAACACATCCACAGTCACTTTGGTCCATGAGTAGTGAGAAATACCCAGTGTTACATGAGGCAGAACAAGAAACCTCTTGTGTAACTATTCTTCAGTCTCTTTTATTATCTCATCCCAATCTGTCCCTCAAATTTGCTAGCAAATTATAGGAAAATAGGCAGTGATTTTTCCAAGCAAATCTCTTCCGTTTGCCCAAGTGTAAGAGAAAGGGACCCAGGGGTCCTAGTGGCCAGCAGTATGACTATGAGCCAGCAATGTGCTCTTGTGGCCAAGAGGGCCAACAGCATCCTGGGGTGGGAGGGAATCAGAAGGGGGGTGGTTAGCAGATTGAGGGAGGTTCTTCTAGCCCTCTACTCTGCACTAGTGAGGCCACATCTGGAGTATTGTGTCCAGTCCTGAGTCCCTCAGTTCAAGAAAGGACACAGAGCTGCTGGAGGGTGTCCAGCGTAGAGCAATGAAGATGATTAAGGAAGTAGAACAGCTCCCTTATGAGGAAAGGCTGAGGGAGCTGGGTCTCTTGAGCTTGGAGAAGAAGAGGCTGAGGGGGGACCTCATTAATGTCTATGAATATGTGAGGGGTGGGTGTCAGGAGGATGGAGCCAGGCTCTTCTCAAAGTCATCTGGTGCTAGGTCAAGGGGCAATGGCTACAAGCTGAAACATAGGAGGTTCCATATCAATATCAGAAGGAACCTACCCCGGGGGTTGTGGAGTCTCCCTCTCTGGAGACGTTCCAGACCCGCCTGGATGTGTTTCTGTGTGACTTGGTCTAGGTGATCCTGCTGTGGCAGGGGGATTGGACTGGATAATCTTTTGGGGTCCCTTCCAATCCCTAATGATTCTATGGTTGTATAATTCTATGATTTCCTTCATGATTCTGAAGAACGGATCTGAGACCTTGAGTCAGCCCACGGTGCTGTGGTTGCTCACTGTATCAGGTGTGTAGTCCTCATGCAGATCAAGTACTTCCATGAGAAGGTGATGGATAAATAACAGAGATTTTAACTTGTTCTCCTCCCATGGAGAGTGGTGGGACTGTACAACAGTTCGTATCATCTACCTTCCATCCACCAGGGCAGGCAGCTTACATTTTGCAGATTCACATGTCCCACAGTGTTTCTGTTGGGCTATGAGGTGCACAGCTACCTGCTGGTGACCTGAGAGCTGCTGAAACAGGATTGATTGGTAGAGGCTGCTGTTGAGGGGGAAATAGCCAGAGCTGTTGAGTGTGTCTGTGAGGAATGGCTCTAGAAAGATCATTCAGTATTGGAAAGAAGTTTTAGATTTTTATGAGCCTGAATCCCCCCTAAGGTGGGATTCTGCAAAGAGGAATAGTCCACCAGCTTGCACTGTGGGTTGTCCCAAGCTCCAATCTCTGGAGCTCTGAGCCTCTCCACTGGGTTCTCCATCTGTGGATGTTCTTGTGTTTCCTCCCTGAGAGGGTCTAACATCTGAGACCCCCCCAAACCGAGAAGTGTGGGAGCAGTGAAATCCCCTCTTGCAAAGCCTCATCTTTGGCAGCAGGCTGCCCCAGGGCCCTGGAAACCTGAACAGTGGAGGAACCAGATGGGTGACCAGGCAGGAAACTCAGCAGGTTTCTGATGTTTGGAGCCCTGTGCAAGTTTCATGGGAACGTGGGCAAATTTGACTCACCTTGCTGAGATTTTGCTGAATTGGTGAATTCCTCTGAAATGTTGTTTTGCCTGAAACCTTGTGAGCAGGTGCAGTATCTGCAGCTATCTTCTGGAGATGGAGACAAGGTGTTCCCCTACTCCTTGTAAAGTGGGCCTTCTGGAGTCAAAGGACTCATCTTTGCTGTTGAGTGTTCTGCTGGTGTTCACATTCATGGCGTCAAGGAGGGAGGATACAGGAACTTGGCAGTGACAAGAGAAGGATGCTGGCAGGTTATTCTGATCCTTAGAAAATCATTGTGTTCTCCTCATTATGCTACACCTCATCCACCTACTCCCTCTTGTCCTATAGACTGTAAATTCTCCATATTAAATTAATTCCCCAAGTGCTCTGTTTGTTTTCACAGCCTCTAGCTGAGTTTCCTAGGTGCTATCCTAATATAAACAGTAATAAAGACAGCTCTGTCCTGCTGCAAACCACTTCTGAGGATGTTCCCTCTAATTCCTTTCCTTGTTGAGCGTTGTATCATTAAAAGGCATGAGGTGGTTAATTGGAGACTTACAGCTTTTGTGACTGATGCAAACCAGTGCCTGGGTAATTACTCGCTGCAAATGCTCAGGTGAACTAAAGCTTTGAAAGAGAAGAGGGAGGACGCAGATGGCCCTCATGAGCAGAAGGTCCCCTGCAAAAGGTCACAGGAAAAGGTTAGTGGAAGGGTTGCCCCGAAGCTGGGAAAAAGAACCTAATACCTGGACAACTGGTGAAGAGCCTGGCTAGGTCTGGCGGCTTTGTTCCCTAAAGGGGGCTGCTGCTGCTGCGGCAGAGCCTCGTACATCAAAGCTCTCATAACACAACCCAGCAGAGATCGGTATCACCCAGCCTATGGCACTGGAGAGAAATGGATTGGTTGACAAGTCGGAGGCCCTTTCTGGGCAGATGGCTGGGTAGGAGTTACTGGCTGCTTGCAAAATCTCGGAAGGAGCCTTTAATCTGCGTGTGATACTGTATGTTTTAGCGAGCATCTAGATGTTTATCTCCACTGCATTAGTCACCAGGAGAGTCTGCTCTCAACCTTTTCTCTTCTGTACCTTAGCTGCCGGCTTCTTCCGCCACTTTTTGGAACAGATGTGAGCTGAATGCTGTAGGAGTTGTTAGGGCTTTGTAATTTTGACAGGGAAATAGAGCTGAGATGTTGTTTCTTAATAAAACAGAGAGAAGATCTAGTGCTGCGAGTTTGTGCTCTGATAGACTTTCAGAGCCTTGTCCACGGAGCTGGTGGTCTGAAGTCTTATCATGCTCCTGCACAAATAGTTCTGTCTTGAAGCCCTTTAGAACAACAACTACAAAGCTGGGCTTCTCCCAGCCTGATGTGAAATGCCTTGCAGTGCCAAAGGTAAACGGGGTCAATCCATCATCCTCCTAGAGTCTATCTAATGGCAGCCCATGAATCAAGCTTGGCTTGACTGGTCATTTTTATCTGCCTTGGGGAGTATAAGCCAACCAAACTGGGGTCCTGCTCTCATATGGCTGCCCAGAGGGGTTGTGGAGTCTCCCTCTGTGGAGATGTTCCAGACCCGCCTGGATGTGTTCCTGTGTGACTTGGTCTAGGTGATTTGCTGTGGCAGAGGGATTGGACTGGATGATCTTTCGAGGTCCCTTCTGATCCCTAAGGATTGTATGATATGTGCAGGCTGAAGATTGCAAGGTTAGGTTTGGTAGGGTGAGTTAATTGGGTGGAGCCAGTGTAAATATATCTGTTATGATGAGGTCTGCAAAGGGATGAGGTCTGAGCATGCAGGCTCGGGCCATCTCTCACAGCCAGGATTGCCGTAGTGCATCTGCTGGCTTGGCCAGGCAACACCTTGGTGCTGGTTCTACTCCTGTGTTTGCATCTAGAGCAGATTGATTGTTTTCTTAAGACTGTGCCAAATAAAGAGCTTAGCTCAGTGGGGAAACCAAACTCCCAGCAATGACTGAAGAGCAGACGATTTAACAGTCCCAAATTTTGCTAATCCAGACAGTAACATGAGCTCAGGCCGTTCAGCTGAGGTCCCACTCTAAACTCACACATCAGGCAGTGAGATTTAGAGCCTAGCAGGTCATGGGCTGTGTATGCAATTAAAAAGATCCTTTCCCCAAGGAGTTCACGAGGCAGAGGCAAAATAATATTCCCCCAATTAGTTTATTGCAGCAGACTGGGGCACAGAAGTCAGATGATCTGGGGGCATGCTAAGACCATTTATGTGCCATTGAACTTGGAAAAGGCATTTTTCACAACATCTGGATTCAATCAATTTGTCGTCAATCCACAGGGCCAGACCCATTTTCTGGGACCATTAAAGTACACAGCACTGACACGGGGTTGTGGCTGTAACCCAAACATGGGTATCCAAAGTAAGAGTCCTGCTGCCTCTTGCCAGGAACTGTGTAGAGATTGAGAATCTGGCCAATCCAAAAGGAGCACCGCTCCTTTTCCCTCTAGACAAATCCTCAAGGCTCAATCCTCACCTTCAGTCATGCTATGCAAAGCCTGGTCAGATATAGGGTGCTGGGACAGAGCTTATGGGGCACGCATTCTCCATGTGTTGGGAAGGAGATATCTGCCAAGCATTATGGAAATCTTTGCAAAGATGAAGCAGGCTCCTTCTTCAGCCCTACCTTTGCATTTTGCTTTTAGCTCTCCAAGCACCTTCTTGTGCAAGCTGCCAGTGGTGGCTGCGACTCTGCCCATCTGGGAACTTGCTGAGAGGAGCCTGGTTCATTTGAATGTGTGCAACCACAGCTCATGCTTTTACAGCACATACTCGGTGAGGCAATGCCTTTATCTGCAATACTCGGGGCTTTATCTAATATCTTTTCAGTCTAAAGCTTTTTTTGAAACGCAGATTAAGTAATAACAACGCTGGATAATTGAGTGCATTTTTTTCACGGTGACATAGCGATGGTTATCTGTGGCTACTGAAAAGCCAGGATAATACACTATGCGAGTGCTGCATTATCTTGCTTCTGGAACTTAGCAAGTTTGGCATTAGGGCTTAAGTAATTGAAATACGGCTCCTTGTACCAAAGCCTGTTTGTTTATAAAAAAGCCTAATGCATCTTTCTAATGGACACTGCAGTGTCAGAAGCACTGACATGATTGTGAGACTGGTGGAATGTTGAGTGTGGAGATCACACCCTGTAAGAACCACATCTGATGTGTCTCCTGGTAGGTGAGAGCAAAATCCATCTTGCTGTGAAAGGAGATGACCTTGGGAATCAGTGTCTGTGGTGTGTGTTTGCTTTTTGGATGTCAGGTGAGATGTAGCTCTGAACATGTTCTGCTTCACATCACCATGGCTTTGCTGGGTAAATAGTTCTAACACTGTTCTGAGCAGACCTTACCATCCTAACGGGCAATTTTATTTGCATGGGAGGCCTGGTGAAACAAAATGACAGGCTGGTGTGGTAAAATGAGCCGGATTCCCTTTGAATCCTGCCGAGTGAGGAGCAAAACAGAAATGAACATCCCCCTCTGAACCTAGAATGCACAGCTCTCTTCCCCAGCAAAACAGTCTGTGCATCTTCCAGAAAAACTGAAGGATCAATGGGAAAACACTTAGCATTAAGTCAACTTACTGCCCAAAGTGGTATTTTAGTCCCTCTCCCATTTGTTCAGGCAGAACACGACAGCGGGTCTCTGGATAATTTTCCACCTGCCTGTTTTGAATATCAGATGGAAGCGTTTAGCTGTTGGACTGGAATGGTGCCCAGTTTTGCAGGAGCCCTTTCTCCCGAGTTCTGCTGGTTTTATAACTCCTTAGAATCATCCAAGCTTGGTCCTGGCTGGCACAGGGTAAATGCTGAGCAACACAACATGAGTCTACTCTTCATATATCAATACATTTCCACAGTTAATATCAAGGACCAAGCTACTAGGTCTGATTTAACTGTATCTCACAGGCCAGAAGAGTATGTGATGCTGTATGACCCTGCAGAACAATGCTGGTACACCAGCAAAGTCCTTTCAGACATGAAGAAAAAAAATCACACCATTTTCTTGCTGGATTTTTGTCCAGTGCACCCCAGTGTGCATGACAACCACATTGCTGACAGCGGCTGAAAACTTCTTATTGTCTTAAGCATCCCCTAATAGGGTGGAAGTGGAGGTTAATTCAGCTGGGTACTGTGCTGCTTTGAAGTTATTGAATCTATCAAGTGTTTAGCTCTCTATCTCCCCTATCTCTATCTATTGATAACTGCACACTGGATAGCTGGAATACTGATGTTAAGGTTCCAGCTTGGTTCATCTTGTGCTGTGTGACTGGTGTTAATCCTGTGGAGGATGGTAGCGCTGTTGCCAGCTGCTTTTCCTGGTGGAAACCGGGAGTGGGATCAGCCCCATTCTCACATGTGGTCGGTATCTCCACTGTGCAGGAATTTGTTAGCTTAAAGCTTCTCTCTAAACGGGTGACAACTCTTCTCTGATAAGCTGTGACTGCCCTGCATGTGAGACCTCAGACACCAAATAAACAGCTCTGGCATCAGATAATTCTGTTTAGAGTGCCGAGGCCTCAGAAGTACCCTATCTTTTGAAATGCAATGGAGTTTTCATGGGTTGTTTACATCTTCCTGCAGCACCTTCATGTCAGCTTGTAGCTCTTTGGTGTCTATGAAAATTTAAACCGCTCATCCTAGGAAGTACTGGATTGGTTTGGATTTATTTTTTCTAGTGTTTTTTGGGAAAGTCTTATTCATAATTCTCCTTCTTGCTCCTCTAAAATCTGCTGGAGTGCTGATGGGCCAACCCAGAGCTTGCAGGCATTAGAGATGCAGCATTTTTGTCAAGAATATGCTTGGTGCTGGTGCCCCATGTGGGTTGATGACACTGGGAAACGAATTGGATGTTGTTGTGCTGTGCTCCAAGCATAAAGCCTTCCGTCCTCTGGCCTCACATCTTTGTGGATATTGCTGCTCACTTTCACAGAGGGCAAACTGCCCTTGTAAACCTCACGACCTTCTGCGGTTTGAGGGAAGACTTGGGATGGAAACATCCACTGCTTAGGAAGCTGTGAGCAAACGAGGCTGAAGCTGCCTGTGTGAAATCACAGAGTACATCAGGTGTAGAAGAGACAGCCCAGAAATGATGAGAGTTTTGAAACTGTTTATCTAAGTTTCTTGCACAGCCCCCCTTATCACAGCATCACAGAACCTCCCCGATGGTAATATGTTTTATCTTCTTGCCAACACGCTTGCAGGGTTCCTACCCCTGTGTTACAGTTAGGAGACCCGAGTGCAGGTGCTGAGTGATATGCCCAGTGGCACTTGGGGTTTCTGTGGCAGATCAAGGAATGAAGCTCAACTTTCCCATGCCCCAGGCTAATTCCTTAACCCCATGGGATCCTCCTGGAAATGAGCAGAGTGGTTTAGCAAAATACAGCAGCATGTGGAAATAATGCTCACATGCAGTATGGGGGGGACCATCCTGCACTCTAAAAATAATGCTGGCATTTGAGTCTTGGTCTTTTGGAGCAAGTGGGCGCTGTGTGGTGGGGAGATGGAGGTGGCTCTGGGACAAACAGAATACGGCTGCATTGAGCAAGGTTTATTGGTATCACAGTAGACCGGGTTGGAAGGGTCCTTGAGCATCATCTAGTTCAACCCTTTTAGCTAATGAAACGCAGTTTAGAAGAGATGGCCCAACACCCTGTCAAGCTGAGCCTTAAAACTGTCTAAAGTTGGGAATCCACTAATTCCCTTAGCAAACCATTCCAGTGTCTGGTTACTCTCATGATGAAGAGTTTTTCTCTGGAGTCCAACTGGAATCTCCCCAGGAGCAACTCTTATCTATCACCACTTGTCTCTTCTATGCAACACCTTGTGAAAAGGGAGTCTCCTCCTTCTTGGTCACCACCTGGTAACCTAGCACCCAGCTCTCTCACCTTTTCTGTGGCAGAGGGATTGGACTGGGTCATCTTTAGAGGTCCTTTCTGATCCCTAATGATTCTATGATTCTCATATGGCCCGTGTGGAAGTGGGACTGTGCTGGCTTTTGTAGTCTGAAATGAGCTGCTTTCTGGCTTTTGCTGCCCAAGCAGAGCCACTAGGATTTTAGAGCCACAGCTGCATCCCCTTGGTAGATCAGTGGGTTTGCCCACTCCAGTGCTTCTTGTCCCCACAGAGGTTCTCTCCCAGGAGGGTGTTTTGCAAATGTGGATGGATCTGGCAGTTTCAAACTTTGAGCTGCCAGTTGTCCATGAGTTAATCTGATCTTCTGCTCCTCCCTTTCTATCCCCCCTCAGTCCCTGCATTCCTACAGCTGCAGCATGCCTTCATCCTAACAAAATATTGTAGAATGACAAAACAATGGTGTAAGGGAATGAATAACACAGGGAGAAAGTGAGTGTTTGGTGGGTCTGTGTTATTACCTAATAACTGCCTGCTTCATTCATTGATGATGTTTAAACTAATTGAAATTGCAGCACCTAATAAATGCTGCTAAGTAGTGCCATGCCTGTAACTTGATTGCCATAATCCATCAGGGAACATGTTTCAAAATGACAACATTTCCCAGCAATTAGCTGGAAAACCAGCTCTTAGCATCAGTGCTGGGATAATCCGATGTTGGCTGTGTTAGATGAGGGTTCTGAAATGATGACTGTACCAGTATCCAAAACCTCTTCCAGAAGGCCAGAGGGAGACTCATAGAATCACATTGTTATCAAGGTTGGAAAAGACTTTCAAGATCATCAAGTCCAATCGTCCACCCTACAACCCCAACCACTAACCCATCTCCTGAAACACTCATATCTGGCTGTTTATTGAACCCCTCCAAGGATGGTGCCTCCACCTCCTCCCTGGGCAGCCTGTTCCAGGGCCTCCTCACTCTTTCTGGAAAGTTTTTCCTAAGATCCAATCTGAACCTCCCTTGGTGCAACTTGATCCCATTTCCTCTTGTCCTATGGCTGGGTCACTAGGGAGAAGGGGCCAACACCTGCATCACAACAACCTCTCTTCAGGTAGTTGTAGAGAACAATGAGGTCTCCAGTTAAACTCTTTCTTCTTCTGCAGTTCTTCTCCAGGCTGAACATACCCAGCTCCCTCAGCCTCTTCTCATCAGTTCTCCAGATCCCTAACCAGCCCAGTTCTCCTTCTTTGCTATACTATAGTGCCCAACGTATAAGCAGCCAGCCTCAGCCCAGCCTATAGCTTTGGCTGGAAGAGTAAGCGATGTTGCAGGATGAAAGAAAGGTGAAGACAAACACAGGAAGCAGCAATCTCCACTGGCTGCCTGCCTGCTCCTCACTCCTGTTCACACTGTTTTCGCTGAACAGGCTAACTGGTGTGCTGTCAGTTGCTGTCAGCTCCTCAAACTCTTGGTGTTGGAACCCTTGCTGTCTCCCATGCACACTCAGCAAGTCTCTAGTATGAACAACAACAAAAAATCTTTCATTGTCACTGTAAGGCATCACGAAGTCCTCATCTAAGAAGATCCTAGATGAGTGTCTCATTTGCATGTCTAACAAAGCCTTGGGTAATCACCAAGAGGACGCTGGACTCAGTTAAAAGACTTGGACGATAGCACTAGGTGTTTGGAAAGAAGCATCTGTGCAGGGTGATTCCTTGATCTACCTCACATTTGAGTTGGTGTGCTCGTCTTGCAAAAGGATGTTGCTGCGGCTTCATGATGTATCTGGAAATTCCGGATTTTTTGTGGAAGGCATGGGATAGAGAATTGGGCGTCTGGGACACCCTACAGCTTGTTTTCTCAAGCACTTTCATAGAATCACAGAAAGTTAGGGGTTGTAGAGTCTCCTTCTCTGGAGATGTTCCAGACCTGCCTGGTTGTGTTCCTGTGCGACTTGGTCTAGGTGATCCTGCTGTGGCAGGGGGATTGGACTGGATGATCTTTCAAGGTCCCTTCTGATCCCTAATAGTTCTATGATCTCTCCCTCTCCTGCACTGCCCAAGCAGGAGGGCATTTATTTTATTTTCATATCATTGGAGGTTTGGGGTTGGAAGGGACCTCTTCAAAGGGTGTCTAATCCAACCTCCCCACAACAAGCAGGGCCATCACTCACCAGATCACATTGCTCAGAGCCCCATCCAGCCTGAGCTTCAATGGCTCCAGGGGTGGGGCCTCCACCACCTCTCTAGGCAGCCTGTTCCAGGGATTCCCCACCCTCAGATTCAACCACTGTTCCCTGATGTCTGACCTAAAGCTCCCCTTTTCCAGCTTCAAACCATGACCTCTTGTCCTATGGTTGGTTCCCTGCTCTTGTGAACAGTCTTCCTCTGCTTTCTGACAGCCCCTTCCAGGGATTGGAAGGCGGCTATAAGGTCCCCCTGGAGATGTAGTCCACATTTTCTCTCTTCCTAAAGCTTGTAGCTTAACAGGAAGTTGCCACAGCCCTGGCAGTGCAGGACCATTGTAATTATTGCCGTGCAATTTCATAGCACTGTATTCTTTTAGTAATCAAACCCTAGGCTGCTTTTTGCTGCTGTTGCCTGAGAATAATCACGGGTCAGGATTTCAATGGCACAGATTTGGTGCTGGGTTGGTGCCTCAGCCTGAGCTATTGCTGATTCTAAGGATTTGCTGCACAGGCACCGCAGGGGTGTAATAGGCGGCTCTTTGTGGCAGGCTGGCAGCGCTCTGTTGTGCCAGGTGTTCTGCTTTTAGCAGGAATGGGGGGGAGGGGGTTATTTTATTTTTTTTTAGGAGAGTGACTACATTAACTCATAACCTGTAATCGGTATTAATGCCTTTGAATGCTCTCGAGTGAGTTATAGGTGATTACTGTTGTCTGACCCTGGTTAAGTCCATTTCTAGAAATGGCTTTGTGTGACTTTGTGTGCACAGCCGAAAGGAATGCAGCTTTCCCCTAATTACAGACTGGTAATGCAAGAGGAGACATTTCTAGTTCTGCTTCTGAAAGTATTTCCTTTGAGCACTGATGAGCCACTGATAGCAGTAACCTCTGGAACCATTGTGAAGAGGAGAGACAGGGCAGCACCTCACACGATTTCATCACTCGAAGCCTTGCACAGACTGTAGCAGCAATTGAGCCATCAGTAAGTCGCAGGGGATAACATCTCCCGACTGCTCTGTCTTTTAATAAGATTAAATCGTGTCGGGTTTTTGCCAGCCTTTTCAAATGTGGCCAGTGGCTCAGCCATCCCTATGCTGGGAAGCAAAGACCTGAAGATTCAGGTGTTGAAACAGAAGGACATTCCCCCCCCCCTTCCCTAGCCTCAACGTTTCTGTGTGCAGTTTGCTGCTTCAGATGTACACAGAAAATACCCCCTCACACAAGCAAGTCGCATTTCCTAATNTATGAACAACAACAAAAAATCTTTCATTGTCACTGTAAGGCATCACGAAGTCCTCATCTAAGAAGATCCTAGATGAGTGTCTCATTTGCATGTCTAACAAAGCCTTGGGTAATCACCAAGAGGACGCTGGACTCAGTTAAAAGACTTGGACGATAGCACTAGGTGTTTGGAAAGAAGCATCTGTGCAGGGTGATTCCTTGATCTACCTCACATTTGAGTTGGTGTGCTCGTCTTGCAAAAGGATGTTGCTGCGGCTTCATGATGTATCTGGAAATTCCGGATTTTTTGTGGAAGGCATGGGATAGAGAATTGGGCGTCTGGGACACCCTACAGCTTGTTTTCTCAAGCACTTTCATAGAATCACAGAAAGTTAGGGGTTGTAGAGTCTCCTTCTCTGGAGATGTTCCAGACCTGCCTGGTTGTGTTCCTGTGCGACTTGGTCTAGGTGATCCTGCTGTGGCAGGGGGATTGGACTGGATGATCTTTCAAGGTCCCTTCTGATCCCTAATAGTTCTATGATCTCTCCCTCTCCTGCACTGCCCAAGCAGGAGGGCATTTATTTTATTTTCATATCATTGGAGGTTTGGGGTTGGAAGGGACCTCTTCAAAGGGTGTCTAATCCAACCTCCCCACAACAAGCAGGGCCATCACTCACCAGATCACATTGCTCAGAGCCCCATCCAGCCTGAGCTTCAATGGCTCCAGGGGTGGGGCCTCCACCACCTCTCTAGGCAGCCTGTTCCAGGGATTCCCCACCCTCAGATTCAACCACTGTTCCCTGATGTCTGACCTAAAGCTCCCCTTTTCCAGCTTCAAACCATGACCTCTTGTCCTATGGTTGGTTCCCTGCTCTTGTGAACAGTCTTCCTCTGCTTTCTGACAGCCCCTTCCAGGGATTGGAAGGCGGCTATAAGGTCCCCCTGGAGATGTAGTCCACATTTTCTCTCTTCCTAAAGCTTGTAGCTTAACAGGAAGTTGCCACAGCCCTGGCAGTGCAGGACCATTGTAATTATTGCCGTGCAATTTCATAGCACTGTATTCTTTTAGTAATCAAACCCTAGGCTGCTTTTTGCTGCTGTTGCCTGAGAATAATCACGGGTCAGGATTTCAATGGCACAGATTTGGTGCTGGGTTGGTGCCTCAGCCTGAGCTATTGCTGATTCTAAGGATTTGCTGCACAGGCACCGCAGGGGTGTAATAGGCGGCTCTTTGTGGCAGGCTGGCAGCGCTCTGTTGTGCCAGGTGTTCTGCTTTTAGCAGGAATGGGGGGGAGGGGGTTATTTTATTTTTTTTTAGGAGAGTGACTACATTAACTCATAACCTGTAATCGGTATTAATGCCTTTGAATGCTCTCGAGTGAGTTATAGGTGATTACTGTTGTCTGACCCTGGTTAAGTCCATTTCTAGAAATGGCTTTGTGTGACTTTGTGTGCACAGCCGAAAGGAATGCAGCTTTCCCCTAATTACAGACTGGTAATGCAAGAGGAGACATTTCTAGTTCTGCTTCTGAAAGTATTTCCTTTGAGCACTGATGAGCCACTGATAGCAGTAACCTCTGGAACCATTGTGAAGAGGAGAGACAGGGCAGCACCTCACACGATTTCATCACTCGAAGCCTTGCACAGACTGTAGCAGCAATTGAGCCATCAGTAAGTCGCAGGGGATAACATCTCCCGACTGCTCTGTCTTTTAATAAGATTAAATCGTGTCGGGTTTTTGCCAGCCTTTTCAAATGTGGCCAGTGGCTCAGCCATCCCTATGCTGGGAAGCAAAGACCTGAAGATTCAGGTGTTGAAACAGAAGGACATTCCCCCCCCCCTTCCCTAGCCTCAACGTTTCTGTGTGCAGTTTGCTGCTTCAGATGTACACAGAAAATACCCCCTCACACAAGCAAGTCGCATTTCCTAATCAGCCGCGCCTTTCTGATTTTCCTACAGCCTTTGTTCTCAGCTCTCTAATTTTATTTAGATCTCCTGTCAGGAGCGTGAAGGCATTTCTTACCGTTGGTGCCTCAAATACAATGCATTTCATACAGAGGCGAGTTCAGTTGTCAATACCATTTGTTACAGTATTAGTTAAGGAGCTGTGAATAAATCAAAAGGATTAACATTATCTCTCGGGTAGGACAGAGGAACAGAACGTTACATTGCTCATGTATCATTGATGAACAATATTTTCCCAGCCTTTAATTTACAGGGCTGATTTTTCCTCAGGAAGGTTCTTGTCTGTGAGTTTGAAGGGGTACCATTCCTTTCACCCTTTAATATTTAAAACCTTTGTTTAAATCACCGTTGTGTTTTCTTGTAGGTAATTATTACTTCGATGAACAATGTTTTCCCAGCCTTTTACTTGCAGAAATGGAAATGGGCTTTCCTAACGTAGGTGATTTTCTGAGAGTTTGAGCTGCTAACACAATTTTTACCGTTTAGTGTTTAAAACCTTAGTTTAAAAATCACCATTATTTTTTCTGTATAGGTAAATATTACTTGATTTAAATGTGCGTGGAATGCTGTGTTGATGCATTTAACACTTCTCGAGCTGAGCGTTTAATTTGTGAATTACTCTCTCCAAAGCAATCAGACAAAAGGGGATGAATATATATGAGTTGACTGCTGTTCCTGAGCTGTGCTGTAATCCTGTGTTATCTCTGCACCAAGGGCATCTGTGTGGACAGTTACTGAGCCTCAGCTGACCTGTGGCAACTGCTACTCATTAGAGAGCAGCAGTATGTACAGACCTACGATACAGACAGCGGTGAATCTATTNAACAGGATGCCCAGGAGGGTTGTGGAGTCTCCTACTCTGGAGACTTTCAAGACCCACTTGGATCTGTGACTTGGTCTAGCTGATTCTGCTGTGACATGGGGATTGGACTGCATGATGTTTCGAGGTCCCTGCCTATCCCTAATGATTCTGTGATGTTTCATTTGAGCAAAAAAGGCTGCAGTAGAAACAAGAGTAGCTTAATTAGGGCTGGGACCCTGAGCTACAAGAGTAGCTTAATTAGAGCTGGACCCCGAGCAAGGGAGGCAGGTAACCTTGGAATGGTGATTCAAGGATAATTTGGATTTTCCATCTTCCACATCCTTATGTTGAGTCTGCATATTTCCCTGGGGATGGGTCATAGCTCAGTCAGGAGTTATGGGCTTGAGGGAGAAACTGTTATACACTGTGCAGAAGGTCAGGTGAGACAGTGGTTAAGGTCTCCCTAGGCCCTTAAGGTCTATGGATTCCAGTGAGAATTATCGCAGCTTCACTGTAGGTGGGCTTGATTTTGGGGCAAATGTTAATGACCAAGTGCTGCAGCTAAGGTGCTTCAGAAAAGAAGAAATGAGAGAGCAGTGCTGCCCCATGGATTGTTTATAATGTGACATACGATGCTGGAGTCTTGTTCTTTAGTGTGTATCAGTTATAGCACAGCTCTGGCTGTGTGAAACCATGGTGTGATGCTAAAGATCCTGGTTCTGTCACCAGCTTTCTATTCTCTCCTCCTTTGCCTCATGGATATTTGTTTTCCCACTGTCCAACACGAAGCACTTGGGCACCTCACAATGGATAACTAAGTGCTGTAGGCCATAGCTCAAATAATTTCCAGCCTTTACATCTCTAGAAATTCTGCAAAGCAGTAAGAGTTCCCAGGACTGTATTTTCAGTCCTGATTTTGAGAAGCACAGATGTTGGGCAGTTTTTAGTGAACCTGGCTTAAATTTGCAGAATTCCTGCAGTACAATTCACTGGTATTTCAGTCCCTGAAACGGTGACACAAATGGCACACAAAATGTGCTTCTTTCTTTAAACTGCTGTTCAGAAATAACTTCTTGTTAGGACTGTGTCCAAAAGCCACAGCATTTAAAAATAACTCCTTCTTAATGAGAGCAGATTGGCAGAAGCAGTGCTATAGGTTGGATGTGTGTGTGCCCTCTCCAATAACCAGCCAAGTCTGGCTGGATGAGACGTCAGCAGAGACATGGTGCCCTCGGTTTTTCTCTGTATCTTGGAAACTCAGATGTCTCTAGAGACATCTTTCAGAGCTGCCTCGATAATGGCCTTGCTGCACCCCAGTAAAATCCTCCAAGCAGGGGCTCTGCTCTGCCCAACAGATGTTGTGTTCGTGGAGACAGCTCTTCTCAGGCTGAGTGGGTCCTGCTGTGTGCGAAAATATGAAAGATGCCCTCAAAAATCAACCTTTCAGGTTACAGTACAGATGGAGGGAGGCTGAAAGTGAATTTTAGCTTTCAAATGACTGTGTGCTGTCTCCTTGATTGAGTTGCTGGGTTTAAGACTGTGAATTGGGGGATTGTGTGTAATGCATTCATGCAGTCCTTGTCTGAAATGAAGCAGGAACATAATTTATGGGGATGTTCTCATCTCAGCCTTTGAGGAATTAGCTTCAATTAACTCTGTGGGGAATTGCATGTGTCCGGTGTCAGAGAGCCATCAAGTTTTCTTTAGAAACGCCGGCTGCTCTATGCGCTTCATCCTCTGTCTGTCTGAGGGGGATAAAGACTCAAAGCTGGGGAAATGCAGATCTGAGTGACCAAGTTTCACAGGGTTAATGCCACGCACAGATGATGGGCAAGACTGTAGCTGGATGCATTGCAGGTTGTTATAATTTATCTCCCTCCAGCGTGATTGACAGAGGGTTTGGTGAGGGTGAACTCAGAACATGGAAAGAGCGAGTGCACCAGAAGACACCAGCTGTAAAATAAGATCTCTCCGGGTAAATCTTTCTGACATCCATGAGAATTAGAAAGGACATCAATTTCAGGTAGAGTGTGGCCAGTGCTTATGGGTCTGATACCTCTAGGCTGCTGTCTTTGTGTCTGTGTTGCTGCCCAATATGACCAGACATAAAGAAAACAGGGCAATAAGCATGTGGGAACAGGGTTCCACACCGGTTTGTGGTGCTCAGGTGCTGTGGCAGGGACTATGGTGGTGTCAAGTCACTCCTTGGTCGTACCCAGCCACTGGAGACTTCACCACCACACAGTGGGCAATCAGAAGGAGGTGGCTAAATCAGACTGTTGCAGGATGTGAGTGAAAGAATGGCTTTGGATAAAGAGGCCTGGAAGAAGCACACCTTGTTGTTGCTGCAAGATGAGAGACACTGGGTACTACATCCTCTTGTCAGACACAGATTCAGGTGGGAGAAGCTCGCCACCAGATTAAACCTGAGAGCTGGTGTTTCTCACCTCTGTGATGCTGTTTGTCACCCTCTCCACAACAGAAAGGATGCCTGGCTATCACACTTTGTTAGGAAGCTGCATCAGAATGCAGCACAGGAGAACCGTGAGGGTTCAACAGCCTGAGCAATACTCCCTGTGCCTTGACTTCCCTTATGAAGCATCACTTTAAATCAGAGAAGAGTGGAGGGGGTGTATTTTCACTCTTAGCACAATTTCTTCAGCGCTCTCTTAATTTCTGTGCTAGTGGAGACAGAATTAGGGGAAGATGCCTGGTGCTTCTTCAAAACCTCATATCCCACTTCTGCCCCCACACTCCCCATTATCACTCTGTTATCCATCAGCCGCTTGCCAGTTCAGACACTAAGTCACTCTGCAGCAGGCGCTGGCAAACTGTTTCCCGGTGACGTGTTTATATCTAAATGGCTAATTCTCTATCCATAGCTTATCACAAAGATTAAAAAACCAATGGAGCTAGATCTGAGCAAATCCAAAGCAGGAATCCTAAGCACTTCTGTCACTAGAAGCATGGGGGAGCGTGTGGCTTTCTTCCAGCAGATATAACAATCACAGCTCGTTTGGGCGGGGAATTTTTCTACTACTATGTATTGACACAAAGGAGCACCTAGCCTGATAATGCCTCCCGGCTGCTGCCACCATCCCAATATTAAGAACAAATTAAGGTGTAAGATTAAACTCTGGAAGTTGTTACCTGGTCGCAGTTGCTTCTCCAGCTTTTTCACACCAAAATATTGGCTGTCAGCACTCATCGAGTTTAAAAATAAAATTAAGCTCCTACCTCGAGCAGGAAACAATCAGGGTCTCCAGTCTCCTGTAGTGATTCTGGTGCTGAGTTTCTAATCTGCAATTAAATCTGTCACGGGCTGTAATGTGACTGACTGTAATAATCCCCATGAACTCCTGCTTGTCAGGGTGCTTCGCTTATGGAGGCAGTTCAAAGCAGCACAGAGACAGCAGATCTCATAACTGAAAAGTTTGTCGTGACCACAGAAATCCTGAGGCTGGGGAGGCTGGCACTGGTATCACTGGTAGGTATTGCCATGCACTGGGGCTCTGCTGTCTGATCCAGTGCAGCTGGAGTGGCCAGTGATGATCACACTGTGGGGGAAACACAAAAATCTGATGTTGTGAGAAATGGGAAAGGAAGCGGTGATGGTCCCCATTCCCCAAGGGACAGGCTGTATCAAGACTGTGTCAGGAGCGAGTGTTCTCCGTTTGCCTACACATTTGCCTGACACCAGTACTGACAGCCACGATTGCAGGGGGATGCGCTGCTGGAGAAGAGAAGCGTCTCTTGGGTTGCAGGCAGTGCTGGTGGTAGACCTGGCACCTTCGTAAATGATGTCAGTGCTACATGCAAAGTAGCCGAACGTGCCCATCGCTGTGGGACCAAGAGAAATGAGCAACAGAGGAGATCAAAGCTTGCTTGGGAAATACTTAAGCTAAACAACATGACTAAAAATAACCTTCTCTTTAGTGAGAGGAGCAAGTTGGGAAAAGCATGAGGAAAGTTTGGTGGGAGATTATACGAAGGATGAATACTAGAAGATGCTGTCAGAACTGCTGGGTGATGGGCTGAGTTGTATGTGCAGATGCTGGGGAGAACCTGAGCTATAGGTTCTTCTCTGCTGAGATCTTATGATTGCACCCAGAGGGTCCATGTCCCCTTCTTAGCACCCACCCATGGAAACATGGTGATGAGTGGCTGGAATTCAGAGAATTGTACTGGCTGGAGCTGGAGAGGTTGGTTTATGTGGTGATGCTCACAGTGAGGTCTGTGCATAGCTGAGCTAAGCACCAGTCTCCACGTTGGATGAGGAGTAGGAGAGAAATTAGGCAAGAGCCTGCAGTTATTTGGAAACCTGAAGTGCTGGTAAGGAAGAAGGGATGTTTTGGGTGATGCGAGACATAATGAAGAAAACAATAGTGTGGTAAAATAGAACAAATGTGATGAGGGTATATATTAAGGCATTAAATAGTCTTCTAAGGGAATGGAATCCCACAGTGTGAAAACTGAGTGTGCACACAAAAACTGGGTATGTGCCTGTGGACTGTCTGCAATCGTCCTGTGGTGAGGATGGAAAGAAATGAAAAAGCTTTGCTTTTTACAACTGCCTGACAGGAGGTAGGAGAAAGGTGGGGGTTGGTCTCCTCTCTGGAGACATTAGTGATAGGACAAGAGAGAAAGGGAGCTGGGTCTCTTTAGCTTGGAGAAGAGTAGGCTGATTAATGTCTACAAATATGTGAGGGGTGGGTGTCAGGAGAATGGATCCAGGCTCTTCTCAAGGTCATCTGGTGACAGGACAAGGGGCACAGAGTGCAAGCTGGAACAGAGGAGGTTACATATCAATATCAGCAGGAACTTCTTCCCAGGAAGGGTACCAGAGCACTGGAACAGGCTGCCCAGGGGGGTTGTGGAGTCTCCTTCTCTGGAGATGTTCCAGACCCACCTGGATATGTTCCTGTGCAACTTGATCTTGCTGTGGCAGGGAGATTGGACTGGATGATCTTTTGAGGTCCCTTCCAATCCCTAATGATTCTATGATTCTATGAAACGGCCTGAAGTTGGGCCAGGGGAGGTTTACATTGGACATCAGCAAAAATTTCTTCCCTGACAGGGTAGTCAGGAGTTGGAACAGGCTGCTCAGGGAGGGTGGTGGAGTTGCCATCCCTGAATGGGTTCTAGTAGACTAGGCAGTAGGGAACAGGCTTTAGTGGGCATGGTGGGGTTGGGTTGATGGTTGGACTGGATGACCTTGTGATCAATGATTCTGTGATTCTAAGTTTGCTCCCCTCTGCTTTGAAGGAACTTCTTGCACTCTCCTGTCCTACCCAGCATGCCACAGGATCACTTGTTATTAGCAATGATCTGATAATGCTGAATGAAAGATATTCCCTTCCAAAAATTCAGAAGTGACCTGGAGAGGGAACTGCTCTTGGTGAGTGACACATCCAACAGCCAGCCTCACATTTCCAGGCTGATCTGGAGCACTAGTGATTTCATGTGTAGATGAAATAAACTTTCTTCCCAAATTCTTTCTGGAACCGTGACTGTTGTGCTCAATAATGAACACGAGTCGCTAGAAATGCTACCGGCCACACAGCAGCTCAGCACTTCTCCTAGCAATGCAGATTTGCTGAGGCTACTGGAAATGAGCAGCTCAACTGGGAAATGCAGGAAGTGCATTAATGTGTGACTGGGCAACAGCTTAGCGGATCTTGCCAAAATCTCTCTGGCTGCCTGGGCTTTTCCTCTGTCCTTTCATCTTCATTAACCTTTTATAACTCTGTCTGATTGCTGCAGCTTTCCCACCACTTCCTACCCAAATGTCCCTCCAATAGCTTTGTTATGGGCAGCCCTTACGGGCGTTGGCCACTGCGGGGCTGTTAACATGTAAGAGACTGATTGAGACGGGATGGAGCTGTCTGGAAGGATGCTGACTGCGGGACCCCACCGAGGTTGGCAGGAATGCGTGTAAGAGAGGAGTGTGTGTGTGTGTGTATGTGTGTGTGTGTGTGTGTGTTAACAGCAATCACCATGCAAAATGCACCTCGGTGGGTCTCCCACATCACTGGCAATGCTGTGAGAAATCCAGCAGCTTCTGGAAGTCATCACCAACCTCAACAATTGCCAGCTTTGCTATTTTGCAACTGGGTTTTTTTTTTTTTTTCCTAATGGGGGCCAAGTTTAAAACAACAACAGCAACAACAAAAAAGATCCCCTTTTAAAAAGATGCTTGTCAGCTGCTTCAGTCTCTTCGAGCCTGGGTGCGGTTTTTTTGGGGTATAACTCAGAACTTCCCATTATCTAGCAGCTAGCTAGGGCATTAAATTGTCACAGATCACATCTTTCTCAACACACGTGCACCAATGTGGAAGATTAATTATGCTCTCTTTTGTAAAACGCGGGATCCCAAGCGATTAAGGAAGAAATGAATCAAGAATATGAATTTAAGTACCTAAAAGCAACACAGCCATAGCTTGACTTGAAAGAAAACAGCTGCTAAGAACAACAGCTAGGCAAAAAAATGTGGAGCAGCAGCGTCTCTGAGGCTGGGGGAGGGATGAGAGCTCGGGTGCTCCAAGAAGAGTGTTTCGACTGACCTGAGGCCCTGACACCTTCCGATGGGATTTCGTCAGCTCTGCGTCGGGTGAAACTCATGTGGAGCTTTTCTAAGTGACAAACAGGCTGAACCGGGGGTTTGCAGTAGATGTTGTTTTTCCCTAGGACTCAAAAAATCCTCTCATGTTGGCAATTGCAATTGCAGCTGCTGCTCACTGAGTGTTTGCTGGTGTTAAAGGGGAGCAAGAGCATCAGTGTGCTACATCCAGGAATTCAGGTGGCATATTTTGCCTTCTGCTATTCCTGCTATGCAACTCCTTATACGCTTTTGTTCTTCTCTTGCATTTTAAAGGCTCTGCATGGGGAGATGGAGGAAGGGATGGGATCAGGGACTCTTGTGCTCAGTGATTGCACAAACCACTAGCTTGACCTGTCTGCTCAGTGGGTGCAGCAGCAACGGAGTAGACGTGTGTTCCTGTCCGCATTCGTGGTGGTGACCTCCAGCAGAAGAGCTTAAGCTATGTGGGTGGAAAATGTGCTTTGCTGGGTGAAGATGAGTCATGATGCAAGGTGCTGTCATATATAGAGGCCATGCTCCACACTGACAGGGGAGTGCTGGGTGCTCAAACAAACGAAAACCACAACAAATGATGGAACAAGGCCACACTGGAGGTTCTGAGGTTGGATCTAGATGATCTTTAAGGTCCCTTTCATCCTAGACCATTCTATGATTCTATGATGTCTGCTAGGACCCTTTTGCAAGGAAAATCTTAGAAAGAGTATTGCAAATGGAAAAATCAGAGTGTGGCAGGGAGGGACCTCTGGAGATCATCTAGTCCAACCCCCCTGATAGAGCAACAGCCCCTAGAGATCACACAAGAATGTGTCCAGGTGGGTTTTCAATATCTCCAGAGAAGATATTCTGCTGCAAAACACAGTGTTCCCCTCGTATTTATGTGGAACCTCCTATGTTCCTGCTTTCACCCATTGCCTCTTGTCCTATAATTGGATGACACTGAGCAGCCTCCTTCCTCCTGACACCCACCCTTTATATGTTTGTAAACATTAATGAGGTCATCCCTTAGTCTTCCCTCAGTGGGAAAGGGATGCTGGAGGTGTTAGTGGCAGACAAGTCCGGCAGCAAAAGATCTCTGGGATCTCATAGTGCCTGACCCTGGTGCCTCCGTTCTATTTTCTCATTACCACCAGCTCACCACCAAATGAGCCTTATCTACCACCCTCCCAGCCCCATCACCAGTGCACTGTGCCCGACCACTGACTCTTTGGTTTTTCCCAAACAAACTGCCACTGTTTGTCTAGAAAAGAGACAAAGACATCGCAGAGCCCGAGCCATAACCATCTCCAGATGTTTGCTGTGAGCAGGATGGGATTAAACTGCTCACTGTGTCTACCGGGGACAGGAAAGTGCCTGGGATTAAACTGCAGCGAGGGACAATCTAAACCCAGGAAAAGCTTTGAAGGGTGAGAAGTAGAGAGCTGGGGAAGCATTTGCCCAGGGAGGCTGGAATTTCGGCCAGTGGGTATTTTTAGCACTGGGTTGGGCAATAAGCTGTAATTGGAGCTAGCTTTGGGGGATGAGTGGGGAGACCACTGGAGGTCCCTTATGGCTCCATTTGCTGTATTGTATTTATTTACTGGTGTTTGTGTAGCATTTAAAGGCTCTTTTTGGGAGAGGGGGGGTTCTGGGGGGAGCTGTGGGTATCCACTTCTGTGCAGAAACATGAGCAAGGGGCAGAGAGTTCACTGTGTGACCGGACATATATCAGAGTGCTTATCAGTAGCCATGTGCAGATAAGGGAGCTATAAAGTTCTCATTTTAGAGAACAAAAAAGTTTCAAGTGAGTTTTCATGAAAAGCTGAGAGTGGGAGAAGGACCAGCGGAAGTCCCACATTCCCTTCCCTGCCTTCTCCCATCCTCATTTTCCCAGGGCTTATCTCACTGTGACTCCAGGACTAGTGGGACCCCTCTGAATGCTGATATAACTCAGGAGGCTGGAGAACACCAGCCCGACATGGGCCCAGGCACTCATCCCAAGTTAATGAGCTGAACTGGCTTGGGGAAGTCTGGTGAGCATCAAACTCATGGGAGGGAAGGAAGTAAGGAATAGGGTAACCAGCTGGAAACTGGGGGAGATGTGGGTGGCTCCCCAAGGCTTTCCCTGGCAAAAGTCAGCGGCAAAAGTCACTTGTTCCAAGCCCACAGAAACCTGTGACATGACAGAGCTCCTACCTATGCATTTTCCTCAGTGTGTTGAGTTTTAGGAGGGCATAATGCTAGGAAACAGCATATTCTGTCATCTCAGACTATTTCCAGAGCAGAAGATCTGTGGCAGCTGTGCTGTGTGGGTACCTGGGTAGTTTGTATGAGCAGGACCAGTGGGCTGTGCTTCTCCACGTGGCTGAATGGATCATCTGGCTGAATGGCTCATCCCATCAGCTCCATGAGGAGGCGCTTTGGGATGGAAATCACAACCTGTAATTGTAACTCATCAGCCTTCTTAAACACAGAGAACAAAAAAAGCAAGGAGCAGAAAGAAATCTTTTGCTTTCTCCTGGGAGGAGCTCTTATCTGTTTCCTGAAGATCGTTTTAGTGTCTGCGTTATTTTTGTAGCTGGAAGTGCAAACCAGACAGGGCTGAGAACCTCAGAGAAACTCATTACAGGAGCTGGAGGCCAAACTTGAGCGGAGATGGGGAAAGCAAACAACCCCATGCTTTCCTACCTCTGAATTCAATCTCCCTCCCTGAAGTCCTACCAGCCATACGGCTCCTGAGCTCCCAGACAGCTGGGCTGGAGCAAACAGCCTTGATCTGCTAGGCAAGATAGAGTTACTTGACCATCTTTGCCTCATCAGTGTCTAATGTGTCACATTTGGAATCCACTATAAGCTTCTAGGGCTTGGTATCCTTACAGCCACCAACCTATAGATCAGAATTAACTCCTGAACTTTTCCGGGGAGTGATGGTGCTGAGCTACAGAGTTCAGCTTGATACCACTTTGTAGCTCCTGGACCTGTGTGCAGCTGCCCACTGCTGTCCTGAGATGTTAGAGGGAAATAGAGAGGTGGATCCCTCTTTGCTGTGTTTCCAATCTGAGAGGGGTGCTGTGATAAATGTGGGACACAGGGCTGTTTCACTCCCGCTCACACAGAAGAAAAGGGGGAGAGCTGCCAATCTGTGTTTTTTCACCCAGCATCTGAGAACCCTGTGTTTGAAAATCTTGCAGAAGGTGGGTTTTTCCTTTTTTTTTCCCCGGTAATGCACAATCCAAAGTACCAATCTCTTGATGTATGGCCGCTGACAGGTGCCCATCTGGTCCCCCGGGAGCCCATCTCTCATGCCTCTTCTCCAACGCTCACGAAGATGGGGTGAAGCAGAGTCAGGCTGGTGCAAGAGTCTCTGCTAAGTGTCTGCAGCCGAATGCGGCACAAGATACAGGTTTACATCTCCCCACAGATGGTTGTCATGCAGCTGAGTCTGCTTATCCCTACCAGTGTTGGAAATCTTGCTGTCTGTTGCTTCCCTCTGCATGTAGGGAAAGGGGAGAATTAAACCAACACTGCTGTTAAGGCCACTCACTATGTGTTCATCCTGCTGGGGCTTTCTCTTTGTTTGAAACAGGAGATCCATGAGCCACCAGCATGCAAGAGGTTAAATTTTGAAAGTGTTCCCATTAAGGCAGGAAAAGTTTGACCTCTGCCTGTTCTTTACTTCCAACCGAATCTGGGAGATTATGACAAAGACCGTGTAGGCGTGTTCCCAGTGTTCGGTTTCCAAAAGATGGAAATATCATCTTCCCTGACCTTCAGCTTCGTGTTCTTGGTGCAGGGGCCCTGGTGCCGTCTCAAAGCCACTGGCTCCAGCACCTTGGTTTCCTCCCACCATCTCCACAGCCTCCTCAGCGATGGCAGCATGGAAGCTGGGGCAGGAGGCAAGTCCTGCTGTGTCTTGCTTTCCTGCTGGAAGTGATTTATGGCATTTTGGGGGTCATGGAGAAGCCAAGGGGTGCGCATGCACTTCCCCTCCTTCTTTCTGTCTGTGTATATATAAATATATTCGAATGCTGCTGCTGCTGACTTCTGAAGCTATTCATATTTGTTTAGCCCTGGATTCATCCCACCCCAGATTTGGCTGAGGTGCCTGACGGAAGCACAGACATCCTCGGGCTCCCTCTGTTGTCGATGGAGCGAAGCACCTGTGGAAGGTGACCTCAGCTCTCAGGTGAGAGAGCTGGATAATTTGCTTCTGGTTTATTCAGTGCCAGCAAAGCACATGGAAGCAACTGGGAAGGGTCTGGTCCCACGTGTCCTGGATGGCTGGAAGCCCTGGCCGTGTCCCACAGAGCCAGGTGCTGCACAGACAGCGGGCAGGAAGGTGGCCATGCCTGAGAGAGCTTGTGGTCTGATGGTACATCTACCCAGTCAGGTGCAAAACCTGGAGCATCAGGTCAGGATAAGGTAGAAGAAGAGGAGCTCATGCTTGTCTGGACCAGCTGGAGAAGGGTGAGGTCCTGAATGCACTTGCCTTGATCTTCCAAGCCCTGTGACACCCCCTTGCCCATTACTTCACGCTGAAGGAGAGTTGGAACAAAGTGAGATGCCTTTGAAGAATGCACTGGAGTGACATCTCAGCAGGGAGAAGCTGTCAGAGAGCTGGTGGTGGGTCCATCCTGCACCCATTCTGGCAGGAGAGCTGGCACCTTGAGAGTGAGAAGGAATGAAACAGTGAGGAGAGATGAGAGATAGGGCAGGGCACACCTTGAGATGAAAGGCGTGTGGTTTGTGTTTGAGGAGCAGTGACGTTCTGTGGGGAGGAGGATTTATTTCTTCATTAACTCGGTGCCTGAACAAGTTTATCTTGAAGCGCCGAACAAGTGTCATTGATGTTCCCTTTGAGCAAACAAGGCTCTTTGATAATGCCTCCCCTCTCCTGACCTTTATTTTAATTTTCAGTGCTTCTAATTAACACTGATCATTCATTCAAACATTGAACTGGTCGTTCCTGCTAAGTGCGAGGCAAATGGTTTGTGGTTGGGAGATAAATGGGGGCAGGCTGCTGCAGGGAAACTCCAAGGTTGTGGGATACCCTATGCAACCCAGAGACTGTTGTGTTTGAACAAGGAATTTCTTCTCTGGTCCCTGGAGAGTAGCTGGGAATAAAGTATCCCATAGGAAAGGAGCAGAAGCTCTCAGGAGATGGCCTGTGAAGGCAGTAGCAGGACTCAACACCACCTAAACCCTGTCTTTTATGTTTTCTTCTGCAGTGTTTGGTGACCGATAATGGGGTTGCTGGTGGTATGAAGGAGGAACTGGGAGTTTGCCCAATTTTTCTACACAGGGTTAAGGGACAAAATAGGATTCTGACCTCCAGCTTGAGACCCTTCTTGTTTCATAGGGGTAGCCACTGTGGATAGGCAGACTGTGGTAAAGAGGTCGAGGCTGGGGATTTGGAGGACAAACTCCTTTTTAGGGCTATAGCAGCAGAGCTGGTGGGGTCAGCTGGGTGAGTATCTGCCCGCAGTGCTGAAGCCTCACTGTGAACTTCTTATGGGACTGGGAAAAACTCTCCCAAGGAATGGGGTTACAGAACTTTCCTGCAGAGAGCCCTGCATCTCCACCATCAAAGTGCTTTTTATCTCAGGTTGCCATGCGGGCTCACCCCAGCCCACAGGAATCACGTGTGCCCACAGCTCTCTCCACAAATACTTGGCAATTTTACCAGCTTTGGCTCTTCTCTTGGAAAGAAAATGTGGCTGAAATCTCAGCAGCTTCAACAACACCACTGAGTGACAGGAGCCATCTATTTTGGTCTAATAACAACTGTGCTATCTAGCACTCTGCCATCATTGTGGTCCCATGATATTTCTAGCACGAGCAAGGAAAGATAAAGCATCCCCTGGCAATGAATGCTGAGCCTGTAACAGCTTCCAGAGCAGAGCAGCAGATATAAATATGACTTCCTAGTTTCCACACACCAGCAGCTCAGCACAGCTCGAGAAAACCTCTTTTTATAGCCCCCACGAGAGTTTTTAGCACCCATGGAGCAATCTGTTCTGCACGACTCCACGTCTGCTAGAAGCTCAGCCTGCCTTCTGCCAAGCCATCCCAGCCTGATTTTAAGCAGTGTAGTAAAGCAGGATGGTTTCAACGTTTCATTCAAGAGCTCCACCATATCAGAGAGCAGTGCATGAATCACGTTCATTCCTTTATCTGATGGTGTGTTTGTGCAGAAGGAGCGAGCGACATGCAGTGAGGAACTTGCTGTTGCAGGGAATATGTATTTACATAAATTTCCAGCCCACAGATTTGTTTTTTATTCTTTTTTTCTCTCTGCCATTCCCTTTATGTTAAAACCCTCTTTGAGAGCTATTTAAAACCCATCAGCATTCAAATAGTTTGCAAGCTGGAGCTGGGAAAGGGGAGGGAACACACGATAGCAAAGGGATACAGCGTTTAGGCGCTTGGTTGTATGGCTCTGCAAGAGATTTTTCCATAAATGTTCATAAGTGGTTTGGTTTGGGGGCTTCTTTTATGCAGAAAGGAGACTGTATGTTAGATATCTGCAAGGTGCCCACACCTAAGGATATCAAAGCATACTATCTCTATTTCTGGTGAGAATCAATCCATTTATTGTGCATTGAGAAAATGCTGCTGGCCCATGCAAGGGACCCGATGCAGAGAACCTCCCAAATGATGCTTCAGGACTCCCAAAAGCCTCGAGATCACCCTTTGAAATCCCATTTATTTACATGATTTGGATGAATCCTGATCCCCACCCCGGTGTTTTGTTTCAAACACCTCCCATGGAAACAACCCTACTGTACTCTCCGTTTCAGGGACTCATGAAGATGACCCACTTGCCAAGACAAGTGCTGTGAAGTTGGAGAACACCATCAGAGTCTCTACTGCGGCAGCCCTTACTTCCTTGCTTTTCCCCTAGGTCTGCCTGGGGTGACCTATGAGGAAAGGCTGAGGGAGCTAGGTCTGACAAAAATCTTGGAGAGAGGTTCTTCTCCCCTTCTAACCTGCACTGGTGAGCCCGCATCTGGAGTATTGTGTCCAGTTCTGGGCCCCTCAGTTCAAGAAGGACACAGAGCTGCTGGAGGGTGTCCAGCATAGAGCAACAAAGATAATGAAGGAAGTAGAAGACCTCCCTGATGAGGAAAAGCTGATGGAGCTGGGTCTCTTGAGCTTGGAGAAGAGGAGGCTGAGGGGGGACCTCATTAATGCCTATAAATATGTGAGGGGTAGGTGTCAGGAGGATGAGGCCAGGCTCTTCTCAAGGTCATCTGGTGATAGGATAAGGGGTAATGGGTGCAAGCTGGAACAGAGGAGATTCCATATAATTATCAGAAGGAACTTCTTCCCAGGGAGGGTACCGGAGCACTGGAACAGGCTGCCCAGGGGAGTTGTGGAATCTCCTTCTCTGGAGACGTTCAAGACTGCCTGGATCTGTTCCTGTGCGGCTTGGTCTAAGTGATTCTGCTGTGGCAGGGAGATTGGACTAGATGATCTTTCAAGAACCCTTCCAATCCCTAATGATTCTATGATTCTCTGAATGCCTTTCTCTGACATCCCCTTATCTCCTGGCTCATCGAGCAATTTTCCTCATAACTAACACAAGAGCAGTGGGAAGCCTCGGGTCCTGGGCCCTGCATCCTTCATGGGTGAGGCTGGTAGAGTTACTACAACAGCTGGTCTGGAAAATCCCCTTTGGTGGAGCAGCCTTTCCTCCTTACAACTTGCTGGTATGCTTTTGCTGCTGGGAACCTCTGCTCCTGCATGACTGATGGAGAACAATACCAATCCATTGCTCCTTTTCTGGTGGTATCCCATGCACTCTCTTGGAAGGGAGCAGTTCTCCTTCCACGCCTTATGCCAGGTCAGCCCTTTGGCTCACTGAAGCCTTTATTTGGGGGATGCTGGATACATCTGGTGTTGCACGTGTGGGTTTCACTTATGGTGGTGGATAGTTTGTCATCAGATACTTAACTCTACCTTGGACTAGCACGCTGTGCTGCCCTGGGTTATTCTGTGCATGGAGGTTGCTCTGGGGAATGAAGTTGTGCACACAGGCATCGCTAAGGGCAAGCTTGTGTGTGTGTGGCAAGGAGCAATAGCTAGGTTCCACTAGCAGGCTTTGCCTGTCATTAACATTACAGTGGTGCTCAAGATTTACTTAGGGCCATGCAGGTACTTGGGAAAGAAATTTCGACTCAGCTTAAGCAGTAGGTAGGTAGTTTGTTTGCACTGGGGTTTGGTCAGGGGTTTGTGGTGTGGATGTCCAAGCTGATTGCTAACCTGAAGAAGCCTGGCTTGAGGTTGTTCTGTGCAACAAAGAAGTTTACTCAAATGCTTGAGATGGAAGGAGGATGGAGTCTCTCTCTGCTTCCATTGCTGCCATTCTGACTCCCCTTGATGGGCTGGAGAAGAGGGAGAAAGCAAAGATGCTCTGCTGGGAAGAGATCTTTTTGTTGTTGGGGTAGTATGGTGACTTTTTGGGCAGAACAGCTCAGTCAGTGCACCTTAGGCTTTATCCCTTTGAGGCTGGGCTACTATTCAACATGATGTGGGTAGAAGGACGCAGCAAGAAGCCCTCTCAGTAGTGGTGCAAAGGACATGGGGACAGGAACTGGAGCAGTGACGAGAAAAGAGGGAAATTAAGATAGGTTTTCCTTGTGGATAGTTTTGAGGCACTTGTTTGAATGAGGATCCAGCTAGAGATGTGCCTCAGCAGATGCTTTGCACTGTGTTCTTTGCTCTCTCTGCTGGCTGCAGCCATCTCAGCAGTTATCTAGTGCAAGCTGTAGAGAAGAGAATCTATTTGATCCAGAGCAACAGGTGACTCATCTCTCAACCAGTCTCTTTATGTGTCTACCAGACCCTACCAGGAGTGTGGATTCAGCAAGTCTAGGGGTCAGCCCAGACTCCTCAAAAGCCAAATCAACCCTGGGGTTGCTGCATCCATCTGGGGACACCCAGTGTTGCAACAGCCTGAGAGCAATTAGAGGTGAGGATGCCAAGGAATGTGCTCAGCACTGGACCTCTCTGTGTTGGGGAAGGGGAGGCGTTTATAAAAACTCCCAGCTTGGGTGAAAGCCCTTTGCTTGAAACAGGAGGGGAAGGAAGCCTTCAGAATATTGAAGAATATAACAGATTTTCTTGCCTTACAGAACAAAACCCAACCCTCTTCCACAGCGTTTCCATAGCTACTCAGATATAAACACACAAATTCCAAGGTTACTTCCGAAAGCTTTCTTTAGCATTCAGAACGGGTTCTTTGCAGAGTCGTGGCATCACTTAGTGAAGGCTCATTCGGCAGGAGTACCTTTAGCAGTGCTACTTATCGAGGCAGAGCCTTTATTTTGTGATGAGCCATACCAAGCTGGATAATGCGGCAGCTTGTAATTTCAGGGACTAACCCACTTGTTCAAACTGCGATGAGGAAAGCAGATATTCAGGGTGATTTTATCAGCTGGAGCAGCTGGGTCATAAATAACCCATGTAGAACTGAATCTAACTTTTCCCTGAACAAGATGCCCCTGCAGATGTGACAATTAATCACCATGACTGGCATTTCTGTGCAAACATTTCCAGGTAAATAGAAATGATGGGCTCTTGCTTTTTCAAGGGGTCACATTGGAAAGGCAGTTTGGACGTGTAACACTTAGTCAATACTTCCCCAGGAACAGAGGAAACTGAAAGAGAAATTACCGTGTGGGAAATATCTCCTGGACTTGCAGCCCAAGGGCTGTCGCTGGGTTTTCTTGGAAATGTTTCTGCAGTTGCCATGGCATTTATTGTGCCTGTAAAAGGTCTTCCAGGTGATGCTCTGTGGCATTAAAAGCACTAAGTGCAAAGGGAAGCAGGTTAATTTGATTTCTTTGAAAGATGAAACGCAAAAGCACCCAGGCTGATAAGGAGTTGTAGTATTTGCACAAAGAGGTTGCCAGCTGAGCATCTCAATACTTACGCCATGGATGCCATCGTGCACTGCTGCTGTCTGAGCACTACGTTTCCAATTTGCCGTTGGCAAGTAGACAAAGAAGAAGGAACTGCTGCAGCAGGGGCCAGTGTTCTCTGCATATCCCCAAGAAATCTATATACCAGAGAGAGGGGGTTGAATCACCATCCCTGGATGTCTTTCAAAGTCGTGTACATCTGGAGCTCAGGGACAGGGTTTAGTGGTGGGCTTGGGACAGTAGGGTTAAAGATTGGACTCAGTGATCTTTCCCAACCTAAATGATTCTATTCTATGACCTCAGGGGGGCTGGTTGATGCTCCCAAGGATGGCTGCATGGCAGTACTAAGGCCAAGCATGAGCAGGCAGGGAGGCCTCCTGCTGGATGTAAGAGGTTGGCTGTAGGGACAGATCCATACCTCATTACCATTGTAAACCAGGTCAATGTCACTTGTATTAATATTTTCTGCTTGATGTCTTCATGTCCTGCACTACCAGACCTAGGCATTGAAGCTATGCTGCTCCAGTCTTGACCTTACACAGGCCCATGACTTGGGCTCTGCACTAAGCCTGTGGATCTTCTAAGCTACCTCCAGTATGGAGTTTGCATGGGTCTGTTTGGATCTAGGGTGGTGTGGATTGGAACCAGCTGTGGGGTGTCTTGTATTGTCTGGTTTTGGAATGCTTCTTCTCCTGAGTGCCTAGAGGCTGTGTGGTTTTCAGCTGTGAACTGCCTTGGCTCAGCCATCTGGCTATCAACAGGCAGCTGGTGATACTGGAGAGGAAAGCAGTATAGAGACATCATTGCTGCAAGAGATATCTTGGACTCTGAGAAAAATACCAAACTGCTTTTATCCTTATCTAAATCATCCTGAGTCATCATGGAGCGTGAACTTTGCTGTTTCAGGTCCAGGCTATGAGTGAGCAAAGGTGCCATCCTTGGTCTTGGGATCAGTCCTGAAGTCATCTGGAGAGAGGCTGCCTAGATTTGGGTCAGTTGGTTGCAGTCTTTGCTGCATTCTCCTCCTCCACCAAACTCTGACCTGTTGGGAGAGCCTCACTGAGCATGAAGGGGCTGGAGGAAGGCTTGGACTGCTGCTTGGGAGTTCCTCCATCCTGCCCACCCACTGCGGTCCCCGTCAGTTTAGTGATTTCAGGTGGTGATTGCCTCCCTCAAGGACTGATTGTATCACACAACTATGTGTCACCCAGGCAGGCTAGAATTTATTATCATGCTGATCTTTCCAAGAGGCTGTACTTTACAAGCCTGACTCAGGGGAAGGCAGGAGGAAAGGTTTCTCTTCTCCCTAGTTGTGAGGCCCCCTACAGTAACCTGCAGCAAGAGAGGGTAGGGAAAATGGATCCCATGCTAAAGGCACCTCCTTACCCGGGAGCTGACATCTGAGGGGAAAACATTTGTGTCTGCCCTGTTGTGAATCTCTGGGACAAGTCTGCATCCTCACCTCCACCAGACCCTGCTCTTGACGGGAATAGGCATGCAGTGCTTGTGAGTACCTATCAGGGTTGCAGATGTGGGGGTTTGGCATGGCTCTCAGAAGCTGAGAAGCAGAAGAGCTGCAGTGAATGGCACAAGAAACAGAGAATTCTCATTACTCTTTTCCCCATACTATGTCCCCCCTGGGATGCAGCAGCTGAAGCAATGTGTGCTTGGATAACCAGACCCATGCGGGTGAAATAATGCAATGTTAAAGGGAGCAGTAAAAACTCCCTATGCAAGAGTGTGTTTGGCCGTGGGTTTCTTTTTTCCTTAATGTGCCAGTGTTTTCCTTTAGAAGCTCAATAATCACATCCATGCTTGGGATTTTCCATCCTGCTGAGAGCTATCAGTTTTGATTAGCACAGTAAGTGCCTTCTGAAATTAAAATTATCAGCACTTAGAGGATGACCTGAATGATGAGATAAGATACAAACCTAAGCAAAAGCCTCTCTGTGAATGAATCGAGATGGAGAAAGGCCTTGTTTTATTTCCAGGAGCACATGCAGGACTCTGCTCATGTTTCTTGCTTCCCTCTGATGTGCCTCGTCTTCCCATGGTGATCCTCATGTTGTTTGACTGCCTGATGGGCAGTTTTGCAGCCATTAATTGAATATTGACATGTGACAAATGCTGCACAGACAAGCTGCCCTGCCTGAAAGAAGTTCAAGATGTGAAACACTGCATTATTGGAGTGTAGGTAAACTTTCTTATTGTCTGAGAGGACTCTCGCAAGCAGCCTGCCAGGCTCCCACATGAGGGTCAGATCCTTCAGCACTTCTAGAAACACAGGAGGCTCTTTTGTGGCTTCTCTGCAGGTGAGAACATCAGGAAGGGCCAATTACTTCCAATTGCTCCATCCTGCATTGGCCTGTGGGCAATGTTGCTGAGCTGGCAATGAGAGCAGGTCACGTCTCTGCTTGCTTTTTGCTGGCCTCAGTTTTAACTTGTTCAATCCATGTAGCCGCAAGCAAGATGAGACGGTTTTGTGGGCACAGCGTGTGCCAGAGTTGCACCAGCTCTGCCCAGTCCCAGCGAGGCTGTTCCTCTTCTTTGTGATTGACACCATCCAATTTCCTAGAATCATAGAATTATTAGGGATTGGAAGGGACCTTGAAAGATCATCCAGTCCAATCCCCTTGCCATAGCAGGATCACCTAGACCAAGCTGCACAGTAACACATCCAGGTGGGTCTTGAATTCTCCAGAGAAGGAGACTCCACAACCCCCCTGGGCAGCCTGTTCCAGAGCTCCGGTACCCTCCCTGGGAAGAAGTTCCTCCTGATACTGTTAGGGAACCTCCTCTGCTCCAGCTTGCACCCATTGCCCCTTGTCCTGTCACCAGATGCCCTTGAGAAGAGCCTGGCTCCATCCTCCTGACACCCACCCCTCACGTATTTATAGACATGAATGAGATCACCCCTCAGCCTCCTCTTCTCCAACCTCAAGAGACACAGCTCCCCCAGTCTTTCCTCATAAGGGAGGTGCTTCATCATCCTCGTTGGTCTACACTGGACACCCTCCAGCAGCTCTGTGTCCTTCTTGAACTGAGGGGCCCAGAACTGGAAACAATACTCCAGATGCAGCCTCACTAGTGCAGAGTAGAGGGGGAGAAGAACCTTCCTTGATCTGCTAAGAACCCCGTTCTGATCCCCCCCCCAGGATGCTGTTGGCCCTCTTGACCACAAGACCACATTGCTGGCTCATAGTCATCCTGCTGTCCACTAGGACCCCCAGGTCCCTTTCTCCTACACTGCTCTCCAACAGGTCAGTCCCCTACCTATCCTGGTACCTGGGGTTGTTCTTGCCCAAACGCCAGACTCTACACTGACCGTTGTTGTACCTCATTCAGTTTCTCTCTGCCCAGCTCTCTAGCCTGTCCAGGTCTCGCTGAATGGCAGCTCAGTCTTCTGGGGTGTCAGCGATACCACGCAGCTTTGTGCCATCAGCAAACTTACTGACAGTGCACCCTAACCCCCACGGGTCCATAGTTCCAGTTTGAATGTCTTCAGCCCAAAGTTGCAGGAGGTTATGTCGTTCCTCCTTTGCCACCTGGGAAATGCCCTGCTACTGGAAAATGTCTCTTCTTGCAGCACTTGATGACCTCATCATTGGCACCTTTGAACTTTTTGTTGCATTAGCTAAACAGATTGACTTTCTAGCCTCTCACTCAAGATCAGCTTTCCCCCTTTATTAGAGTTCTGCCCAAAGCATTTGCAGCTTTTCAACTTCCCTTTTGAAGTAAGAATCCCAGGCATGGGTGTGTTTTTCCAGCAGCAAATGGCAAATGAGTTGTTCTCCCTCTTGCCACCCTGCATATATCTGTGCCCTAGAACCTTTTTGCTCTCTAGACTTCAGCTCAGGGGAGAGCACCAGTCACCAGCCAGGCCCACGTCTAATGGTTCAGTAGAAATTAAACTCTATTGTATTAGCTCTGTCTGGGATGGAATGAAGTCAACATGCAACTGTTTTCATTTTGATGGTTCTGGGGTTGGGATTTTTTTCTGGTGAAGACATTCAAACACTAATCCAAACCCCAGATCTGACCTCTGTTCCTTACTTATTGATCTGGGCTTTGAATTGAGCCACATTAGAATAAAAACCTCCTGCTGACTTCAGTGGGAGAGGAGCCCAGCTGACACTTCAGTGTCCTACTGCGCCGTGGAAGGTTCTGCGATGCTGCATCGCATTACTGACCTTAAATTGGCTGGTGAGCAAGCAGATAGAGTCGCGTCTGAGGCTTGATTAACGAGAACATACACTACAGAAAAATGGCTTTAGCATTTGGGAGAAGACAGACAGCCTCAGGCATTTTGTGTCTTTTGACAGCTGGGAGCCATGAATGTCTGTTGTCTTTTTTTTTTTTTTTTACTTAGGAAAAAAAAACCCCTCTGTAGAATGAACACATTCAGCAAATGGAGAGTCGGGGGAAAAAAAAGGAAAGAAAACACTGCTCCCGGCTGGGGTGAGAAAAATCAAGTCTATCAGCGACATTGTCTTGGTGGCTAAAAGGCAGCTTCCTGGCTTTTGATGTTGGTGGGTTCATTCCCTGCATTCTTCCTTTCTTTAGATAACTGGTTAAATTTTTCTTTTCTGAGGATCTTCATTTAGGAAAGATATTTGAGCTATGCTGCAGACAGAGAATTTGCAGCCAAATTCCCCTGTGAGCACAGTGAATTCCCCTGGGGACTGACTAGGGTGCTCATCCTGAGCTGAACGTTCTGGTGAGTCCGGAGAGGTTGGAGGGAGTGAGATCATCCTTTGAGATCCAGAGGAACAGCAGGAAATTACGGGTACTAATCCACATTCAGTGCATGGGATGGGAAGAATTACTTGCCTTCAATCTGGAAGGAGCAGAGGGTATTTGCTCCTCAGCACCACTGCTACTGGTAGCCCACACAGCCGATGCTACCACTACTGCTTGTAGCCAAGCAGCTGATGTGCTCATTGACCAGGCTGCTGCTGGGAATGCAAGAAAAATAATGTACGGAACAAATAAGCAGTTCTGGAGAACGTGATGCATAGTGCCTGGTGGATGTATTGTGCAGGTTGGAGTTGGCCAGCAGATTGCGTATTTGGCATGTCTGCTTTAAAACTAATCATGTGTTTGAGCGATACCTGATTGAGGATGCTTTCCTGAGTTTGGGACATAAAATACAACATTAGGGAACCCTCCCTTAATCCAACAAATAAATCTGTTGCAGACGTACGAGTGCTTTCTGTTGTTTTTCACAGAGTGTTTTTCACTGAGCTCTTTATAGCTTTCAGATGGGACACTCCCAGCTTCCTCCAGAAAGTTCACTTTCAGTGAGTTCAACATTTGGTCAGCCCTGAAAAGCTATGAAGGATATCAAGATGTTCAGGGTGCCGGGTACAAAAGCCAAGAGGACGAGAGATACTTAACTGGTGATTCAGTTTGTTTCCTTTCCATAGGAAAGGATTAATTTCTGCTGCAAAAGCAGTGCATTTCTTACAGAGCAGGCAGCGTGACAGATGACCGTATTAATAATATAGAATTTCTTCTCTAAGATGTGGGAACAGGCTAAAGACTCTCCTTTTTCTTCTCTTCCTTTACAGAAAGGGAAACAGAGGCCAATTTATAAAGATGTAGTGCGGTGCAGGATGGTTGTCGGAATGCATGACTGAGCGTTCCATGTAAGGATATTATATTATTAGGTCTCAGTAATGGGTCCCTGAGGTCTCTTATGTCCCAGCCTGGGGACAGGTCCCTCCACTGTTGTGATTTGCTGTGCCTCTTGCAGCTGCTGGTTCTGCTGTCAGCCAGAGACCCCTCCTGAAGGTATTTTTAGTGCCTGCTGTTGCCTTTTAAGACCAGATTCCTGTGTTCTCCATGGTCTGTGGGATGTGTGTTTGGGTTTGAGGGGAGTGATCCCTTGATCCAAGCCACACTTGTGGCAGCAAAGCTGTTACCAATTGCTCAGGCATAGTGCAGGAAAAGTGGAGCCAGAGGCTCTGAGCATCGAGTGGGAGGCAGAGGGGAGCTGACAGGGCTGGGAGTGGGAGGCTGAGGCTCTAATTTGCTTCCTCTGATCTGTTTTGCTTGTAAACCAGCATTTCCAGCACACAAGAGTGGTCTGCACATAGGATATCCCAACTGTGTGCCAGTTCCCCCAGGAGTGGATTTAGAGTAAAGGCAATGCTTCATCAGAAAGCTAATTCAGGAACTGTGTCTCAAGTCTGGATGCAGAACAACCTGTTTTGTCCGTCCTGTTTGATTTCAGTTCAGAAGGCCTGGAAAATCCAGACCTGTGCGTCCATGTGCCAGCTACATGAGCTTCCCCATGGGAACACATGACTCACCACAAATTATCAAGACGATGCTCAAGGATGCCCTTTCTTGTTATCCTTTGGTTGCTCCTATTTAATATTTGTAATAACCTGTATCATCTGTCCTGCAGTTGTATTTTCCATGCTGAGAGAGAGATTTTACTGCTTATATATCAATGTGATGACTTGCAGTGTTCTGGCAAGCTGGAGAAAGGAGATAAGAATGAAAGAAATGCTGCTTTTCATGACCCAATGGCTTGTGCTCTGTGTGCTTCACTGTGGACATTTAGCAGCCTTTAGAGAAGAGCTTCTATGCCCCTTAAAATATCCACATCTTCAATGTAAATGAATCAGAACCATTTTTTCATGGTTGGGTCATGTGATTCTGGAGTCAGAGGGGATAACAGTGGGTATATTGTATGGATGGATGAAAAGAGAGAGAGCCCTGACACTGGAGCAGACCCTTAATACTGAGAGATATAGTAAGGAGGCAGCTAACTAGCCTCTTGTGCTCATTTCTGCTGTACATTTGCCTCCTTTTCTGAATGACCCTGAAACAAGAGGTGACATGTGCAGGTCACTCGGGTGCTGAGCACAGGGCTGGGAGCTGGATCAGTGCTCAGTGCTGCCTTGCTGGGTGATTTTAGGTCCAGCTTTTCCCTCTTTGTTCTCATCCTAGCTTTTCTCAGCCATTCCATGAATGCTTTGGGGCAGGGATTGTCTGTCCCTCTGTGGTTACTCAGTGTCTGGGATTGTGGGGTTTTGTTCTGCTCTCCATGATTTCTGTAATATCAGGAGTGTCACAACTCTTGCAGGCACATGAATCAGGGGGTAGATGGGGTTAAAGCTGGTGCATCTGTCTAAGGAGAAACAAGATGAGACTTGCAGGTGCCCGTCCTTACAGATCCCTACTGCCTTTCTATCCCAAGCCAGGTTCACTGCTTGGGAAAAATAATGGATTGAAAAAGAATTGGATGAAGAATGGGGGGGCTGGGTTAGGTTTTGGCAGCTTCTCCATGTGGTCAAGATCTATCCCTCTGATAGGAACTGGGGGATGCCTTTTGCATCAAGTACAGTGTGTTGGTACTCATCACTATGGAGCAAACCCAGAAATGCAGTGGAGGGAAGGAGCCCACCAGCCCCTTTGCTCCAGGGTGGAGGTGACACTTGCAGGGCTTCTGCCCTTTTGCCTGGCCAGCCTGATGCCACAAGGAATGGAAATACAGTAATAAAACTATGAAATTCAAGTGAATGCCAGTTTTGGAGGAGTGAGCAGGGAACCCCACTTATTCAGGCAAGGTGATTGCTGCCTTGCTTTGCATCCCATCCCACACCCTAAAGGGCTACTGGTCTCCTGTGGTTACCTGCATGGCTTTCTGTGATTTCAGGAGCTTGCTAAGTCCCTCAGGAAGATCAAAGCCCTTATGCTCAAGGTCATGCATTCGACGTGACAGCAGGAGAAGCTGTGCAAATGAAAGGTTTGTATAAAAAATGGCAAAGGTAGACCCAGCCTTGAAAGGACCTTCTCTTTTATCCTCAGCAGCTCACTTGTGTCTCACAAAGGGACCTTTTCAGAGTGTGGCAAGGCCAGATCCAGGGGACCCCTGAGGCCAGCCCTTTACAGCAGCGATAGGTACGGGGTCTGCAGTATGCTGATGGCATTATGGAGCTGCGTTTGAATTTTCATTATGCCCTCCACGGATTTCATGCTGTCTGTGCGTGGCTGAGATGCACACGCAGCCCTCCAGCATACTGATGAGCTCGTGACATTATTATTCAGTGCCAAAATCTGGAGCTGTTAGACGAGGAATAATGGTGTGAAGGGAAGAACTGATAAATGATGAGGCTGTGTTATAATATTGGCAGTGCTGACCCAGCTCCCTCGCAAAGGAGATCTACCAAGTACCAATGTAGAGCATTAGCACTGTCAATAAGTGACTGTGGAGAATTTGCGTGTTTCAGGTGCTGGATTTATCACCGAGGAACTTGCAGAGAGGGAAACACATGACGTACAAGGGGCTGAAATAAAGCATCAGGTTCATAGAATCATAGAATCATTGGGGATCAGAAGGGACCTTGAAAGATCATCCAGCCACAGCAGGATCACCCAGACCAAGTTGCACAGGAACACATCCAGGCTGGTCTGGAACTTCTCCAGAGGAGACTCCACAGCCCCTGTGGGCAGCCTGTTCCAATGCTCCGTTACCCTCCCTGGGAAGAAGTTCCTGCTGATATTGATATGGAACATCAGGTTGCATGCCCCGTGTCTATCTGTGCACACGTGGTTCCTATTAGTAGGACACACAAGCACCCAGCCCTACACAGCACAATACTTGGCACAAAATTAACTTGAAATTAGGCTCAGGTTTAGGTGTTTTGGTAGACCTGGTCCCTAACTACATGACCACATGTAGCACTTGGGGCTATGTGTGCAAGGGGGCTGTTGGCAGCTCGATGGATTCCAGATGTTTCAACAGAAGGTGAAATTGCCTCTTTGCCCCCTGAATTTGGGTTAAACCACTGGGTTTGGAGTTGTCCAAGGAGTATGATATTGGGGCAGGTGCAGGGTACAGACTGAAGGTTACTGTGCAGGGCTGCCCTGCAGCTGCAGGAGCCTCAGACAGAATTCATGGGTAGATTAATTTAAACAGGTGAATGACTTCGCTCTGGTTTGTTGTGTTTAACCCTCACCTCAGTTGATGGTTTATCTAGACCTGTGGATAAACAAAAGCCCATAGGCTAAAGCAGTGTGGTGGTTTTTTGTCTAGTTTTCAAACAGAGCTGATTTACAGCAGGCACAGAAATGGGAGTGAGTGATTATGCTTTTAAAGAATAAATTCAAAACAACATTTGCAGTGCACAGAGCACGTGAGCTGGCCAACTTTTTATGAGCACTTTTTATGAGAACAATAGTAAGGAACAGCCTCTGTTTTTGCGATTAGCTGAAAAGGGCTGAGAGAATGTTTCCTTGACACCAGAGGTGAATGTGAAGCTTCGTGAATTAATATTTGCAAGGTGGCATCTGGATGCTTCTGAGCTCAGCAGACCTGTAATAAAACAAGGTGCAGTAATCATTACTTTTGTTTGCCAAGCTCAGGGTAGGTAGTGGCTGAGGAGCAATCTCTGAAATGATTTAGTTGTGGTAGAGGTAATTGGGGAGCAGGAGGGGGGTTTCCAATAGAATGGATTCTCTCCCTGTTGATGTAGCAGAAAGCAGAGAGACGCCCCAGTGATATCTATCACATGCAGCAAACATCTCTGACAGTGATTTGCACTGTGGCAATTTTCTCTTGGCCAGGCGATCATTACATGTCAGCGTTAAGCTGTTACCTGGAGGACCCCAGTTATCAATTACTTGAGAAAGCTCTCCTCAGTATTGATTATTTTATTAGTTCCTGTGCGACTTGGTCTGGGTGATCCTGCTGTGGCAGGGGGATTGAACTGGATGATCTTTCCAGGTCCCTTCCGATCCCTAATGATTCTATGATTCTATTATTAGATCCCGGTGAATCATTCATGTCGACCATCCAAGCCTTACCTCTGCTGAGTGTCATTGACCCAATACCAAGTCATCTACCATGGCTTCTCAAGAGGCCTGAGTTTCCCATGGGATCACCTTCCAGCTTGTGAGGGTTCTGGAAGTGGTCCTGTCTCCCCTGCCATCTGCAGGCTGCTCATGGCTCTCTTGCCTGGTTCCGTTTCTCAGAGTCACTGTGCAAGTGCCAGGCAGGAGGAGGAGAGCACGATTGTCCCATCACTCCGAACAGATGGTGTGGCAGAGCTGCACCCGGCCTCTGACAGCAAACACCAGACTCCATTGTTTCTAAGGCCTCAAGAAAATAGATGGGTGACACACAGGCAGCTGCTGAAAATATTCTCCAGACTGTGCCTTTGCAATGGATTAAAAAAGGAAAAGAACAACAAAAAGTACGAGTCGTTATTTTCTGTCTAATGATGAGCAGTTTCTGCAGAGAGCACTGAGCCAGCAGAGGGGATGATCTGGAAGCAGCAGATGCACTCTGTAGCAGGATCTCTTGCATTGCCTTATTTATAACTCAAGGTCTGCAGGAGCTCAGTGCCTCACTGTCCAGCACTGACTCCTCCTAATCAATGTCCTCAGGCATAAAGACAGAAGAATGGACTGATGCCACTAAGTGAACTCCTTCCCACTTCATCCTTGTGGAAGATGAAGCATGAAAGGAGCTTGTCGATCTTCCAGGTATGAAACACGATGATGTTTTAGGCAATACCACCACCCACAGCCCTTCTGTCATTTCAGTTGAAGCAGCAGGAGGAGATGCAGAATTGCGGTACCCACCATCTCTTAGGCCATCAGAGTGGCAAACACCAGGTCTTAGAATCACAGAATCATTCAGGTAGGAAAAGGCCCCTGAGATCATCAAGTCAAACCATTAACCCTACTCTACCATGTTCACCATCAGACCAGATCTCTAAGCACCACATCTAAATGATCTTCTAATACTTCCAGGGGTGGTGACTCAAGCCCCTCCCTGGGCAGCTGTTCCAAGCTCTGACTGCTCTTTCAGTGAATAAACATTTTTCCTAATGTCCAGCCTAACCCTCCCCTGGTGCCTGAGGCTGTTCCCTCTTGTTCTATCACTAACTACCTGTGCAAAGAGACCAGCACCCACTTCTCTGCAATGTACCTTTGGGTAGTTGTAGAAGATGGTAAGATCTTCCCTCAGTCTCCTCTTCCTCAGGGTAAACAGCCTTGAGGAACTTCTTCAAACTGTTGAAACCACCTTGCCTTGTGGTGGCTGCAGTGTTTGGGAATGATGGTTCTGCCCACAGAGCGGATGCAGAATAAGCCAGTGCCTGGCACCAGGTTTGAGGAGCAGACACCTAAAGTCATTAGATCTAGAGGGGAGGATTTCCAATTTGCTTCAGATACTTCAGTCAGCTTGTGTGTGTTTGGCTCCTTCTTAGTGTAACACAGCACTTCAGAGCTGAAAGGAAGGATCCAACAGAGTGAAAATCTTTGAAACGGGGGAAAGAGCAAAAACGCAGCCTGGGGAGCCTGTCTGAAACCAAACAAACAACAAGCAGAGAGGAAATGGGAAGCAGCGGATGGTATGTTACATAGCGTACAATCCAACAAGCAACATCTGCAGGTCATCTACTCTGAGCTTCAGAGAGGACATAAGTCCTTGGGTTAAATTGCTGCAGTCCCTCTCCTCCCAAGCTCTTTTCTTTTGTCTCCAACAGCCTGGCAACAACAGTGACAAAAATAGTCTGCAAAAATCTGACAAAAATCTTGGAGAGAGGTTCTTCTCCCCCTCTACTCTGCACTGGTGAGACTGCATCTGGAGTATTGTGTCCTGTTCTGGGCCCCTCAGTTCAAGAAGGACACAGAGCTGCTGGAGGGTGTCCAGCATAGAGCAACAAAGATAATGAAGGAAGTAGAAGACCTCCCTGATGAGGAAAAGCTGATGGAGCTGGGTCTCTTGAGCTTGGAGAAGAGGAGGCTGAGGGGTGACCTCATGAATGTCTAGAAATTTATGAGGGGTGAATGTCAGGAAGATGGAGCCAGGCTCTTCTCAAGGTCATCTGGTGATAGGGCAAGGGGCAATGTGTGCAAGCTGGAACAGAAGAGGTTCCATATAAACATCAGAAGGACCTTTTTCCCAGTGAGGGTACCGGAGCATTGGAACAGGCTGCCCAGGGGAGTTGTGGAGTCTCCTTCTCTGGAGATGTTCCAGACCCACCTGGATGTGTTCCTGTGTGGCTTGGTCTAGGTGATCCTGCTGTGGCAGGGGGACTGGACTGGATGATCTTTCAAGGTCCCTTCCAATCCCTAATGATTGTGTGATTCTATGATTTCCCTAGGTTTTGCCAAGCCCTGCTCCAAGGCTGTTAGTCCTCAACTCAGCACTGACCTTCAGGCTGCTCCACCTCTCGCTGCTCTAGTGGGGAGATAGAAATGCCCTGCATTAGTGAGGTCTCCTCCAGCCCTTCAAAGCAGGGCTGCCGAGCCGTGCCCCTCAGTTATTTGTTGTGTTCCTTCTCCTGACTTGAAAGTGAGGTTTTCTTTCGTTCACACTTCATCTTTCCTGTGGGGACTGGAGCACTGTGGGAAGGAGCAGCATGGATTGCTGAAAGCAGGCTGGAAAAGGATGTTGTCAGCCCTTTTGGGAAGCCCCACAGCGGAATGGGCTCCTACCCTGGCACAGGGTTGCACATTCAGCTCCTTCGCTCGCTCCTCATTTTGTAGATTAAATTGCCTGCAGTCAGGCAATGATCTTAATAAAGCTAATTTCAGCTTCACTAGGGTGATTGAAAAGTTGAAAGGAGCTCATTGAAAACACAAATGCTTAGTGGTGTCTAATGTTTTGTGTTTCTGGGAGTGTTTATTTACTTACCGGGCACCATGATCACAGTTGCAACATGCAAAGCTCTGAGAAGCAGTGGGCAAATCAGGGGTAACAACAGATACCCTCCCTGCTTTGAACTACAGTTCCTTATCCAGCTTGTTGCTATTCTTGTTCCCCCTGAAGCTCTTTTCTTATTTTCTTTTTCACAGAATCACAGAATCATTAAAGGTGAGAGCCTGCAATGGGTTGCCCAGGGAGGTGGTTGGGACCCCGTCCCTGCAGGTGTTTAAGGCCGGGCTGGATGAGGCTCTGGCCAGCCTGCTCTAGGGTGGGGTGTCCCTGCCCGTGGCTGGGGGTTTGGAACTGGATGATCCTGTGGTCCCTTCCAACCCTGACTGATTCTATAACTTCTTCCCAGGGAGGGAGATGGGGAGCTGGAGCAGGCTGCCTGGGGTGTTTGTGGCGTCTCCTTTCTCTGGAGGCATTTGAAACCGGCCTGGACTTGGTCTGGGTGATCCTGCTGTGGCAGAGGGATTGGACTGGATGATCTTTTGAGATCCCTTCTGATCCCTGATGATTCTATGATTCTACCATCAGGCCCAACCTTCAACCCAACACTTCCATGACTACTAGACCATGTCCCAAAGTGCCACATCTACTTGCATTTTGAACACCTCCGGGAATGGTGACTCCAGCACTGCCCTGGGCAGCCTGTTCCAGCATCTAACCACTCTCTTTTTCCTAATTTCCAAGTTGAACTTCTCCTGGTGCAACTTGTGGTCATTTCATCCTGTCCTGTCAACAGTTCTTTGGGAGAAGAGACCAACACCAGCCTCCCTACAACCTCCTGTCAGGTAGCTGCAAAGGGCAACAAGGTCTACTCTCAGCTTCTTCTTCTTCATGCTAAACAATCCCAGCTCCCTCCACCTTTCCTCATGACAGGTTCTCCAGTCCCTTGACCAGCTCTGTTACCCTGTCATTAACTTTTTTTTCCTTAGGATTTTGCTGACAGAGGAAACGACTGTCAGGCACAGTGGGTTTGTACAGCTGTGCTGGCTCGTGCAGCAGGGACACAGATGGAGAAGACACTTCTGCTGCTGCCCTGAGCGGGACAGGTGGGTTTGTCTGGCAGTGCTAGAGATGTAATGAGACACTTGCAGCATAATTCCAGACCTAGAGGAAGGCAAGTGAGCTGCCACAACCTGTGTGGTCTTTGATGCTAACGAGGACAGGCATTATGAGCTGCTGAGAGTCTGCTGTGGCCATTGCCTGGTTTGGTGCCTTCACTGCATTTTCTGGTCCTTTCTGCCATGGAAACCATTGATTCTCCTGTGAAGGGTGAGGAATTCCATGAAAACGTCTTGTCAGCTCCCCCCATGCCTTGCTTGGGTTTAGCCCAATTCCTTCTCCTTAGAAGGATCCAAGGCAGAGAGAGGAGTCTCTCCTGCACTCCTGCTAGTGCAAACAAAGAACACCAGACAGGGTCCTGCCTGTTTCCAACCAAGCCTGAAGTTCCTTAGATATGTACAGAGAAGGGAAGATAAGACTTTAAATGGATGACAAATGCTCTGTACTGTGGTCCTTACTGGCCCCTGCCAGGCTGGTTTTTCTTTCTTGTTCTTGTAATCACAGTAGAGTTCAAGTTCAGACCTGGGGAGTAGTGTGTCTTATGCTGCTCAGACAAATCAGACCAAAAGCTCTGTCCTAAAGAGCCTTGGCTAGAAGAGCTGTTTGCAGGCATGTGCAAGGCTTTTTGGACTTGGGATACCAAAGGGGGAAGATGCTTCTTCAAGAGTGTGTGGGCAGCTTTGTGACTAATGAACACGACGTCGCTGAACAGCCTGGCAGCCCTTACAGTAACAGCCTGCAAATCATTAGTGGTCTTTTTAGGTTCGTGATGAGTCTAACGAGCTGGCTAGGGGTGCCTCAGTCACAGCTCAGAATGGGAATTGGGAACTTTAGTCACAGCAGCTACCCAGCTGCCAGACCAATGTTTCTCCCAAACAATTTCTCAGGGCTCACTGTGTGGCTGGTGGAGAGAGTCACGTGGCTAGAAGGTGATTTTTCTTTTCCCAGAATGGGTTTCCAGGTGTGGATACACACACACTAGACATTAGGGAGGCTTGCCTCTGCCCTTTGACTGTGAAAGAGCCTTGAAGATTTCAGCCATCTCTCACATGGGTGTCTTCTGTCCCGTATGCAACTTGTAGGTGGATAAAATGAGATAAAAAGAGGCTTCTGAGTCTAGCTGAGAGGTGTTCCTGCTCATGGCAGGGAGGTTGGAGTAGATGGTATCCAAGGTCACTTCCAACCTGAGCCATTCTATGATTCCACACAGACACTGCTACAAGATTCATCCTGTGTTTTTCAATAGGTCTGTATAAATAGCTCTGGGTCTGCAAGGCATTAGCTCTCCGGCATGCTACACGTTTCGCACTGAATGATGCTAACAGCAGAGGAAAGGCCAAGTCAGACCTTCAGATCTAAGCAAGCTCGAGTTTTGGAAAAATATGGATTTGGAGTAGGATCTGAAGTTTCCTTCTGACCTCTATCTTTACAAAGAGCCAAACCACCCTGTCCGATGTTGCTGACTCTTTTCAATAGTTGCCTGTTCCAGTCCAGCTGCTGCAGCTCTGGGTCCACCTCATCCCTGGTCAAGATCCAGCCAAGTTTTGCTGATCCCCCTGATTTGGATGATCCAAGTGATACCCATATTATCCCCAACTGTTTGCATGTACCATCAACCCTGGGGACTGTGCATGGAAGTTCTCAGCTGGGAACCCACATGCCAGATGTGGTAAGTGGTATCTCTCATGCGGATTGTTCTGCTGGTGTTGGTGTCTCCACTCTTTCCATGGTCTGTTTTGCATCACCCTGAACATCTTCCCATTTTCCCTGTAGTTACTTTCAGCCTTTTGGTTTGTGTTGCTGCTGCGGGGAGTCTTGTCCCTCACACCATGAGGGACAAGCTGTGAGCGATGCTTGTGGCTGAGCCATCCCATGCAGCAAGACAACGATGCAGAATGCAGGTGGCTTTGGCAGTTTTTATTGGCATTAGTAAATCCCAGCTGGGGAATCTCATATGTTTTTCCAAGCATTGCAAGTTGAAAGGAGGTGGGAAATGCCAGTGTGTGTGAGGGTGTGTGTGTAAGTGTTTGCCTCTTTGTGAAAGGTCTGCAAGGACTGGGGGAGAATAGCTGGGGAGGGTGATGAGGCTGGAGTCTGTCCAGGTGAGGAGACATGATAGGTTTGCTAATTTTTTGGGGTTTGAGTGCACAGTTTGCAGCACCGGTGCTGTGCCACAGGCAAGAAACTCCTCAGTCCTGTTCTGGCAGGTGTGTCAGAGAGCACCGACACACCTCACATGCAGACACGCTTCTCATTTGAGTTCTAGTGTAGGACCGCAGAGGATTTCCTTTTATGGAGTCATGGGGTAAAGGATCTTATGACATGAAATGACTGTCCTGAGAAGCAGAGGAGATAACATAAGAGTGAACTTTCCATCCATCCCCAGAGTAATGAACCACAACCATAACCTTGTCTGTAACTATAGACCAAGGAAATTACAATGTGCTTCCACATGCTTTAAATCTAGGGCTGCTCCTGGGTTCCTCTGTGTGTAACCAGGGTTGAATCCTTCTTCTTGCTGTTTTCCTTTAATTGAATATTCCTTGCAATATGAAGGCTCCTCTTAATGCTCCCTAATGCAAAACAGCTCCTTTTCTGACTGTGGCAGGAGTCGCTGGCTCAGGCTGCCCTGCATGTCGCCATGGAGTCTGATGCTGGGGAAGGGTAATGGCTTTGGGAAGTCTGACAGTGGAATGACACATTGGGAATGTTTGCTGGGCAGGGTAAGGGAGATGAATTATTTTGTTGTGAAGGATTAGATCTGGGCTGGCTCAAAATGCAGAGTAACGCTCGCTGCTAGACTGGCTGCTGGAGGATGCTCATTTCTTAGGAAAGAAAAGCTGATCCTTTTCTAGATGACTACATTGCAGACCATGTTTGTGTTCCATTTGAGTAAAGTAGCAGCAAGGCTGCCTTGTGCTGAAAGCTGGGGACAGTGACTGTCACAAACACAGGCTGGCAGCTCCAAGCAGAGTTTGTAGGGGCCGTATGAGGGAGCACAAGATCCTGCTGGCAGAAGCAGGGTTACCGCCTGGAAGATGGTTGCAAGTTTGAGGCCAGGTCCCCAAGGCAGAGGTTGGCCCTGGGAAGGGTAAGCAGTGTTTTCAGACAGGGAGGAATGAGCTCATCCATCATTGTCAATTTTTGATTGTTTTCCATGTAGCACTGCTGGTCTTTTAATAGGGCATGATCCAAAACATGCTTTTTGCTGTGGGTGGCATCTGTTCCCAGTTCCTCACTGTCTCCTTGCAGACTGATGGGGGAGGATGCTCTAGGGGCAGGCTGCCTTGTAAGGACATGTCAGAAATCTGCACCCTTGACTAGTGCTAGGCAGAAGAAACAGTCCCTGTTCCTGATGGACAATGAATTGAGATGAAAGAACACATCTCCAGGCTGTGGTTTCACAGCTAGGTTAACTCTCTCTTAGAGAACATCTTTTCCAGCTGCTCACTTCTGCCTTCTCTGCCATGCTAGTGGAATGTGGAGATCATACAGGTATAAAAAAACCCTCTGGGTGCTTTTTTTTTTAACCCAAACAACATCAATTCCCTGACCAGATGCCCTGTAGTGGGCAGAGCTGGACAGCAAGAAATGAGAGACTCAGCTGAAGGAGCCTTGCCACCACATGTGAGACCGCAGTGGTTTCAATGTCCTCCCTTCCTTCTTATCTGTAGCAGAGTTGATGACACAGAGCTGCTGGAGGGTGTGGAAGTGAAGGAAGTAGAGCCCCTCCCTGATGAGGAAAGCCTGAGGGAGTTGGGTGTCTTGAACTTGGAGGGGTGACCTCATGCATGTCTATAAATATGTGAGGGGTGGGTGTCAGGAGGATGGAGCCAGGCTCTTCTCAAGGTCATCTGGTGACAGGACAAGGGGCAATAGGTGCAAGCTGGAACAGAGGAGGTTCCATATCCATATCAGCAGGAACTTCTTTGCAGTGAGGGTAACTGAGCATTGGAACAGGCTGCCCAGGGTGGTTGTGGAGTCTCCTTCTCTGGAGATGGTCCAGACCTGCAGAGGGATTGGACTGGATGATCTTTCAGGGTTCCTTCTGATCCCTAATGATTCTATGATTCCCAACCACCCCTGTGAAGGACTTGTAGATCACCAGGACTTGGAGTTGCAATCAGTGGAGCTGGATACAGCCATGGTGTGAGTGATGCACAGCAGCATGGACACATGCAGTATGATTTCTGTGGGTGGTATTGCAGCCCTGCAGCATCCCACAAAACCAAAGGTGAGCTTAAGAGTCACACGATAATTTTGATTGGTGTGAGATCTTTAGCTTCTCATTGCTTTTGGACCTCTGAGGTAGTTTCTGTTCTGGTTTTCCAATTTTCTTTCCAACAATGTTCTTTTCTTAAACTCCAGGATTCAGAGGTTTCAGATGTGCACTGAATCCTTTTCCCTGCCAAAACTTGAGTCAGCAAGGCAGCTACACTGGCAGAAAATCAAACCAGAGGTGCTGCCGAGGGCGATTCACTTTGCAACCAGGATAGGAGATGGAAGGAGTTCATTTTCCCTTCTTAGCTTTTATCAGAGTGGCTGCCATCAGCCATAACACACACAGGGATTTCCAGGGACTAATCATAATGCTTCTTAATTCCCTCAGCTTTGCAGCCAGCATGATGTGTCCCACTGCTGGACCATGTGGATCTCTCTGCCCCAGCACACAGATGACTTCAAAGAGCCTACCAAGCTTAAGCACATCAGCAAGGAGCCAACATGCTGCTAACCCTGCATGGTCTTATTAGGGGAACAGATACCCTGTTAATTATGTCCTTATCTTGTCAGCCTGTCTCTGCTCATACACCTTCCCCTCCTCCTTGCCATGCATTGCTGATCTACAAGGAGGCATCGTCCTTTGCTTCTTGCTCGCCAGTCTTCCCCTCGTTGTTAACTGCCTGACAGCTTGTCTTTTCACTCCATAGCTCCTTGTTCCTTTTCTGTCTGTCCTTCTCTGGTGGCCTCACAGGTCTCCTCTCCACTCTGGAAGACACCCAAGTGTGTCACTGCTGCCACCAAGCACCCAGCAACCCTGCCCTGCATGCAGAGCTGCTGTGAACACGTGGCTGCTCTCTCCTGCTTCATCCTAATTTGCTCCTACTCCTGAAGGCTGTGGTTGAAGAATGATTTGCCAGCAAAGCCATTATTTTGCTCAGATGCTATAACTACATGGTATGGGGTGGGAGAGAAGATCTTAAGCATACAAACCTTTCCTTAGGTCTGCTACAGAAACACTTATCTCTGCGCTGTGTAGCAGGCTGGAGAGGCTGCTGGATTTCACTGCTTCATATGAAGGGAAAAGATTTGGGCTGCAAGCTGTGTGGAGAGAAGCTCCTGGAGCAACTGCATACCAACACAGTTATTCACCAGCTCAGCAGCCTCTGGAAGCCTGAGAGCAGCCAGCATCCTCCAAGCAATCAGAAGAATTCCCAACACAGTTGCACATGGACCAATGTGCTCTGATGGGAAGATCCTTTTGGCCTGGGATGTTTGAGGCTCATTAGAAGCTGTGCTGCTGGCTCTGGTGGACTGATAGATGGTGCTCCAGTCCTGTGAGTCTAAACGTCCCCTGAAAGTGCCCTTATCTGGTGCAGCAGGAGCAAAGAGAGAGCAAGCTGCTGCCTTGTTGATCCCTGCTGGGACAGCTCCAGTCATTTTTCGCTTTGATGTGCTTGTGCTGGAACAGCCATGGCTTCTTCATGCCTGCTTTTCACACAGCATCCCCACGTTTCCCAGAAAGGGTTTGGGAATCCTATCAGTCTCCTAGTATTATTTTCTTTTTCTTTCCCCTTTGAATTCAGCTGCTGACTGTGAAAACACAAGAGGCTCAAATTGGTCTGGGCCCTTGGTGTATTCAAATTGGCACCAGTTTGTTTGTCTTGGGGCTAAAGTCAGAATGAGAAAGCCGGACTTTGAGATGCTATTGGTGTCACCTGGGAAAATACACCCACCTTTCATCTCACTTCTGTCCCCCATAGTCAGGAGGGCTCCCTGCCCTCCAGCTGGGCTCCCAGCCTCCTTCTCCTTTTTATCAGCAGCAGGACCCTAACTGTGCCTGGGGACAGGCACTTAGTGGTGGCCATATGACGTGGAGTGAAAGACCTGAGGGAACAGATGTTTCTCTTACAAGGAGCACCAGGGGGCTGCGGTTGGGATGGGAGAACATTGGACAAAATACTAAATACCTTTCAGGCTTTCAAAAATCAATGCTGGAAGCTGCTTCTCTTGATCACACACTGAGCTGCTGGCAGCACCTCAGCCCTGTCAATGCTCCAAAAGAGGGACCTGAATGCAGAGCTGCATAGTCTTTTCAAAATATTCCTTTATTTTTTTCTTTTCCTACAGATATGACCTGTTCACAGACACAGAGGTGCTGGGCAGAGACCCCTCAGAATATTTTTTATTAGGTTCTTAACCTTTTTCATCTATCTGAGCCCATAATCCTAGTGATTTTCCCCCTTGTAAGAACGAAGGGATGAACTCCCCACAGTGGGAATATACCCATCGCCCCTGCACTATCCCCAGTGCCACCCCTGTTTGATTTACTTCCACACCCCCAGGTCTTTCACTAGAAGATGGGAACAATTGTTTGCATGAAGCTTAGGGGATCTCTGCTCAGTGCTGTCATTTCCACACACAGCAATGAATATTTCTCCCCTGATCACCCAAACCCTCAGCTTTTTTCTGATTTCTTCATCTTCTTTCAGCAAATATTTGTCTTCTTGTTTGTGTTAGATTTCAGGACAGGTCTGCTGCAGACAGGGGATTGAATGGGTTTGAATTAGACATGTTTAGGAGAGACAGAACCACCTGAGGTCATCATGGGGTCCAGGTACAAAGAGAGGTCTGGGAGATGGCT
>VZRI01002286.1:39661-85172 GCA_013397515.1 Upupa epops | reverse complement strand
TCCAGAACTGGACACAGTACTCCAGGTGGGGTCTCATCAAAGTGGAGTAGAGGGGGAGAATCACCTCCCTTGGAGGAGGTTTATGGCCTGTGCAGACCACTGTCACTGAATGACTGGAACAAGCTCAGCCCAGCACCTCTGGATTTCATAGAATTGTAGAATCATGGAATGTTTTGGCATGGAAGGGACTTTCAAAACTCATCTAGTCCAATCCTCCCCATAGCAACATCTTCAACCAAAGCAGCTTGTTCAGAGCTCCATCCAAGAGGTTCTCCCTCTACACATTTATCAGTCTGAGGGATGAAATGGCCTCTCTGAAGACAGCACTGGATGTTAATATAAACCTCACTGCCTAGCTGCAAGCTTAGTGCTTTCATCTCAACCGACAGGTCAAGAAGTCTTTCTGCCCCTCTACACTGCCCTGGTCAGACCACATCTGGAGTCCTATGTCCAATTCTGTGCTCCCCAGTTCAAAAGAGACAAGGAACTGTTAAAGGACTGGCACATCTCTCTTATGAGGAAAGGCTGAGAGACGTAGTACTGTTTAGCCCAAAGAAGACTGAGAGAGGATCTTAACAAATCTTACCAATATCTAAAGGACAAGGGTTATGAGGATGGGGCCAGGCCCTTCTTACTGGTACCCAGTAACAGGACAAGGGGAAACAGACACAAACTGGAACGCAATTCCACTTAAATATGAGGAAAAACTGATTTACTTAGAGAGTCCAGAGCACTGGTACAGGCTGTCCAGAGAAGCTGTGCAGTCTCCATGGAGTCTCTGTGGAGTCCAGCCAAAACCTGCCTGGATGTGTCCCTGAGGAATCTTCTCTTATGAACATCAAGACAAGAAATGATACCTTTAGACAGTACTTTGATACGGAGCTGTAGGAGTGATTTTACATGAAATTCCATATTTTGCAGTCAGCTATCTGCATGGTTTTGCCTTCCCTGGTGATTACCAGCTCCCCATGTCATCATCTTTGTTTCAGTGCTTTTTGAAGTGACCATGCCTTCTCCTTCAGGTGATGGCAGAACACTGCGATGTTCTCTTAGACACAGGCTCTTGTGGAGATATTTTTGCCTCTGCATACATATCTCAAAGGCACTCAGTAGCCTGCAACCCAAACACCATTACACAAGCATTGCCAACCTTTGTGCTGCTTAGGGGCTTTGCGGGGGGCTTTTCCTGGCCACTGCCTGCCATGTGATTGACCCTGCTAATGCAGGACAGGCTTGAGTTTCAAAGCCTGCCTGAAGTCCATGAAGAGCTCCACTAATTCTCACTCTTTCCACAGGGTACTACTGTCTCCCTACACAATGCATAGCTCCATGCAGCCTTGCATTGTCTCCAAGCCCCACTGACAGCATCCTAGCTATGTCCTGTGCAAGTGAATTTGCTGATAGTGAGCTTGTCTAGGGGGAATAAAAGCACTTCAGGATAAGACTTCTGCTTCTTACCACCTGCTTCTGGAATCAGTACGAAGCAGAAAGGATGGTGGGATAATCCAGCCAATCTTTCATTCCTAATGAGAGGCTCGTAATGAGAACCTACTCCTTCTGCCATGGATCTGTGCCATTGTCTCTCTTTATATTGTTGTAACAGAGCAAAAAAGGAGGGGGAAAGAATCATTTAGCACGTGAAAGGCAACTCTTGTGTGGGGTTACATGCATGGCACAGTTCAGCTGGGGTGAGCAACCAGCTCCTGCCAAGCTGTGATGGATGAGGCAGAAAGGTCAAAAGTTCTCCTTTACAAGCAACAGGAAAGGAGAAGACAAGTGATGGTCACTTAATTTGTGGATTTTTCCCCCTACGTGTCACAAGGAGTTTGGGCTGCAGTGATGGATGTGTCATCAATTCAAGTCAGAAGTTTGGTCTTTTGTCTTGGTTCCTAAAGGGCCCAATTCAAGCACCCGTCAAGTCGATGGGAGTCCATCCACCGATGACCGTGGGTCCTGCATTGGGACTATGAAGATTCCAGAGTAACTGCCTGAAGAGCCTGCCTTTCCCCATGCTTGATGGTGTGCTTCTTGGCTTCCCAGCCGCTGCTGTTACCAGGCAGGATGTTTCCAGAGCTGTCTTGCTAACATTTGCCATCAGTTCTTTCAGTGTGTTTCCCTTGTCCTTCTGCATGCAGACACTTTGATGTGTAGCAGGAGCAATCTTGGTCTAGGTGATCCAGCTGTGGCAGGGGGATTGAACTGCATGATCTTTCGAGGTCCCTTCTGATCCCTAATGATTCTATGAACTTTCTCCTTTGTTCCTGTGTCAGCCCCAGCTGCAGTTAATGTGCTTCCAACCACATAATGTGTACATGGCCAAATGGTTCCCTCCATGAAAGGGTATAATTAGTAGAACTGAACACATTTATTTTGCTTTACACTGTGCAGACTGTGTGAAGATTTCTTTTCCTCCTCCTGGATGGAGAGGATGGGGTCTGTGAGGTTTTCTCACAGCACTGTCTGGAAAATCTTCATTGTCTGGTCAGAGTCTGCAGACGTTGTCACATGCCTGAGTGCTCACAGACTAGATGGTTTGTATTGGCCTGGGACGAACAGACACTAATCTTGTCTCTGCTACATCTCCTTGGAGAGTCACTCCAATCTCTGTCTTTGCTGGCCCTCATCTGGACCTGGCACAAAGCGCTATGAAAAATTGTTTCTTATGGTTGCAGAATAGAAGCTGGGTCTGTGTGTTTCTCTCAGCCTCCTTACAGTGACTCTCATGAGGGGAACACGATTATACTTGCATTGAATGGGTAGCCTGGCATCTTCATTTGGAGTGAGTGAAATGATTTTGGAACTCACCACTTCAAATGATTTAGATAATACGTAAATAAGTAAAAACGTATTAAAAAACAACAGGAAAATCCATGGGGATAGGTTGCTACTAAGGCCAAGCTGGCATTTGTGTCCTCACGCCTATGCTATGGTTGTTTCTGGAGTACTGCAGCTCCATAAGAACAGTCTAATGGTAGTATATGTATGTGCACGCATACTTTATGAGAGGACTGGATGAAGTCCCAGAACTATATTTTCCAGGGTTCTGTTTTTTAATGACTTGGGACCATGTTCAAGAGGTCAGAGGAGCCCAGATCTCCTGATCAGAACATGGCCAGAAGAGTCCTGGAAGACTCTAGCCTTGAGGGACTGCTCAAGTTATAAGTGTTGTTTTTGGATGATGGTGAAGATTTAATAAATGCTGCAGCTGTAGAAAGCCCCCTCACTGGAGAGTTTAACTCTCCATGTCAATATATGATTTACATTTCCATCCTGTGCCTATCCAACCCGCATGACTCAGTCAACGGGGTGGGCAGATCCAGCGCTTACTTTGGCAGAAGAGTTCCTCAAATCTTGTTTAATTAGAACTCAGACCAGTTTCCTGGAGATTGTGGGGACCTCAGCAGCAGCACAAATAGAAACCTGAAGAAGCCAACTCAGTGGGAAAAGATTGCTTGCTAAGAACTTTACTTACCAAGAACTTAACTTCTCAAGAGTCATGTCTCTTAGGTACAGCAGAAGGAATGGCTGGAATACCAGGTCTCTTGTAATCTTTCAAATGTTGAAGGGATTTTTTTGAAGTGAATTAAAGCCTCTGAAAATGGTAGACAAAATCTTTTTGTCTCAGTCTCTATTTTTAACTGTCCTCTCTTGATTTGGTTTTAATTCTTGATATCTACTTTTTCACCATTTGGAGCTACTAGTTGCTGTACTGCTGTCCTTAGCCTGGTCTCACTTGACAATGCTACCTTATTTTTTAATATCTTATTAATTTTCTCAGTTTATAACAAAACTGCAGTATCAGGATTTTAGAAACTTAACTCACTAGTTCACATAATCTCAGGTGACATTCCATAGAATATCATGGGTTAGAAGGGACTTCTAGAGTTCACCTAGTCCAACCCCCCTGCCAGAGAAGGATCACCTAGGTCAGGCCACGTGTCCAGGTGGGTTTTGAAAGCCTTCAGAGCAGAAGGCTCCACAGAGCAGCCTCCATCATCCCCACAGTAAAGACGTTTCTCCTCATGTTGAGGTGGAACTTCCTATGTTCTAGCTTATCCCCATTATTCCTTGTCCTATTACTAGCCATCATTGAAGAAAGACTGGCCCCTTCTTCTTGACACCCACCCAATTGGTATTTATAAATAAATAATACATACATAGTATAATTATACAATAATATAATTATAATTTAATAATGATAATAAATTTATTTGTCTGTTTATTTCTCAGCCTTCTCTTCTCAAAAGTAAACAGCCCCTTCTGAAGAAGCTTTTAGACAGATCTTCCTAAGAAGGCTCAGCTGACAAAAGCTGTCTGCATGTCTGCTTTAGGACTGGCATGGAAGAGAACTAAAAATTACAATTAGAGGGACTTGTTGCTCAATAAATAGCATGGGCTCGCATGTGTTTGTAAGAACTGGATGGAGTCTCAGGGCTGAATTTTACAGTTGTGCTGTTGGTTTACTTTTTACATATTGGATTTATGCCAAAGAGGCTAAAGGGACCCAGATCTGCTGATCAGAACAGACCCAGAGGAGTCCTGGAAGAGCAGATGATCGTTCATTTCCTATCCCCATCCTAACCTCATGCTGGTTACACTGCCATATATTTCATAGGAGAAATATGTGTTAGGCTATTAAAAAAGAATCTCATGCTTTTTTTTCTACCGTAAAGATATGATTATCCTTCTGCTTCTTTGGCTTGATCAGAGACAGAGAAAGAAAAAGCAGAGTGTCTGCCTCTACCTACCATTGTTATTTACAAAATCATGAGGTTAATATTGTTGATGGGATATTTTTTTGTGTTAATTAAATGCATCCCACTCAACCAGGAAAGAAATCAAATCTCAATTTAAAGTAAAGGAAGATCAAATAAACCTAGTGCATGGTTTGAAAGACAATATTGTTGATGGGAGGTGGATAGACCAAGGAGAAAAGGCCAAGAAACTTTTTCTAGAGAAACACCTTCTCATGGGTAATTCTTGCAAGAATTCAAGAATTCTTCTTGTCTTGCTGCAAGGGTCTTTCTGCTGCATTGTTCTCTTCTGGAATTATCTCAGGCTAAAAGACCTTTGCTCTTGTGTCAATGAAAGACAAAGCACAGAGGCAAGTTTTGTCAAATCCTTGCCATTACTGTGCTGGAGAAATAATACTTTGAGGAAAGATGGAGCATGTTGCTCTTCTTGATGCTTCCCACAGCCTCTGCTGCCTTCATGTAGAGACAGATCCTGCCTTCTCCGCAGAGTCCAAACAAACTACTTGTTTCCTTAAGCTGATACTATTGGGTTTCCCCCCAAAATCTACAGGATGCCTTTTTGGGTCTGCACCGATGACAATGGACTAATGCATGTCCCAGTCTACCCATGCAACTGGTGTCACTGGACCATGTTTGTTGCTTTGTAACCGCTGTGATCTTGCTCTAGGTCCTCCTGGAGGGGATTTTGCTTAAGCTTGATCTACAAAATCACATTGGTTTTGTGGCTTCACCAGTTGGGTAAATTTCCACATCTAAATGGTGTCAAGGCCACACCAGTGAGATGGTTATGTGCGCCCCTTTCCTTGATGCTTCTGCATGTGGTCTCATTCCTTTAAGGGTGCATTTGCAGGTTTCTCTCTACCTACTTTTCTCCTCATGGTAAGAGAGCATTGCCTTCTCCCAGTTCCTCCAGCTCCTTCTTTTGGTGCCTTCTACGGGCCCAAACTGGTTTAGGGATTCAGCACTCTACCTAGAAGGTATTTTTCAGGAAAGACATATGAAACTCGAGCTTCTGACCAGGTTTCATCCACCCTGTGGGGGCAGCCTGTGCCTGGGGCACAAAACCCAGAGAGATTTGAGAGAAGTAATCCTGCTACTGTGCAGATGTGAGGAACACTGCCCATAGAGATGCCAGACTGGCTGAAAAGTCACCCTGGGAGCTTGATCTTGGGGGAACAAGGAGGAGCCAGCAGGCAATAGCTGCCTTTTCTAATTATTTCTAATAATATTTCTTATATATTCTAATATATAATATTTGGAGAGTCCAATATTTGGGAGTCCTGATGCTCACTAGATAAGACTAGGGCCTTTATTTATACTAATAAACATAAATAAACATTTAGCATGGACTTCTGTGTTTGTGTACCCACACCTCTATATTTAACTAGCCAGGCGTGTGCTCAGATCTGAGTTTTCACACTTCTTTTCTTTGATTTTTATCACTATCTTGAGCACAGAGATTTCCGCACAATTAATTGAAGCGACATATGCTTGCCAGCAGCCAAACCTTAATCCCATCCTTCCCTTTCACCATGTTTCTGACTACGCTGATGGCAAATCCTCCTCGTTTGACTCAGCTTTGCACTCACAGTGGATGCAACGGGAGCCAAATCTTCTCTTAGAATCACAGAGATATTTACTGAATGTCCCGCAGGGTCTCAAGTTTTGCAGCAATAAACGAATACTTGGTTGGCTTCTGAGACTGATGTGAGCAGTTATCAGAAACTGCAAGCATTAACCAGCTCCTAAATCATGTCTGGTAATGCAGAGCCAGTACTAGTGATACAAGAAAGCTGGGGAATGGCTCTTTATAAGAGTGTGTAGTGATAGGATGAAGGGAAATGGCTTTAAGCTAGAGGAGGGTAGAGTTAGATTATTAGGTATTAGGAGTAAATTCTTCACAGTAAGAGATCAGGTTGCCCAGGAAGTTGTGGCTGCTCCATCCCTGGAAGTGTTCAAGGTCAGGCTGGATAGGGCTTTGAGCAACCTGGCCTGGTGGGAGGTAATCCTGCCCATGGCAGGGCAGTTGGAACTAGAAGATCTCTGAGGTCCCTTCTACTGATATCATTCTGTGAGTCTATGATAGATACTCTTTTTATAGGGTCTAGTTTTCTTGAATATAGTCCTAATTTTTACCAGCTTTATACATTTGACAAAAGGCATTCTTGTCTCACACCCATTCTGAGCTCCACGCTGTGGAGAACACCCAAATCCCAACCAGGGATAAGATTAATAGAGGAAATTCAAATCCAGAACCCATGCTGCATTGTTACGGAAAGCTCAGAAACATGAATCTCAAATCCCTGGATTGAGACTGAATGCAAATGCCTTCAGTGCAGCAGGATGTACGGACAGGTGCAGCCTGCTGCGAGCATCCTTTGTGAGTGATGGCAGAAAGGGATTTATGCAAAGCACAAAACACTTTGCTCATCTTCCCAAGCAAAGTCTCCAGAGCTCTAATCATTGCTCTAATGGTGGGGGTGAAAAGACAGCAATTTTTACTTTGTGAGAAGCTTTGATTTCCTGTGAATCACTTCCTACTATAAATCAGCTATAGGCAGCTGCATCCACTTGCTCCTTGGGATAGAAAAAATATACCCTGCTGCTAGACAGAAACACAAGCGCCAAAAACATCACGGGATCAAAGGGCACTGCGAGTTATCCCATGCAGAATCTAAACAAGCCTGTCAGCTTGCCTGGACCATTTGTTTATTTTAGCTGTGGATATCCATGTCCATCCAACATCAGGAGAGGGATTTATCTTTGGCATCATTTGTCCCATGTCTGAGTTCACTCTAAATGTCTCTTTCATTCACCAACATAGTGGTACCAAATCTGCACACAGAGAGCATTTTCCAAGGGCTTGGAGAGGAAATGCAGCTCTCGTTGGTGCTGGGGACTGTCTGATCAGCTTCATACAGAGGGAAGTACCAATGTCTCAGCTTCCTTCTATTCCTGACAAAGCCCAACCTAAAGTTTTGTTCATAAAAGTTATTGTCCAGAAACACCAATAATTGGGGTTAGCAGGCAGCATGAGCTGAGAGTATTTTCTCCCCATCCAGGCTTCTCTGGAGGGTCCTGTTGCAGCCTGTCCCACTGGTTCCTCTTCAAGAGAGCCTGGTGCCTCCTCTGAATCCTCCCCTGAACTTCCCAGAACTGCAGAGTTTTTCTCTGGAAGTGCAGGGCAACTACTGTACTTGTGTGGAGAAGGCCAAACATCCTTTCGGGTTCCCAAGAGCAGACCGGCCAAGTCAAGTGATGTTTTGGGTTTCTTTTTTTTCCCACTCTGTGTAAACTCTACAGAGGGCACGGGAGGTTTGGCCTTCTCCTCCAAGTGACAATTGTTTTCCTCTGATGCTATCTCTCTGGCACTTAGAGCAAGGATGTTTCTCAAAGGACAGGGGAGAGGGGTTGGGCTGTGAGAAAACAGCTAGGTTTCACATCACAGTGTCTCCTCGTCTCCTGCAACCACCACCGCTCCCTTGCACACTATTGGTCTTTCATCACTTTGACTGTGAGAAGAAAACAGCTGGAGCTTCTGGGCATGGATAATACAGCAACCAGCAAATTAGAAGACCCTAATTAAACCAACCCTTCTTTCTTGCAGGGTGGTGGTGAATGTGCAGTAGAGCAAAAGGAGTGTTTGTCAAAACCTGGGACAAGCTGGCGTTCAGCACCAGTGTGTGGGTCCAGGGACTCACAGATCCCAGCCTTGTGATTGCAAGCAGCCTCTCAAAGCCCTTTGGTATCTGGGTGTTTCTGAAAATACCACCAAAGTTACCTGCATTAATTGACCTCTGCATGAATGAGGAGCCTGTTTAGAAACCCCCGTGGCAGTCTTGCAGAAAAAAACATCCCTCCACTTTGAAGCAGAAGGGCTGAAAGGACACTCTCTCTCACACTTCCAACAGACTGTGCTTGTGCACATGGAGGAGAGCAGCAAGGGCATAGGCCATGGTCACACCAACCCACCAAGTCCTAACACCAATTCTGAAAGTGTCTCCATGGTGTCTTTCTGTGCTACTGTGTGTACATGCCCTCTGCATCCCTCATGGATGGCTGGATGGAGGAATGGGCATTCATCATCGTGGAGAACATCCATGATACAGGAAAGGTTATTTACCCATCAGGAAGGGATGGGTACCCTCAGAAGCTGATTCCAAAGGCTATTGATTGGGCATCCCCTACCTCGATACACAGGCCAAATTTCCACTGGAGTCAGGGGCTGTAAGACTGCTACTGCTGTTCAGATTTTAGATCCTATAGCTAGCAAGAGGGACATTCCTGGATCTCAAAAGGTCTACCACACTGTTGGATGATGTGTACCCCAGGCATTCCTTATCCAGCTGTCCTTCACTTCTTTCTTATTCTCTTCCTGCAGGAAAGATGAAAATAACACCAAAGGTACCTGCATTAATTGACCTCTGAGGCTGCGAGAAGAAGAGAGCTGATAAATAGCAGTAGCAAAGCGAGATAGAGGGAAGAATTTAATAGCATGGGAACATCTTCTGGACATGTTTCTAAAGCTGTACAGCAAATGGCTCAATCCATCTGGTCTGTGACACTCAAAGAGTCTTTCTTAGTTTTAGAAAGGAATGTGGGACTAGACAAGAAGTAGTTGTCTTGGTTTAGGAAGACAGGTATCAAATTCTTTCAATTTAAAGGCCTTCAGGCGAAAGATTTGGGAAAAGGAACAACAATTCTTTATTAAGAACACTAAGAAAACCCAACAGTACACCCAAACAACCAGTCAAAAGAAAAGTCCTAGGGATCCCGACAGAGCAAAAACCTGTCCCAGTTCAGTTTTTCCAGAGCCGGCTGTTGTGGAGAGAGAGACCTCCTCGGTGTAGGCGCAGACAGAGATAGCGGCAGGCAGAAGGCCTCGGAGAGAAGCTGGATGCCGTGGAAGCAGCAGGGGCAGCGATGGAGAACGGCACCGAAAAACACGCGAAAGGCCGCTTCAGCTGGGTATCGCAGGGTCCAGGGAACAGGAAACTCCCGTAGAGAGCAAGCCCCAGTAGAGAGCGAGCGTGCCTCCGTAGAGAGCGAGCCCCGTAGAGAGCGAGCCTCAGTCCAGAGCGAGCCCCAGTTGAGAGCAAGACCCAGTCGAGAACGAGCCTCCCTAGAGAGCGAGCCCCACTCCTTTTTCTGAGTCCCAGTTCATGCCGCTGGGCACGGGCACGGTCAGCTTCCCCCTCCACCTCCCCCCACTGGGTGAAGCGTCTCACAATGGGATGAGATGGGTCTTGATGGCCCATTAGCAGAGATACTTAAGAAAATATCGCCCCACCTGGTTTTAACAATTGAGTCGGTACCGAGGCATTCATTCCCCCATCCCCTATACAGCTTCTCAACTGCTTCCAACAGATGAAAATAGAATACAATCTTCTTGATTCCATAACCCAAGACAGTAGTTAAGGTAATGAGTGACCTGGGTTCCTTGGAAAACCCAGCCTGTTCACAGTGTGCATCTGAGCATGTCATTTCAGACCCAGAGAGAAGCAGAGGTCACTTGTGCTAAATGTGTCATTGTGTCCTGGAGACACCATGCTCATGCTCCTAGACTTGAGGTTGGTGGCAGATTGACCTGTGGCACAGAAGGGCTGTGGAGTAGGAACCACAGCTCTTTTTTCAGTGCTCTGCAGAGCCAGCGTGGGACACTGGCCCTTGGAGAAAGGAGGTGCAGAAGTGACTTCAGCACTGGAGAAGATGATCTGCACTGTGAGGCTTGGAGAGCTCTGTTTCCTTCACAGAAAGGAGAGGGTGAGGTGACTTATTAGGTCACCAGGATGTCCCTGAGGAGAAACCTTGCAGGAGGGACAGTGCAAGAATCTGTACCTGACAGCAGAGAGACACAAGCCAGAATTAGGCATTTATCACAATAGAGTGATTACCCACTGGAACAACCAATGATACAAATGATGGATTTTTTTTTTATTATTGAAGTCTGTTTTCCTGGCAAACAAATAGTATTTTGGATCACAGTGAGAGCGGGAGGACATGTAAGAGTCAGGTAATGCCAGGTGATCTGGTGTTATCCTGGCCTTAGGCTCTTGGAATGGGTGATAGAATCATAGAATCACAGAATCATTAGGGATTGGAAGGGACCTTGAAAGACGCTGCCACAGCAGGATCACCCAGACCAAGCCGCACAGGAAAACATCCAGGCGGGTTTGGAACATCTTCAGAGAAGGAGACTTCACAACCCCCATGGGCAGCCTGTTCCATTGCTTCGTTACTCTCACTGGAAAGAAGTTCCTCCTGATATTTCTATGGAACCTCCTCTGTTCCAGCTGGCACCCACTGCCCCTTGTCCTATCACCAGATGACCTTGAGAAGAGCTTGGCTCCATCCTCCTGACACCCATCCCTCACAGATTTATAGACATGAATGAGGTCACCCCTCAGGCTCCTCTTCCCCAAGCTCAAGAAACCCAGCTCCCTCAGCCTCTCCTCATCAGGGAGGTGCTCTACTTCCTTCAGCATCCTCATTGCTCTATGCTGGACACCGTCCAGCATCTCTGTGTCCTTCCTGAACTGAGGGGCCCAGAACTGAACACAATACTTGTGAGGATGGAGCCAGGCTCTTCTCAAGGTCATCTGGTGATAGGACAAGGGGCAATGGGTGCAAGCTGGAACAGAGGAGATTCCATATCAATATCAGAAGGAACTTCTTCCCCGTGAGCATAACAGACCATTGGAACAGGCTGCCCATGGGGGTTGTGGAGTCCCCTTCTCTGAAGATGTTCCAGACCCGCCTGGATCTGTTCCTGTGCCACTTGGTCTAGGTGATCCTGCTGCGGCAGGGGGATTGGACTAGATGATCTTTCAAGGTCCCTTCCATTCCCTAATGATTCCATGGTTCTATGATACTGCAGGAATTATGATGCTTGTACATCTGGGCACTTCATCTGCAGTGGCAATATCTGTGGTTTCCTGCACACTGTAACCTGTTGTCAAGGTGTTTTTGTAGCAGAGCGGTAGAAACTTCACAGTGGGGAGTGTGTGAACTGGGATGTGTGTGGTTATGACATGGCATAATGCCAAGAAGCAACACTTGATGTGCCTCAGAAAGGGCTGGAGAAGGACAGTAATTATCATTCTGTAGGAACTTGCCCCACCTTGTTGTCTTCCCACACCACTTACTGGGTTCACAGATTCCATCCCCTGCCAGATTTCAAAACTTTCTTCTTCAAAACCTTTCTTTCTCTGGCCTGTGTCTACTAGCGTTAGGTGATGTGCTCCTGAGATACCACTCAGACTGGGGTTCCCCTCTCCTTAACTTTATCCTGGAGAAACATGATTTTAAAAACTAGGAGAAAATCCATTAAAAACAAAACTGGAAGGAGACAGAACATATTCTTCCTGAATTTTATGCACACTGACCATTTCCAATTTTCCCTTGAGATGGACTCCCAGGTCTCAGCTCTCTGCCTGTGTGTATGTGGAACATAAAAACAAACCAAGCCCAATTCCTTCATGGGGAGGCTGGTATGAGCAGGGACCTCTCCCCCATTTCTGGGAAAAGGAATGAGGTCCCGTGGGGTAGGCGTGGGACTGTAATTAGCTCTCCAGCTGCTGGCAGGATGAACTTGATGGTTCATCAAGCAATGGGAGGCTGATCCCTCTCCCTACAATAAAATGTAAAATATTTCTCAAAGTATAATAGTTTGGGCTTGCTCTGGTCCTGACTCTGGTAAGTCTTGTGCTTGGTGGTTCAGCTGGCTAAGAGTATGTTCTGCCTGCTCTGTTAATGGCCACTGGGCAGAGGAAACAAATGCCAAATGTGCTATCACTGAGGAGATGAATAGTTGATCCATCTTGGTCTTTTTTTCCTTTATCTTATTCTTTTAATCACTTTTCATTGCTCCACATCCATAAAAATGACTGCTGAATCCACTAACACCCCATATTTTCCTTTATAATAGCAACCAAGAACTTGGTAACAGGCAGATGGATGCTTGGAGGGCCATGGGAAGATCCTGAGGACGTGAATCCCACCGGCCATGTCTGTGGTGCCAGGATGACACAGAAGATTTTTGGGAATATGTGTGATGCTCGCGGTCTGAATGCATCTTATGTACCATGGGCTTGCTCATTGCTGGTGCCCCACAGTGATCACAAGGGTGAGGTGTATTGTGTGCTACTTATAGACAGTTTTTCTCATGCTGAAGAGGCTCAGTCACGGGCTGCTCCAAATGAAAGGAAACTTGTGTGCCAGAAAGCAGCCCCACCACGGCTCAAGACAAGAGCCCTCAGATGATGACAGACAGAGGAAGGAGTGTAATGAAGTAATGAGAAAGTATAGAACGGCCAGAGGACTTAGCACATGAGTGGCCTTATTCATGCCTTTTTGTAGGCATCTTGGTAAGAGCCAGGCTCAGGAAGGAGCTGACACTGCTCACAGCAGTTCTGGGGGAGCACAGGATAAGAAGCTGGGAGAAAAGAAAAAAGAGATCCAAGTCATGAGATCTAGGGAGGAAAGACTTGAAAATGAAGAGCACAGCTGGCAGTTTCAAAGTGACTGATTTGGCACAGCTGGAAAAGTGGTCGTGACAGGGAGTTGGCCCTGGAGATGGGAGACTGCAGGGTGGGAGGTAGACTGGGGTGGATCTAGGGTGGAAATCGGAAGATGGGGACTCTGACAGTGATTGTGGCTGAAGATCAGGTGAGAAATGAAAAAGAGGTGGCAGCTGAATGGGCAAGAAGACGACATGCAGGATGGCGCACAGGGGAAGGGAGGAGGTCTTAGTGTGGCATCCACACCTCAGTGAGGTCTGAGACAGAAGAAATAGGTACAGAGGAGGTATCAGAGGTCTAGGATCCAGAACTGAGAACAAGATAGGAAGAAATCTTAACCAGTTGACTTTCCTGAGCACAAAACTAGTGTAGTCACTAGTATTTAAAGAGGAAGGAAAAATGCTTGGAAAAATGGGTGCTGCAGGTGTATGTTGGGGCTCCCATCGCTCACTGCTATCTCACAGAAAGATACTGACCTGAAAGGTCCCTTTTGCTGCTGGGAGACTGGTTGGGAAAGAGGATGGCGTGTCTTTTCATGTGCCAGAGGAGAAGAGATATTGTGACTGGCTCTCTCTGTCCCCATAAACATGCCACACAGGTATCGGCCAAAGACCTGCTCCTGCTTTTACTGTACCAACAGGAGAGGTGACAGAAGAGCGTCCCTGCTGGTCCCTCCACTACACAAGGGACTGCAAGTGCTTGACCCCACCAGTGGATCCTACCACAAGGAGTCCCCTGGCCAAAAGCACTCAGACTAATGCTGCATAGATCTGCATCTCTGTGTCTGTGTTCCCCAGTGTCAGTGTGCAATCATTTTTTGCATGAGAGGTCCTTCTCGTCCCCTCTGCCCTCTCCCCTGTGTGTTCCAGTCTCCCACCCAGTGCAGAAGTGAGGAAGAGGGGCCAACACTGACTCATAGCTGGGAAGGAAAAAGAAACCTAAGGGCTGAGCTCTTGGCCTTGGAGCAGCGAGGAGGATTCATACAGTTCAGCTGATCATAGAATCATAGAATAGTTCAGCTTGGAAGGGACCTTAAGGATCATCTAGTTCTAACTCCTCCACCATAGTCACAGCCCAGCCTCAGAGCCACATGTGATGCCCATGTCCCCCTGCCCTTCTGGTCCATCTATGGTCTGTGCCTCATGCCAGCAGCTTGAACATGAAAGGGCTCAGGTAAATCAGAGCAGAGCCTCATCTCCCCGCTTGCTGCCTCCATTCTCGCACGTGCCATGGCGGTGCTGCTGAATGCTGATGAGGCAACGACTGGCCTCTCTCCAGTCTGTCACATTTTGAGGAAGGGTTTGCTGAGAAGGGTCTCAGCAGTGGGGTGAGGAGGATTGATTCTTTCTGGTCTGGGGGACTGATAAGCATTTTTGTTCTGAGAAGCTCAGGCCTGACCTGCCCTTGTCTCTCTTGTCATGAGATGAGTTTATTTCCCCCTACGTCTGTTGTCCTTTGCTCCCACTCTGTCTGGGATCTGGGGATAATAAAGGATTTATCTCTCCAAAATGAAAGAAAAATAAATTCTAGGGGGATAAAAATAAATCCCAAACACAAAACTTTCTTTTTATTTCTGGATACTCCACAACTCCTTCTTCCTAGGCAACACAACCCTGTAAACTTTCTCTTGGCAAGCAGAGCAATTCATCCCCATTACACAAACAAGCACTTAATGGCTCTGCAGCTTGGTGGGTCTCTGGGGTTATTTCTTTGAGGCCAACTTCTGAGATGCTCAGACAGTCTCACCTCGCTCCCTGCCCTGAGTGTTTTCTGTGACAGGCACAAACTTGGCTGCTGTTGATCCTGCTGGTTCACTCAATCCATCATGCTGACAGGCAGTTACCGGTGCTGCTGTGAGCCCTTTGTCCCCATATGTAGTCCTGGGCCACCAGTCATGGTGGGACCTAGTGCAATAGGGAGGTGTGTGCATTTGGTCATGAGGGGGTTCAGGGTGAGGCTGTGTTGATAGGAGCAAGGGAAAATACCCAGAAATGCACCCTCCTCACTCTCCCCTTGCTTGTATGAATCCTTTCAGCATTGTCCTTTCCTTTCTCCCAGTTCTCACATCTCCCCGGAGTCTGGCTTCCAATGCAGAAATGCATCCAGGCTTTTGTGTGCTACCTAAAGCCTGATCCAACTGGCAATGAGATCTACTGAACAAACAGTGGCACAGAAACTGGGAGAGATGACCTCCCCACAAAAATCCTTCCCAGACCAACCAGAAAACCCCATTCTTGAACCCCTTTCCACTTCCTGAGACCCCTTCCCTTTGTAGCAGGAGGGGCAACAGCTCTTTCCCTCCTCAGTTACCCAGAGAATACAGCAAAATGTGATTCCCAAACACACAGGTTCAGTAACTTGGCAGGTGGGTCTGACTCAGCATTTGTCACCTTCCTCAGTCCCCTGGGGTGTGTGCAAAGCAGGGACCCACAGCTACCACGCAGACCCTGAGACATCTCCCTGGGTACCATTTCTTGAGGGTCGTGTAACTTTCTCCAGCTCCCACTGATGTTTTCTGCCTGTTTATCCAACCCTTCTGTGTTTCCAGAGCACTGATGTGGACAGCAGTGGTGCACACCATGATTGTACAATCACAGAACGATTAAGATTGGAAGAGACTTACAAGTTCATCCAGTCCAGCCATCAACCTGACTCCACCATGCCCAACTGATGAGCTTGGCTTTATCAGCACCATGTTAATAACATTAAAGAGTTGCTAATGCTCTTTCCTGGTGTCTCTTCACGCAACAGGAACATCATCTTCTTTCCCACTTGTTTTCTTTTTCTCCTAGTGTAACTCTCCTGTTGCCAACTGCATTCCTTCTTGAGGAGTGATACAGAGCGAGATGGGCCCCTGTGCAGCAGGAATCAGCCAGGTCCAATCTCCTGAGCTGCATAGCCTAGAAATGCTCTGCCTCTGGTGACCAGCAGTGATGGCAATTTCCTCAAGTCTCTGATGGACCCATTCCTGCAAGGCAGCTCCTCAGCCAGCCACCAGGTCTTGCAGCAACGAGGAGGGGACAGGTGGTTTCATCACCTTTTCAGTTATAAAATACCTTTCCCTCTTCCCTTTGCCCTTTTCTTCTCCTCCAAGGATCACTGCAAATCGACATGGAGCTGCTATTCAGAGACTTGATCTCATCCCTGTTTGAAGAGAAACCTGGAGGGTTATTTTTAACATGTGTACACCTCTGAAAAACATGAATGTGGCCTTTGTGCTGTGAGACACCAATACTCCAGAGACCTGGAGGTAAGAAGACAAACAGCTTTTAAATATTAAGTGGGAGGCGCTTGACTGACCTCTTCTAGATAGGTATGTGTTTGCTACATCATGTCTTCATCTGGCACCTGGGCCATGCTGAAACCTTGGCCTCCTCCAGCTTCACTGGCTTTGATCCTTGCTGATCCCCAAGGAAGGAGAGATGAGGATGTGCTTTTCCTCCACGACACCCACAAGACCTTCTCTAGCATAGGACCCTGCTTCACATGCTATTGGTGGGCTGCTGGCCCTGGTGTGAAAGGGCACTGACATCTATGGAACTTTGCATGGCTGGGGAACTGATGGCTATAGCAGAAGATCATAGAACCACAAAATGACTGGGGTTGGAAGGGACCTTACAGATCATCTAGTTTCAACCCCACTGCATAGGCAGGGACACCTTCACTAGATCAGGTTACTCAGGGCAGCCACAACTTCCTTGGGCAACTTGTTCCAGCATTTTAGCACCCTCACAGGAAAGAATGTTTTTCCTAATGACCAACCTCAGTCAACCTTTCCCCTTGTAACCCTTTCCCCTTGTCCTCTAACTACACTCCTGTATAAAAAGCCCTACCCTGGCTTTCTTGTAGCCCCCTTCAGCTATTGGAAAGCTGCCAGAAGGTCACCTGGGAGCCTCCTCTTTTCCAGGCTGAACAACCCCAACTCACTCAGTCTGTCCTCATAGGGGAGGTGCTCCAGCACTCTGACCACTTTAGTTGCTCTCCTCTGGACAAGTTCTAGGTGCTCTACATCCTTCTTATGTTGGGGACACCAGAATATGTTGGTGATTGGGGTGTGACTACTTGTGTGCCTGTTTCCAGAGGATTTGCAGAAGCAATTAGTAATTGTTTGCTCACTTTTTTTGCTTAGACCCATTTGTGACTGCAGGCCTCTTCCCCTCTACATAAAAACCCTAATTTGGAGCTTTGGGATACGGTGATCCATGCCCAGGAGCTCTTAGTAGTGTTGCCCCATAATTTATCATGAGTGATTGGGGCTTCTTTCCTCTCTTGCAGGTACCACAATGTCCCTTGAGAATAGGATGTGGGAGAAGCTATTGATGCTGCAATTGCCCCACACTGTTGATGCAGGTGTGCAAAGCTCTCCGCTCTCTGCACTGTGGCTCACAGAGCGGTGTCAAACATGCAGGTGAGCCCAGAGCCATAACAGCAGCATAAGAACTGCACTGTGGGCTCGAAGATTGGTGAATCACTGATACAAATTGGTGTCAGGGCTCTCCTGGTGTTTAGTTATGTGGACTGAAATGGTAACTCTTAATAAGATACTGCTCTTATCATGAGAGCTCTTTGCTTAAGCCTCTGGTATCTGAGGGAGTAGTTTATATGGCCAAAAAGTGATTGACTAATCCAGCTTTGTTTCTACTGTCTTGGGTGACATCCAATCTCAGTTTAAATAATGCCACCAAGGATGGAACATTCCCTGCAGCCCTGGGGTTGCAGTCCCACCATTTAGAACAAAACTGTGCTTCATTTCAAATGCAAAGCGTTGTCAGCTGAACATGGCCCTAGATGAAATCCAGCCCTGGTTGTATTTACAGCTATTCAATAGGAAAACTGTGACATGGATTTACCTTCTCTCACTGGAGGATGCTCATTACAGCCTGGTGCCATTGCTGTGACTGCAATCAGTGCACCCCGGTGTGCTGGAGCAGGCAGGCACCGTGGAGGAACCCTTCTGACCTTTGCCCTGTAGCCAAAGAAAACAAGTCACCTTCTCCCAGTTTTGTGTTCCACACCTTGTTTGGTGAGAATGACCCTTTTTGGGGAAGGCACAACATCCCCTCATGAGGAGAAGCTCTTCTTCTCTATGGGTGATGATTGCTATTTCCCAAACAGGCAGATGACTCAGAGGAGAGAGGTGTTTCAGACCTCATGTATTGCATGTGGGATGTGTCCAGCAGACACTGTGTTGGTCCTAGTCCTTGGTGGTGTGCAGGGTTCCTGGCGTGAGGATGGCAGTTGGGCGCTGTAGTCCACAGCAAAGAGGCCATGTGTGTATAGGCTTCCCAGGGAGGTGGTGGAGACATCATCCCTGGAGGTGTTAAAAAAATGGGTAGGCAAGGCGTTTCAGGAGATGGTTTAGTGGTCAGCGGTTGTAGGTTGGATGGCTGCACTTGCTGATCTTGAAGATCTTTTCCAGCCTTCATAATCCTATGATTCTATCCTATGTCTTGCACTTGGAAATAAGGCTTTAATAGTGGAAGCTTTGGAGATGTAGGACCATGAGTGGCCAGAAATGCTAATGGAGAGAGTAGCATCTGTGAAATGACTGATGTGGGGAGCCTGGCTTGTCTGGCTGCTAGAAAATGGGAGAGCCATGGTGATGAAATGATGATGTGTGTCTGCTATGTGGTGTTCACATCCCCTGGCCTCACAGAGTGATCCTATCCTTGCCTCGGAGAGTGAATATCCATCCATCATGCCAACTGCTATGACGGAGGCCAATGCTAAGTTAAAAAAGAAACAGTAAAACATGAGAGAAAGGACTTCTCCAACTTAGTGATTCACAAGCTGTAAATGACCAAGATTTTGGAGGTAAGAAATGCCTTTGCTAGTTGAACTACCTTTTAGTTACTTTTCACTAGGCTAATCTTCAGTTTGTAAGGGTTTCACCACAGCAGCTGTTTGAATTGATGGCAGGACGCTGGTGACAAGTTCTGCTGGATCAAGGCTCATTCCTCTGGCTCTGCACAGCCCTTCTGAATTGTGACTGGGGGTAACAAAGGCAAAACATAGTTTGCTAAGCCATAGCTGAGCTGAGGTGGTTGCATATGAAATTCCCCTGGTGTGTGTTGATCTGTGATTGATGGCAGTGCAAAGGGATGCGCCTTTCCCGGTATCGCTGCCAGCTAAAGGGATGTTGCGGGGCTTTGCTCCACTGTATTGCAGTGATTTGTGAAGCTGAGGCTTAAGATTTGGTCTAGATAGATGTAAGAAATGAAAATGTACATAATTCACTTGTTCCTTGCCTGGAGGAAATCTTCTGAACATAAAATGGATCTTCTGCTATTGATTTTGGATGCCTGTGTTCCTGGGGAATTCACCTTTCCTTGTGTCAGTGTCACCGCTTCATTTTGTGTTTCTTTGCAGAGCACTCAGTGCTGTAAGCTACAGAGAGAAAGGAAAAGAGGTGGCTTTTGAAGGGCTGGGATGCCACAATGTGTTTCAGATGCTAAAGTAAATTCCTGTAGTGGTCAGGTCTCCTGTGTGGATGAATTAGGAGACACTGAAATGGAAAAAAAACCCAAACCTTCAAAAAAACCCCAAACCTTCAAGAAAAAAACTCCCTTCAAACCCTCAAACTAGAGAAATGTTGCTGTGGGGCAACAGAACACTGTGGCAGGACATCTTCCTCTGGCACACAGCACTTGGGTTCTAGTACTGCACACAGCTGTAAAGGAAGGGACATAGAATCACAGAATCATTAGGGATCAGAAGGGTCCTCGAAAGATCATCTAGCCCAATCCCCCTGCCACAGCAGGATCACCCAGACCAAGTTGCACAGGAACACATCCAGGCAAGTCTGGAGTGTCTCCAGAGAAGGAGATTCCACAACCCCCCTGGGCACCCTGTTCCAATGCTCCGTTACCCTCACTGTGAAGAGGTTCCTTCTGATATTGATATGGAACCTCCTCTGTTCCAGCTTGCACCCATTACCCCTTGTCCTATCACCAGATGACATTGAGAAGAACTTAGCTCCATCCTCCTGACACCCACCTCTCACATTCACATGCAGACATTGCAAGGGGATCTGTAACATGCTGTATGTATTCTGTGTTGTGGGTCAAGTCTGCTCTTTTTGTGGAGCTTCCCCCCCACCCCAGAAACCCTCTGGGAGTTCTCAGCAGTCGCACGTTTAAGCGGCAACTGCTCCAGTTTGCAGTAAGAGGTTGCACTAAGCTATGGACAATTGCAGGTGCTTTTTCATGGTCGCAAATTCACATCAGGCTCTGAGCGAGATCTGTGTGGATAAAGGCTCCCCAAAGGAGTGAGATGAAAGGGGGTTGACTGACAGGCTCAAAATGTTTATAATGACTGTCTAATGAATGTCAGCATATAGGATTTTGCTTTTTTTCTCCCTTTACTGCAAGATACTACACATCAAGACAGAATATATGGTAAATGGACTGGAAGAATTAGCTTTGTCTTCTGACTGCTTAGAGATCTGTGCTGTTCTAGGGCTCGACTTGAACTCAACCTGCCACAGACATTAGGGACATCTGTTACCGTCTGGCAAAAGCCAGCGGATTTATGCTAATGTAAACCCCAAAATTCTGCATGTGTGGCCCGATCTGGCTGAAACTGCTAGCAAAGCAAATTACTTGTCTATTACTTGTCTCCTCCAACAGTAATGAAAAGCCCTTGTTCCCATCGCAGGAAGTCCACGTGATGGAGCTCTGCTTGACACATCTGGATGTCTGGGCTGGGAGCATCTGTAGGAAAGAGGAGCTGAGTTAGGTGGGAGGCATGCGTGTGTCCTCACACTGCTCCCTGCGAAGGGTGTGGGTTCCCACAGACTTTCATTACAGCCTGCAGACCCCACTGGTGGATGGACCCATTGGCAGGAGCAGGGTTAGCAGAGGAGAGATAGATATGATGAGGGGATAAGTGCTGTGCAAGTTGTAAGTGCCATTACCTTCATTCATCTCTCGTCTGCATGCAAGCTGGCTTGTCTTCAGCTTTCAACAGCAGGTCTCAGAAATCTGCCTTTTATGAAGACTGGTACTGAGCTGTGAAAGCAGCTGTGTGCACATCTGTCTAGTGTGGAGAGGGAATGCACAAAGGGCTCCTGTGGTACCCATTTGGAGAAAATATTTACTCACTTCTGAAAATAGCATCCTTTTGTCAATCCAGGGACATTACACACACAACTTCAGAATAAAGATCCCTTGTCTGCAAAATAATTTTGAAAGAAATGCAGGAGCCAGGCTGTTAGAGCGGGTTGGGAGCCTTTGTGGAACCAAGTACTGTTAAAAATAAATAAAATATTTAAAATCACACTTCAAGGAGTATCTCAATGGGACCGAGCCCAGCTTGCATGTCCCTACAGCACATGCAAAAGCACAAATTCACATGAAATGTTAAATAGTTTCTCCTTCCCTTCAACTCCTCCACACATCTGCCAGTGGTTTGTGACATGCTCTGGTGTGAGGACAGGCTTTGGAGAATCCAGTCCAGCTTCCCAAAGGACAGGGTGTTAGCACATGTCTGTATCTGTTAGTGATGAAAATGGAAAGTACGAATGGGGATGACAAGAAGTGCCAGGGTGATGCTTTAACTTCTTACTTCATAGCAGAGAGGGCTGGTTGGTGAAGGCTCCCCTGGAGGGGGTTTGTGGATGAAGCAGTGAGTCCCATAATGAACATCTGAAACAAGTCTGCCAGGGATGACCTCTCTTTGCCCATCCCTGCAGTGCTTTGCAAACCCTCTCATTGCTGTTGTCTCCTCATTATTGCCCACAGCTTCTGTGGCTGGCCACAGCACATGCCTGCTGCCTGCCAGCCCCTCAGGTTTGACACAGCTCCCTTTAATTCCATGAAATATTCACTTTAGGTGCCTTTTTTGAGGTGAAGCTGGCAGTTGTACCAAGGGAAAAAGAAGCAGCAAATTCTCTCCAGGAGGTCTGACCACAGCACAACAGAAGGCACATGGCAGCAGTGCCCTGCACTCCTCCAGTGCTGATGGTAAGCTGCATGGGGAGTATTTTAAACGCATGTAGGACTACATGTTCCTTTTCACACGGGGTAGTTAATTTGAAATCTGGCATATGCTTGGGTTAATGCTAAACTCTTTGGTCTCTGACCCTGGCTGAATGGTTTTCAGAATTTACAGTATCCTTAGGAAAGAGTTGATGCCCATGGCAGCTAGTCCTGTGTGCAGGAATGCTTCTTCCATCCCTCTGCTGGAATGCTCCAAAGGATGGTGTATCTCAGCTGCAGGGAAATGTTGGGCTGAGTGGGGTCTCAAGTGCCCTCAGGTCTTTGATAATAGCCACATGACTGGCTTGGCATGCAAATAAACAGCTGAATTTGTGCTTCCCCAGTGCAGCAGAGATCAAATCCACAGCCCCAAAAGCTTGGTCTCTGTCCCATGGCTTCCTTCACACCACATGGTTTGGCTAAGATCTCCTGAATAATTTTGCATGCTCAGCAGGAAAAGTGAGGGGGCAAGCAAGGAGATTTTTAGCTCAAACTGGCCTTGGTTGCTGCTTCTTAGCTTGCGTTGTTCTAATATCCTTCCATTTCCCTGTCTCCTCCTGAATTACAACCTGTCATGGCATTGCATGGAACTAACTCTCTTACTGGTGATGGGTTTTCCATGCTGTTGAAATTTCACAAAGTGTTGCTTTTTCTGTAAGAGCCATGTCCCAGGGGGTCTTAAAATGGGATATAGGATTCATATATGTGGGACTGGTAAAGTGTCTCCTGAAGAGTCACTCAGCTCCTGCACAACATGCATTAAATTCTGCATTCAGGCACTGCAGTGGGAAGAGTAACTTGTTGAACTCAGTTCAGACCTTGCTGTTCACTTGTGATGTCTTCCAGCTGCTTCCAATCACTGCTTTGCTGGTCTCTATAATTTGATTTCAAAGCTCCAAAGGTGCTCCTCAGATTTTTCCAAATCTGTAATGGCACATGTCAATACTGAGCACGTATAGCTTTGTTTTTTTGGTAATAAAATGCTTCTTGAACAGCAAGCACTGCCTTTCTGACCACCAGTTCAGTCTATGTATGAATGGTGTCTCGATTTAGACACAATTCTGTGCCTCCAAAGACTTCTGGGATGATGTTGCTGGAAAAATATTCCTGCGGCCACTGTTGTGCCAATGTTTTAATCCATCTTTTAATAAACTGTAACTGAAGAACAGAGTGTGGGATTCATCAAATGGTGTGTTGTGCCTCACTGGGGAGCAGGGTGTTAGAGCCAGAACTGAAGGCAGCTGTTGCAACTGCTGCCTGTAATTCAGTCTCACCAAAATATTGACTATTGTTACTCTTGCCCCAACACAGAAAGCATTTTTTTTAATATCAGTATTGGCAACACTGTCCTTGTTGAAGTTAGGACTCCAGAGTCAGCTGAGCAAGCTCAGCCTCCATGGATGTTGGGGGATGTGGGGGAAGGTGGCTGGAAAATGCTCCCTCAATGTACACAGCAGCTTTTGAAATGCTATGCAGTCCGTGTTGATCATCTGTTCTTCATAGAAGAAGGAGAAGAGTTATTATGAGAGAATAATTAAACCAGCTGAAATGTGTTGGCAGACTGCAACCTCCCTGCACAGACCACACAACAGCTTGCTACAATCAGCAGAAAGGGCTGAGGAGCCCTTGGGGGGAAGCAGGCGGGATGCTGGCTTGGTCTTGCAAGACCCTTCTCTTACCCTGTGCTGGAGCTCAAACCCAAGTGGGGCTGTGCTGATGCTCCCCACTGTTGAGGTATTTCCAACAAGAGCAATGCATAACTCAGGCTTCCAAGTTGCTTCCTCTGGACGTAAGTTTAAATAAGGAAAATGCTTATTTGTCATTAGGGGACATTTTTTTCACCATGAGGGTGATTAAACACAAGAACAGACAAGAATTTCATTCTTTATAGATATTAAAAATTCAACTAAGAAAATGTTCTAAGCTGTATTTGTCCTGAATAGGGTCTTGGAACAAACATCACCAGATGTCTCCTCCTTCTTCCATTTTCTCTCATTCTTGTGCTTCCTCCAGCTGGCTGGGGCACAAACTGGCCACACTCTTCCAGTAAAGGTCTGGCCAAACGTTACTTCTTTATTCTGAATAAAAACAGAGGGATACTCAAAATCCTGTCCTGGTGGGGACTGTGTAATGTCCTCTCTGCTCATGTTTGAAACCAGTGTTAGGACATTGCCCACCTCTAGGAACAATCTTCTGTTCACCTGTTATTCACATCTTTCCTTGGTCAAATGGTTCATTGCCTCCATCCTTTGGAACACCTCCCTTTGCTTTCCAATGAGAACTGCATCTGAATGCAAGCTGCTGTTTCAGGGTTGTAGTTTTACCTGACAGTTTATCACAGGATAGGCTACTTGACCCCCTCTTCTCATCCTCAGGAAGGTGAACTCCAGTAAGTCTCAGTGTGGTATCTTCAGCTTGTGACAGAAGAGTAATTCACTTCACTTCTCCATTACTGGTGGGCAACTTAAAGCATGTGAGAAGCTATTGCATAGTACCATCTCACTCAGCAGCCCTTGGTTTGTTCTTAGCTCTTTATCTCCACAATAAAATTGTGTCTGAAATCCATTTGTGTGGTTAGCTAGTGTTTGCTTCCTCCTCTGTGCTGAAGCAGCTCAAGATCACAGTGCCAAGGCTGCCTGTGCCTGTGCTTCAGGCACCAACATGTGAAGGGCTGAGACAGAAAAGAAAGATGCTTCAAAGAGATTTTTGCTCCTGGGAACAAAATCAGTTATCTCTCTGATCTCTCTCTGAGTTATCTCTCATTGTGCTGTGTCCCAGGGTCAAGTTCTGCTTGTCTCATCCAGCTTTTCCACAGCAGACTGGGAATGAGCATTTTGGCTACGGCAGGGCTCATCTCACTTCAGGGTCAAGGCTTAACATGTCCTAGGCTGTGTTGGCAGTTGAAATGCTCTCTGTGTTAAGTCCTAACTTACAGCAGGGAGTGCAGCAAGAAATGAGCTGTCCTCCAACACAAAGTACTGTTGGGAGTCAAAGAACAGCTTGACTGCAGGGTTGCAAGGCAAGACTGTAGGAAATGGCTAATACCTCTGTTCTCAATAAAATGCACCAAGAGGCATCACCATCTGGAGAAATACAGTCTCAGCTTACCCAGTTTCTAACCTACAAGTGACAGGATCACAGAATCATAGAATCATTACGGATCAGAAGGGTCCTCGAAAGATCATCCAGTCCAATCCCCCTGCCACAGCAGGATCACCTAGACCAAGTCACACAGGAACACATCCAGGTGAGTCTGGAACATCTCCAGAGAAGGAGACTCCACAACCACCCTGGGCAGCCTGTTCCAATGCTCCGTTACCCTCCCTGGGAAGAAGTTCCTGCTGATATTGATATGGAACCTCCTCTGTTCCAGCTTGCACCCATTGCCCCTTGCCCTATCACCAGATGACCTTAGAAGAGCCGGGCTCCATTCTCATGACACCCACCTCTCACATATTTATAGATATGAATGAGGTCGCCCCTCAGCCTCTTCTCCAAGCTAAAGAGACCTGGAGCAAGCAGTGGCCTGGGCATATTTTTTCCTCTTCTTTCCATGCCTGTAAGGTCTGTGGTGGAAGCCTAGTTTGCTAAGGGTGTAAAATCATAGCTGTTTCTTCACAGTTGCCCCAGTGTCTGTGACAGGGAAATGTCTGTCTGGTCCTGTCTGTGACAAGGAAATGCAGATGGGAGACCTCTCTGTGCATCTTCTGGTGTCAGGGCAGGTCTACCCTGCTACGCATCCCTGTATGCCCTGGGAGGGACAGATCTGCCTTTAAATGCATCTCTGCAGATAAATGAAGATGAAAGTGGTGGCTGAAGGAGGTGGAGCTTGCAGGGGAAGCGATCCTCTGTCCTTCTGCGATGAAAGGTAAAACTGAGCCCCTGACTTTCACTTACATATGAAGTGTTTGGTACTCGCCGTGGCATAGCTGGAATTTGTTCCCACGGTGGTATTTCCTGCCCTGTCGCCTCATTGCTGAAGGAAATGTTCACCACAGCATTCGTGAAGCTGGTGTAACTGCGAGAAGGATCCGTCTGCAGCCATTGACCCCAGCACTGCCTCTCCTTCCCCGCAGTGAAGCCCTTAGACTGCAGCAGAGTTCAGGAACAAATTTTCCACCCACCACAAGTGGGAAAAGAGAAGACTGGGGGCAGTAAGGCTCTTTAAGATGATTATTCTGCTCCTGAAGTACTTGTATCTACTAGAAGACCTGTCTTCCTTTCATTTCATTTCCCATAAGATTTTGATGACAGTGTAAGACTCTCTTACCCTCATTGCGTATGAGCTGTATGCTGATGACAGCTTGAGCTTGGGACTATGAAATCAGAAGTAAATGTTTCCTGGAAAGCTGTCAAAAAAGACTGACCCTAGGGTTCAGTTCTTGCTGGCTTCCAGGTAAGTTTTTGGGCTTCAGACAGCAAATGCAATACAAAGACCCCAACATACTGTGGTCATGTACTAAATATTTGAGCAGGAGGCTTATTTCTGCTTTGGGCTAAGCTTCAGCTTTTAGATTGCTCTCTGTAAATTCAGTCTGCTTGCAGCGCCTGCTTTGGTGATCTTGGTGATGGTGATCTTGATTGTGGTGCTTAGTGAATTCCCTCTGCTCTTCTTCCTCTCCTAACCAAGCTAATGCCTGTTTTATACCTAATTCCAACCAACTAAGGCTGTCTGTGAAGGGAAGAAACAGAACAGTCTCTGCAGATCCTGCAGAAATTCAAATAACAGGTCCTGCTCTTAATTATCTCACACCTAGCTTTTTCCAGCCATTAGTTTAAGGATTCTGATTAAATTCTTCATTAAACTCCTTATTATACACCCCATTCACAAGCAGCAGTCTGTACTGTGTTGCCAGAGCACCACTGAAATACAGACCTCCGCACTGACAAAGCCTCTAGCTCTGGGAAGTCTGTGAGCATCAGCTCCAGTTTTCCTTCTTATTTTTGCTGATAAATACTAAATGACCTACTTCAGCTTCTCAAATCCCCTGTGATCCCTCCTGAAATTGTGATCTTTAAAATAGCTTCAGCACTTCAAGACCACACTGAAGAGGTAGGCAAAGGGAAGACAGCCAAAAGCTTTTCACTTAGAGTCTGCTGTCAACAGAGAATGTTGAGGACTAGTACATTCATGAGACTTTATTTCAGGACTAACTTTAATGTAAATATGCACAACAAGGACATTTGAGTGTCATAGTTACTTCCTCTGCTCATGGACTATGAAGGAGAATGCCAGAACACTGCCCTTAAGCTCTTGGCCAGCAGATTCAAAATACGAATATGGGACTGGTATTTGAAGAGCTTAAAACTTGGAGAAAGCCTCTCTGAGGTAATGAACAGTGGGATAAGCATTACTTAGAATCATAGAATCATTAGGAAGGGACCTAAAAAGATCATCCATTCCAATCCCCCTACCACAGCAGGATCACCTAGACCAAGTTGCACATGAACACATCCAAGCAGGTCTGGAATATCTCCAGAGAAGGAGACTCCACAATCCCCCTGGGCAGCCTGTTCCAGTGCTACAATACCTTCCCCATGAAGAAACCCTTGCTGATATTGATATGAAACCTCCTCTGTTCCAGCCTGCACCCATTGCCCCTTGTCCTATCACCAGATGACCTTGAGAAAAGCTGGCTTGATCATCCTGACACCCACCCCTCACATATTTAGAGACATGAATGAGGTCATTCCTCAGCCTTCTCTTCTCCAAGTTGCAGAGACCCAGCTCCCTCAGCCATTCCTCATTAGGGAGGTGCTCTACTTCCTTCATCATCTTTGCTGCTCTATGCTGGACGCCCTCCAGCATCTCTGTGTCCTTCTTGAACTGAGAGGCCCAGAACTGAACACAATACTCTAGATGGGGTGGCACTAGAAGAAAGACACAGTATTAGATACTGAGTTTGAAGAGCCCTACAGTTGGAGATGCTTCGGTGCACTCAAATGTATATAATTCACCTAGTGAAGCTGAGGTGTTGTTCACCCAGTTGGGTGCTTTTTGCACACACGAGATCTCCCAGTTTTATAGAAGTTTGGTCTTCGATGCCCACTGTCTATCAAAAGATTTAAGCCAATTAGTATTTCAAAAGTGCCCGAGTATCCTGGACTAAATCTTCTCTTGTGTGCTGTATGACTATGAGCCAGCAATGTACTCCTGTGGCCAAGAGGGCCAACAGCAGCCTGGGGTGGAACAGAAGAGGCGTGGTTAACAGATCGAGGGAGGTTCTTCTCCCCCTCTACTCTGCACTAGTGAGGCTGCATCTGGAGTATTGTGTCCAGTACTTACGGGTGGGTGTCAGGAGGATGGAGCCAGGCTCTTCTCAAGGTCATCTGGTGATAGGACAAGGGGCAGTGGGTGCAAGCTGGAACAGAGGAGGTTCCATATCAATATCAGCAGGAACTTCTTCCCAGGGAGGGTACCAGAGCACTGGAACAGGCTGCCTAGGAGGTTGTGGAGTCTCCTTCTTTGGAGACATTCCAGACCCGCCTGGATGTGTTCCTGTGTGACTTGGTCTAGGTGATCCTGCTGTGGCAGGGGGATTGGACTAGATGATCTTTCAAGGTCCCTTCTGATCCCTAATGATTCTATGATGTTGGCACCAACTGTTTTCCAGTCTCCTAGAAAACATCACCTCTCCTGCTGGCTGTACTGTTAAACCAGTACTTTTTACTCAGCAGCTTAAACCCTCTCACTTTTTCTCACTGGAATGGGCTTCCAGTAAACATAATATCTCTCTCCTGCTCTTGCATGCCTCTTCCAAATCCTCTCTTCTGTCACGCTTAAGCAGCTTGCTTATAATTTTGTGACTTGCTATGGAGAGAGAGAAGGGTGTGCAATGAAAGCTCTAATTTTACATGTCAGATACAGAACACGCGGCAGATTTCATTTAACCTTGCAAGAGAAAGACCTGTATGGATTCAAGAGGAAGTTCTGAAAATGCAAAGAACTGAGGTGACTGTGCTCTGGCTTCACATTGGGGCCATATGGTTTCCGCAGCTAGTATTAACTGCTATAGCTGGTAACAACAGCACAGAGTGAGGGGGATGGACTGCAAACCTTCCTGAGTCCCTGCCTTGTGTCATTGTGTTTGTTGGGCAGGTAATGAAAATGAGGATGGTGTCTCACATAGGCAGGCAACCCCATCAGTCTTCTTTTCCTGTGCTTGGGCTCAACCTGGCCAGCTGGGGAAGGTGCACACATATACCCTCCCGCTTCGGCTGCTCCAGATGTATGAAAGGGCCATAAAACTCATGGATGCGACCACAATACATGTCTGTGTTGTGGGCTTGTTTTTCCCTGTGCCATGGAGCTTGTGCAGACCAGACACCAGAAACACCCTCCCTTTTGTGGCTAAAACAGATGTACTGGGCTACCAGAGCTCTCACCACAGATTTTGTACAGGGTGCTGTTCTCTTCTCACAAGTAATTAGTATCTTAGAATCATAGAATCCTTAGGGATCAGAAGGGACCTCGGAAGATCATCTAGTCCAATCCACTGGCATAGCAGGATCACCTAGACCAAGTTGCACAGGAACACAGCCAGGCAGGTTCAGAACGTCTCCAGAGAAGATTCCACAACACCCCTGGGCAGCCTGTTCCAATGCTCCGTTACCCTCCCTGGGAAGAAGTTCCTTCTGATATTGATAGGGAACCTCCTCTGTTCCAGCTTGCACCCATTGCCCCTTATCCTGTCACCAGATGCCCTTGAGAAGAGCCTGGCTCCATCCTCCTGACACCCACACCTCACATATTTACAGACATGAATGAGGTCACCCCTCAGCCTCCTCTTCTCCAACCTCAAGACACCCAGCTCCCTCAGCCTTTCTTCATAAGGGAGGTGCTCTATTTCCTTCATCATCTTCGTTGCTTTCTGCTGGACACCCTCCAGCAGCTATGTGTCCTTCTTGAACTGAGGGGCCCAGAACTGGACACAATACTCCTGATGTGGTCATAGGATAAGAGGGAGCAGTCTCAAACTGCACCAAAGGAGCAGTTAGGCTGGATATTAGGAATATTATTTTCACTGAAAGAATAGTCAGGCCTTGGAACAGGAGGTGGTTGAGTCACCATCCCCGGATGTGTTTAAAGGTTGTTTAGATGTGGTGCTTGCAGATCTGCTCTAGAGGCAAACTTAGTTGAGGAGGGTTATATCTTGGACCTGGTGATCTCAGTGGTCTTTTCTAACCTGAATGATTCTATGATTCTATGATCAGCAAACTCTGCTGGTTCTTAAGCCATGTCTGAGCTCAGTTGTCCATGTTTGTGCCATAGTATGCCTGCGTTTGCCTCTCACACTGCTGGCTGCCTGTCTGCTACTCCCTATCCAGCAAGTCCAGCAGCCCTGGATGCTGCATCCTTCCCTCCTCCAGAGCATGAAGAGAAATCCCAATGTTCAGGAAGTAACTGCAATGGGTGTTTGTGGCTGCCTGTGCCCCATTGCAGATTTTTCTGGGTGCTGCTTCGAGAGGAAGAATTCAATCTCTTCTTGCGTTGCATGCAATAAAGCTCACCATAAATAAAGCAGATAGGAAAAATGAGTGAGAGAAATAAACTTGGCCCTAATGTGGGCACCTCTTTGCTTCTCTAATTGCTTTTTTTTTTTGAAAATTTAGTTGGAAATACAATTTTCTCTTCAACACACTCAGAACTTACTGTGTGTGTGCCACTCACATCTTTCTAGAGCCAGCAAACAAAAGCTTTTCCCTTACAAGTCTTCCCTGTTATGGTCAATGAATATGAAATTATAGGAAAGCTTTCTCATCTTCCACACTATGTTTGTTTTACATTTATTTAGAAGCTTATACAAACACATTCACTCAGAAAGCCCCTAATGAAGCTGTTACCTGCATCTCTGGACTTTTAATCTTACAACAACCCTGTAATTTGTAGCTGAGTATTATACTATAATCCCCAGATCCCAATGTATTGACTTTAATATCATCAACATACCTATGTTTTAGGTCATTGAGTGAAAAGCTACCAGCTTGTTACCCAGTGACAACATTTTTATTTGGCATGGCTTCCCGTCTGCTAATATCTGCTGTGGACCAGCTGCTGTAATAAAGAAACTGTGCATTTCCTTTGGCCTGGCTTTCTCTGCACCTCCCAGGGGATCAGAAGGAAGGATTGTGTACTGTACGCACTCATGGGTGATGGAGAGAAGTGGTTCCTGGGCTGGCATTCCTGAGATGGATAGCAACTGGAAAGCTCCTGAACTCACACACAATTTCCAGAAGGATGGCTGTTGCCCAGAGCTGACACACCACATCTAAGAAAATGCTGCTCCAAAGAGCCTTGCCAGCATCCACTTCATTTTGGGATGCTCTTGGATGCAAGCACACCTCTGATTTATGCCTGTTGAAAAATATTTGGGTCACAATGAGCCATGAATGACCCCATTTTTTGTGGGACACAGGCATCCCCTGCCCAACCCGGCATTCAAGGTGTAAACTCTCCCAGCACAGTTCTTACTGCACAAATGATCCTCGCATACAGTGAGGCAGACAGCATGGCTCCAGCCTGCAGATCGCCTCCAGCAGTTCAGCTCCCAGCCTCGTAAACATGGAATCCTTCAAGCCGGAGGATGTAAAACCTCCAGGCCATTATTAGCCAACATGAAGCTTATAAAAGACTCTATAAACCAACCCATGATAAATAATTTCATAACTAAGACTGTGAATGGATGTGGAGTTTGTTTGGAGTTTGAAAGCCTCTGCACTGTGCTGCCAGGAGGATTAAATGCTATCACTGCATTTTGCAGTGTTGGGGGTGGGTTGTACATGGTTCATGTTTGTGTGTTTGGTGAGGAGTTAGTGTGAGAAGCAGGGAGACCAGAGGAGGACCCACACCTACACAGCATAAGGGACGCAGTCTCTGGGGGTCAGGGTTGACAAATACTATGGGGCAGCCCTGCAGAAAGTGGCCTGGACATGTTTGATTTTTATATTGTCTGTTGGGCAGGTTGGAGATCTTTGATACTCTGTCAGGTGAAGGATCACCTGTGAGATAAACTGGTGTGGTGAGCTAGGGGAAACTTGCAGCTGAGACCTAGAGAGGTGTTGGCTGGTAGCTGGATCCACATCGTCCTCCCTTCCCCTGTTCTCCCTTCCCCAGCATGAGGAAAGTGATGCGGGCTTTCATGCTGAGTTGTAACCCGCACTCTGCAGTTTGTAATGATCTGGAGAAAAGCAGTGTGGCTTTACAGGAAAGAGCTTAGCCCTAGTATTGACTGCACAGCTATGTGCACTCAGGTTACCTGCAGAGATAATGGTGGCTTCAGTGAGATGCCCTGAGGCTTCATGGGCACAGGCAGCTGGAGCCTGAGTTGGGTCCTACAAGGAATAAGGCAAGTTGTACCCCTGGTGTGATCCACGTCTCCTGGCTTTCTAGTTTAAGTTGTTTTCTGTGCTGCCTCCAAGGCAGTAAGTTATTGCCTTCCAGAACAGTCCTCAAAACAGTGTGAATCACTTTCGTATGAGTGTTTTGTTTCCATGGTTATTATAGCCAGGTTCTCTTACATCCATACTTCCTTGGCACAAAATGTTGCTGTTGTCTTTTCAACTCATGTATTTGTCTGAGCTCATGCTAGTGCTCAAAGATAAGAAATATTTTTAAAGGGAAATGTAACTGATGCTCCCAGTTTAGAAACTAAGAGGAGTTATAAAATCAGCATGACATCCTGCAGAAGATGAGTGGATGTTTAGCTCAAGCACAGTCCAGTTCACCTTCTGAAGCTGTAGCCCTTGGCAATGTTATCATCTCTTTCCCTAGTAAAAATTATGCCACTTCATTTGGTTTGTTTCAAACACCCAACTTCTCTGGAGAAGGCTCAGCTTTAAAAGCAGGAGTGGCAGATTCTAACTTACAGCTGGTGCAAGGAGTAGGGGGGAATCAGGCTGAAGGCTGTTTCTCTTGTGGAATTAAACCACTGCTGATTATACAGCTCTGCTTGGGCCTCTTCCAGATGCATTACAGTAGATGGAAAATCTTCACTTGACACAAATGGGAGCTGGCCCCCGGCTCCAGGGATTAAAGTGTGCAGGGTCTCAGGTGGATTTTCACATAGAAACCAATTATGATCCCATAGAACCAGTCCCTGCTGAATTTCTGTCTCAGAATTTGTTGATCTTGTGGGTTTTGCATGTTGTGCTGCATTGCTTATCACCAGCTAGAGCAGTCACAGGGGACTGCATTCAGCCTTCAGCAACTGAATTACAGTTGCACCCCCCAAGAGTGTGCTGAGCTCTTGGGGTACCAGCTGCAACACCAGTGAAGACTTGGGTGAGTCCTGCTTCGGATGTGGCGATGTCCTTCGTTATGCTGCAGAAGATCCTGTTTGGGAAGAAGTGTTTCTCTTTGAGTGGTTTGCCATGAAACACTGTGAGCTGACCCCTGAGAGCTATGGGGGCCTTTGCCTTTGCCTTTTTTGCCCTGCCTAGGGCTGGCAGCAGTCCTGGTGCAACACCTGGAAGGGACTGCATAAACAGTTGTGCATAAACTGTAAGTATTGAAGAGAGATGTCACTGATACAGGAGAATATAGCTGGGAAATGGCTTCTGCAGGAGCTGTAAAGGCAGCGGCTTAGATTAGAGAAAATGGGATTAAGTGCTCTTGCTTTTCTCAAGGGAAGTCCTTTCTGCAGGTTCTTCTTCCTGCTTCCCAATGTTTTCTTGCCCTTTAGAGTCTTTTCCTTTTTTCCTTCAGTTGCAAAAGCTTTCTTTCCCTCAACCCATTGCAACCAGCAGAGCTACAATGAACTCTTCTTTCACTGCTGCAGCACTGAAACTGTGGAATAAACACTCTCCTGAGATCAGGAAAGCTTTCCTGAAGTCTCTGCCTCGAAGCACATGGTGACTCCAGCACCACAAGAGGCGTTGCCCCTTAGTCCCGAATATCTTTAGTTTCCAGCCTCCTGGGAGGAGCCCAGAAGAGTCTCTGCTTGTCGGTCTGTCCATGGCAATCTACATGACCTGCTATGCCACACACACTGAGCAGTCAACAGCTCTGCACACACGTTTGATGCACAGGAGGAAGGTCCTTGGAGGGATGTAAATGCTAATAACATTAGTTAGGAAACAGCTATGTGACAAGCACAGGGTGGGTAAGGAGGCTCCCCATAAAGCAAACCTCACAGTACTCTCAGATGAGCATCAGGAGATGTGAAGGAGCTGCTTCATGTCAGGGAAATCTCTTGATTGGTGCCCTAGGGAGAATACTTGGAGCCTCCAGTGGCTCAAGGAAGGGTGAGCTCCCTTGCCTGGACAGCAAAGGGTCATGAGAAGAGAAGAAAAACATCAGGATGTTATATTAAAAGCACATCTGTGCACAGCCTGGAATGGTAAATACATTTTCAGACTCCCCTCATAAAGCTGCAGTGTTTAAAAGTGCTGATAAAGTGCATTCCAATGTCCTTGAAGCACTGCAGCGCCACACACACTACATAGTGTTTATATGGGAGACAGCCAGTGCTGCGAGGAACGGTGAGATGAATGGGCTTGTATGTGTGATGGGCAAGGATTTGTCACCAGAAAAAGGGGTCCAGCTGGCTTGTGACATGGCAGGGAAGGATGGAGCGGTGCTTAGCAGCTACTGCCTCATGTAGTGTCAGGAAAAATGCAGTCCCTCTTTTTAAAAGAAGTGTTCACAAATCTTTGTGGCCGGTGGTGTTCTTCCTGCTGTGCCAGATTTTTTCCTTGTAAGCTTCTCCACACCACCAAATTTCTGTTAGGTTCCACTTCCTATTCATCTGGGCTCCCTGGGCAGTCATGAGCCTTGGATGGTGAGTTGTTGCTGCCAGAGGAGCTATAGAGTGAGATGTTGTTGCTGCTAGAGGAGCTATTTTCTCTCCCCTGGCCCACAGAGGAGCACCCATCCTTCCCACTATGTAAGAAAGTCCTCTGTTAAGACTGTTCCTCACAATAAGAAAGTCTCTTTTACAGAAGTTTGAAAAAGAGGATTGAAAACCCTATTTGCAGCACAAAGCATGAGGTGAAGATGGATGCCTTGGAAAGCTGCTGTGGAGTTGGTCCAACACCTTTCTGAGGTCTGGCCATGCTCTGGCTCTAGTGGAAACCCTAATTTATTACCAACCTCAAAAATTTGCAGTACAAGGGCTAGGCAAAGGCTGCTGAGGAGTTTATCACTTAAGAAAATGTTTTGGATGTTAAGTGCCTTGGACCATGAAAAGGATTTCTCGCTGCCATTGTGTGGTCACTACCTACCTAAGGGTTTTTAGTTAAAAATGACTGGAGCTGGAAGGAGAGACTTGAAGGAGGAAATGAATTCAAGCAGGTGATCATGTCGGCAAGGGGGACAGAGGAAAGTGTCAGGAGTGAGGGGCAACACAAAGGCTGGCCAAGGCTGGAGAAGAGGAAGGTTGTGGGGGAGATGGTGTAATGTCTTGGTCCTGCCTGAGTGGTGGTGTGGGAAGGAGTGAGTGAGCTGGTAAAGGCGAAGTTAAGAGGCAAACAGAAGACGAGAAGAGAGATTTCAAACACAGAAGACAGCAGGGACACAAGGGTTTCTCGTGACATAAGCTGCAAAAATGGCAGGCAAAATATTAAAGGCAAGTTAATCTCATGATGCCCAGTTTCCCAGGTCTGATGTAAGTGGATACGACTCCCCCACAGCTTGTAACTCTCCACGTCTTGCACCTCTGGAGCATACTTTCCTAGATGCTGACAACTGTCATGCCACCTCATGCTCACAGTGTCACCCCGCCACCTGCCCAAATTCACTCACACTTCTGCGCCTATGAAGTGTATGAATCAGAACTTCCACGCCACAGCTTTCCGCAAGATGCTGTTTCCAGAAATAGCATCCCGCAAGCCAAGAGACGTGATGTTGCCCTTATGGTGGTAGAGGCCCAAAGAGAGGGAGCACAGAGGGAGTGTAAAGAAAACAACCCACCCAACAGTGCAGTGGGAGGGGAGGAAGCACTGGGCAGGATCCAGCCCTTCGTTTGGATTCTTCTGCGTTTTTAAGCCAAAGTTGTCAGAATTTTGGATATTTGGAAATGTCAGCTCTGTCGGAGCAATAACCTTGGCTTTGTCGAAACCAATGAGCTGACACGTGAACCAAGGGTAATGAAGGAGAAGGGTTGTACCTGAAATGCTGTCTGGTTATTTAAAGTAATTTGCAGTGTTTCCTAGTCCAGTACTTTCCTCCTGGTGTACATTTTACCTTAGACTTTCCAGCAAGCACAGTATTCTTTTAACCAGCTCTAACTCAATCAGATGTATTTGTTATCTGAAATTATGAGGAGTAACTTCTGAGGTATGGGAAAGCCATCACAACTGTGCTGCCAGTGGCATGTTTTGAATTTACTCTTAGTGCTTTGACTTCTTCCTCCTCCACATTCTGTTGTTTACACTCCCTGACCAGACTCTCTAAGGCTTTGCTGGCTCTTTCCATGTGGAAGGAACTTAGCTGAGTCCTAATGCATGTTCCCATATTTGGCTAATCATTCTCACAGGTATCCATTAGAAGCAGAACTATGTTTATATGAATATTGTCACATATTAAAAAGGTCAGGACCTTAGAGTAAAATCTGAACAAAGGTGAAATCAAATTAGTGTACCGGTCTAATCAGCTCCAATGAGTGTTTTGCATAAAATTGGTTCCAAATATGCTGGTTTGATGATGCTTTATCTTGAAGACAAAAGATCCTCTACCTGCTGCATGCAAGAAGTGTTATTTAGAGAAGTTGTTCTGATTTCCATAGGGTAAACACTTACTTAGGGTCTCACTGATTAAAGCCGCTTCATATAATGCAATATAGTACATTGCAGTGACACAGAAAAAAACCCATAGCACCACTGTGGCCAGTGTCTGGGGTTTTACTGTCAAAACTTGCTCTTCTCCTGACGCATAAATGCTGGTTTGGTTTAGTAACCCACCAGGGGTGGGGTTAGCATGTCATTTTCACCTGCCAAAACAATGAGGGGAATTAAAAAAAAAGGGGAGGGGGTAGGAAAAAAATAGAAAAGAGGAAAAGAGGAACAACGAGCAAGATTGTTTTTCTTCTGATAGCTGCTATTTAACTCTCTTCACTAGCACATAGAGTTTACTCCTAGCTTAAAATCTGACTTTTGTGAAATTAGGCAGTAAAATGTCCCCATTTGCCAGATGTTCGGCTGAGTAAAACTTGCATTTCACTCATTTACCCTCTCAACATGTCCTGCTTGGAGAAGCAGCCTTTCTCCTGCCATCCACATCAAGGTCTTGGCTTGGCGCATCTTCTGATCAAACAGTGGCCACAATTTCCATAACCCAGCTTTGACTGATGCATAGAGGGATAAAAGAACTGACCAGGCAGGGAGGCATCACCATTAGAAGTCGCTCCCATTTAATTCCTGCCAGATATTAATTAGTAAACTACCACCACATTCATTTCAGAAAAAAAATGGACTCATAATAAACTGTGAGAGAGTCTTTTTAGGGAAGGTTTGTGGTCAGACTGAAATGCTTGGAATTTCTGCAGCATTTGCAAGTCTTTAGCAACAATGGGGGAACAGGGAAAGAGGCCGATAAAAACTCTGCTATCGGGGATGTTTCTGCTGGCAGGGAAGCAGGGTGGTCTGGAGAAGATGGATAGGAGGCTCTACTGGGAGTTTCTTTTCTGCAAGCAGCATGAAGACTTGGGTTTTGTGGTTTCAGGGTGAAATTAATCCAGTTTTTTCAGCTTGTAGGTGCTCTGGTGGTCAAGAAGGCCATGCTGGTTTGTATCAGAAATAGTGTGGTAAGCAGGAGTAGGGAAGTGATTATCCCATGTACTCGGCACTGGTGAGGTCATACTTCAAGTACTGGGTTCAGATTTGGGCAACATGGTAAAAGAAAGGTATCGAGGGGCCCCAGTAAGTCCAAAGAAGGTTAAAAAAGATTGGTGAAGGGTCTGGAGAACAGGGTTTAAGAGGAGTAGCTGGGGGAGCTGGGGCCTTCATGCTGTCTAATTACCTGAGAGGAGGCTGTAGAGGTGGGGGTTGGTCTCTTCTCACAACTAACGAGTAACAGGACAAGAGGGAATGGCTTCAAGTTGTACCAGGGGAAGGTTAGATTGGACACGAAGAAAATCTTCTTGGAAAGAATCCTCAGACCTTGACACAGGCTGCCCAGGAAGGGGGTTGAATGGTCATCCCTGGCTGTGTTTTAAAGTCATGGAGATCTTCAGCTCAGAGACAGGCTTTAGTGGTGGCCTTGGGACAGTTGGGTTAATGGTTGGACTTGATGATCTTAAAGGTCTTTTCAAACCTGAGCAGTTCTGTGATGCTATGACTTCAGAAGCCAGAGATGTAGCTTTGACTTTTCCTCTGATGCCGTTCGTGCTGTGCAGTGTTATTCCTAATGAGACTGGGAGACAGTGGACTAAGCACACAGTGATTTGAGAACCCAAGACCAGCTTCCTGATATGGGTCTGTCTCCTGTGAACACCTGATCAGAGCCCTAGACAGCACATATGGGTGTTTGGGGGTGGTAGGTCAGGGCTGCTTTGTTTGGAGCTGCCTTGCTTGTTTTCTTGCTTAAGCCTAATGATTTTCTGTAGGAGTGGGTATTAGCTCCATCTGAGGTGCCATTCCAGTATGCTGTCAGACATAGTTCTGACCATCTGACTTAACAGGACCTGGAAGACAGACTGAAAATGCCCAGGAGGATATGACTGATCTCCAGCATTACAGATGCCAAAGCAAAGTGTTAGCCCTGCGTGTTTCCATACCGTAATCTAGGGAGAACATGCAAATTGTGCCCTCATCAACATTTAGAAATAAAAATAAAGCAGCTCTGAAAACGGAGAAGACTTTCCAGATTATTCATCCTGCAGCGTATGGTTCCTAAAAACTGTGGATGCCCACAGTTCCTTGAGGACTAGGCAGTGGGCCATGTTCCTAACTGGTATCAATCAGTAACAGCTCCATTCATTCGGATGGACCAGATTTAGCCCATCTGGACATTAATTTGTCTTTCTGACAAGATATGAACCACGTTTTGACATGTTCAGGATCTGAGGCTGCCAGCAGTTGTTTCTCTCTTTGGCAAACCTCTCCCATGCTAGCAGAAGCACTTTTCCCCCTTTACGGCATGCACAGGCACCGCAGAACGGCTGAACTGCTAGCTGGAATGATCTCATTTATTTTGGGAGCAATCCCTTTTACAAGGGTGGTTCCTGGGGTGCAGACAGATGAGCTCTGTCCACCTTTTCTTTGGATGCATGAGGGATCTCCCCGGTCTTTCCCTACAGTGTCATTTTGAGCCGTGTCTCTTTTATATGTCTTTCTCACTCCTCCTCATTACCTGCTGTTCACCCTGGGGCTCCTCAGGGCTTTCTTGTTATAAATTTGATTTGAAAGTAGAAATTGGAAAGAGAAATCAGTGGTTCTGCAATTACAACAAGGAAGGAATATGTCCCAAAGGCTAGGTGGATGTGATTTGACTCAAGCTCTTGATACAGAACTGGAAATTAAAACCATTCTCCATTGATGTCTCTTTGCAGGATATGTCAACAAGAAAAAGACTACGTGGCCCTCTTCCTGGAGGAAAAGCCCATCAGCAAAGCAGCACATGTGCTCTTGATCTGGAGAAAATAAGCAGGCATTGCTAGAAAGGGGATAGAGCGTTTTCATCACGACTGTTTAAACAAGTGCGGTTCTGTCCAGTAAGCCACACATTACATGGAAAGGAATAATGAGATCGAAGCTGATATCAAAGATAATGTCAAATGTGGCCTGAGAGCAAATCAGATCACTTGCCCCGGATGTGTGTGAACATTAAGGCAAAACCAGGTGGGAGAGAGATAATGAGGCCATGGGTGCAGGAATTACCACATTTGTCAGAGCAGCCAATTTCAGACTTGAGTGCTCTCAGGATGATGGTCAGGGGATAGAAACTACATAGAAAATCTCCAGATCAAAGCATGGAAAAGACTACACTGCACATCCAGTAGCAACGGCTGTGTTATCAGACTGGGAGAAGGAGTGGTAGCTGAAGGTAATAGAAAAGACAGGTCTGTGTGTAGGGAGGCGAATGAGAAGGATTGGACCTTCTGTCTGATCCCAATTAGATGGATATAAATCAACGCTCAGGGAGAAAAATAAAGCTTGGAAGTAAATAGGAAATTGGAGACAATGAAATGGGGGTCTAGCAAAGGCAGATTGTGTTGTATGAATCTGATGTCTTTGATAAAATAATGGATTGCTTTAGGCACAGTTTGGATCTGTGGCATTTCCTAGCTGGATTCGGTGAAGTCATTGATATAGTGCCTCGTGAAAAATGACGAGGTGAGCTGTCATGGAAGAATAATGCAAGAATTGGAGTTGAGGAGATATAAAAATGTCTAAATGAGAAAACTGATGGATTTTGCTAAAAGGTGAATTTGGAGTAGTGGGAAGAAATTGCTGAGGGAGCTGTTCAAGAGTTGACCTTGAAGTGAGCTCTAGTAAGTTGTCAATGAGTTTGTGACACCTTGGAAAGCGTGAGCTGGGGAAATGTCCCTGACACAGAGTCCTGGAGTATCTTCTGTGAAGAAGTAGGTGTCTTTGGAAAGTGCTGGGATGGGATGGCATGGGTACAGAGTCATGGGAGTTCCCATTCTAAGGGACCACCCCACTAATTAGGGGAGACAAAAGGAAAAGAGATGCCTGTGGGTATCAGTAGTTAACACAGTCCTGAAATATGGTCAAGTCTGGAACTCTAGGAACCATGATGGCAGAGAGCTATGAGAAGAGCTTGGTTTTCTTGGCCTGGAGTTTAGACTGAGTGTACGCTGAGAAAGAAAACCAGGGGCAGGAAAGGGGTTACAAAGGTCTACCTGGTCCACAGTGACTTGTTCATTGCTAGTTCAAGTGAGAAAATTGCTTCTGGGATCATGCAGCAAATCAGATGGGGACCTTGTGGTCCAGAGAAGACTGAAATGCCCAGACAGTCTTCAAATACCAAAAGCTGCTGAAAAAAATGAAAGGAAACACTAAGCCTAACCTGCTGCAGTGGAGATCTAGACTACAAGTTATCCACAACTTGTAATTCAAGGATCACTGAATCCTACTACTGGTGGTGTAGAACAGCATGGAGGCTGTGGGATATCCAACACTTGGGGGTCTTGGAACCTGTTTACATCATGTCAGAGAAGACATTATAGTACTTTGATGTTGCCAGAGACACGCACCCACTCTACCCATAGATTTAGGCTTGAACACCAGCATGAGCAGGGAGACATTAAAACTATTGGACATAACAAACAAGCAGGTAGTAACAGACCACAGGTAATTTAGCTTGAGCACTAGAAGATGACCTTTGGATAACTAAAGCTGTTGTCTTACTTAACAAATTACCTGGTCTGGTTTTAGGTGACTCTTTTCTATGGGGTTATGTTGTGTCTCTTGCTACAGCAACAAACAATGAAATAGGTGGCTTGACAGGAGCTGGTGCCCCCTGCTTAAGCCATATTATTAGGGCTGGTTGTGGAGGCTAACAGGACTATCTAAATAGCCTTGCTTTGTCACCTCTCTGAAGGCTGTAGGAAGTAATCTCTGTCCTTGGTGACAGTTCCCTGAGGGCTTTCCTCATGATCCAAGCATGAAAGGCAAAGAAGTCAGCTTGCAGTTCCAGTTCTTCTGTAGAGTGTTCCTTACATCAAATGTGTTTCTTCCAGTAGTTCTGTGTTTCCTGAGATGAGTAGAATAAATTAAAAGAGAATTTTCAAAGAGCCTTAAAAAAACCAACCCACCTTTGTGGATTTTTTAGTTTGTTATGTTGAGGTTTTTAAATTTTGCTTTAAATAAAAGTATTTGATGTAGCAGAAAAGTAATATAAGATCTCAGGCACATTGGGGAAAACCACTCCCATGGTTCTCATTGCCTCTCAGGAAGTCTGGACTGATGATTCCTGCTGTTGCCGAGAGTGCTTCTAGGCTATGAGTGCATATTTTCCTCTCAGATTTAATGGTATCATTTTATACTTGTATGACACTTTTTATCCTGAAGGATGCTGGAGCACTTCACAAACTACATGCAGCACTGCTGCAGAGGCAGAAAATAGTAGGTACTCTTGAGAGATTGTCATGTTTGTGTGCTGGTCACGGCTGAGGTCCCCCTGGTGCATTGTGATCTCCAGTCAGAGTGTCACCTGCTAAGGACTGAAGCTTGCTGCAGCAAATCCTGCATTGCAGAAGCTTTAAAATATTGCAGGTGATTACTACAGATCATTACCTAAGAAGATTTTCAAAATGATGATGATCATTATAATTATCAAAGGACATTTACAGTGATAGTGTTCCCTCTCGCCTGCAAGCAGTGTTGTGGTCTCTGAGGTCTTTGAAGTATCCTTCTTTCTTGATGCCTATAGTTATACTCACAGCTAAGTGTGTTCTCTAATTTATTGCTCTAGACTTTTATCTCCCCCTTGAGTATTCTCTTACTAAGTGATACCTTTGCCACCAAAGACTGAACTTCCTTAATCTTTCTTCCTTTTTCATTAAATTCACAGCTTTGGTAATTTTCAGATATTGTGGAATCTGGCCCTGTTTTCCACCCTGCAGACTTGCAAGGCAGCAACATCATTTAAGCACCATATGGTTCTTGACAAAGTCAGGTTTCACATCCAACCTAAACAGTTTAATATTATCAAAAGCCCAAGCTCACTGCAGCAATAACAACTCCTGCTTCCTCTCTCTGCATTGTATAACAAGAGGAAGAAAGCGCTCAAACTGAGCAAGCTGCTCTGATCTTGAACAGGGGCTGCAGGGCTGGGGGAAAGCCTTTGTAGCACCCTTGTTATGTTCATAGGACAACGAACGTCCACCTGAACCACAAAGGAAGTGCAAGCTCAGGTCTGATTTTGATTAAGATGCCCTAGAAACACAGACCAGGTTTGATTCCTATTGTTACCATATATAATCAATTTACTTGATGTTTAAGTTTTAATGAGGGAATGCTACATGCCTCCAAGCTGCAGAGCACTCAGTCGTCTCTATTGTTTAATGTACATTTGTTTTTTTCTCTTTGAGGATTCCAGTCCCCAGCAAATTTGATGCATGCAAATATTTTCTGATGGAGTTAATGAGCATGAGGAGCAGAGCGCAGGCTGGGTGGAGACAGAGGAACTGGGCTGAGGATTCATCCCTCAAACAGTACTGGTGGTACACTGATCAGAAAAACCTAAATCTTCAGCTTCCTCACTTAATAGGCTGAGAGATCTCTGTAGATGATGAGTAATGCTGCATGGGGCAGATGCCAAAATGGAACAGGAGCTCTGAGACAGCTTTTGTTACAGTACCTTTTAGCAATCAGAAATTATTATTCACATTGTTCTATGATGCTATCAGTTGGCTGAGGACCTTGCACTGAGTCACGGCAATCAGCATCTCAAATGGTTACAGACATCTGCACCACATCAGAGTAACAGGAATTATGTTGCTGTGGTATCATCCCATGGGATCGCCACTACAATCAGTACCACGAGGGCTCTCACTGCCCTCTGTCTTTGGTGCTGCCAGCAGCAGGATTTGTCTGACCAAGGGGCTGTCCAGGAGCTGAGCAGCCGGGTCATGAGCCAGCCACTCTGTACAAAATACAGCCTGGAGGAGGGATGGAAGAGACACATGTAGGCACACCAGGTGCCAAACTTAGGAAGTCAGAACCACAAGCTTTTTCCATTTGCTATTGGGATAAATTCTCATAGGAGAGTAAGAAGAAAGAGATTAAATGGTGGTTTGATGTAAAAGAAAAAGCCATTTACAGATTAATTCGCATTTTGAAGAGCCACCGGGGCTTTTTAGAAGCGAGGTTGATGGAGCTACCGAATGAAGAGCTTTAGGCAGAAGAGATGATCTGCAAGTATTTTTTTGGTACCTTACTCGACACGAACATGCTGTTAGAGATGTTCAAGATATGTGGTTTTTATCTGGAACTAAATAAATCATCTCTGTGGGCTGATGGTTCTTGTGAAGTGACAAAATCACCCAGATGCAGTATTTCCTACCGATGTAGGATTTGTTGAAGAGAGGCTGTGCTTGGGTGAGATGCAGCTCCCTAGGAAGAAAAAGATTATCCCTTACAAACAGATCAATTAACAACACTGTCCTTCTCTACAGAGGGATAACCCTGCTGTAGCAGGACAGGTATCAAGAGGCAGGGACACAGAAGATGCTTTTCTTTCATGCTGATTTCTAAGGTTCCTTCCCACCTAAACCATTCTATGATTCTAGGTACCTCTTAAATGAAGTAGGTGGGTTAAATTCAAGGTTTGTGATGTCACTTTTTGCACGTTGATATCAGAATGAGCTCTCTAAGGAAATGGTGGAGAACTTCTGCACGAAGAGCCTTTGGGGAAGATGTCAAAAAGGATTGCTGCAGCCCACAGAAAGCCAACTCATTCACAACAAAAGGCAAAACACAACCTCTGGGATGCAAATGGCAATGAAGGGGAAAACCTCTCGATTCTGCTTGCTCTGCATGTGTGTTGGTTTCATTTCCTTTGAGAGAAAAGGACTAATGAATGTTACTTCAAATACAGCTAATTAGGTGTGGTCTTTGGAACACATCTTATTGTGCCTTACTGAAATCGTCTTACTGCCAACAGTAAATCCAGTTGGATTCCTTCGGAATATGCAGTTAACACACGGTTTACCAGCAATGTTTTTGTTAGTCGTAGAGATTTGGTTGGCAAGCAGAAGGGCCCTTATACCCTGAAAACAACCACCTTCCTGTAACCCCAGCCGAACAGATGTGCTACTGATGTGTGACAGCACCACTGAAGCCTTAGGAAACTCAGTACCAGATGATTAAAAGGAGCTGCCTTGCCACACCGGATCTAACCTTCCCCTTGGACCTCGGCACTAGAAAGAGGCAGGCAAAGGGAATGGTGTTTTTGCACTTGGGTGTGTTTGTGTTTGTGGAGTCCAGATGAGCTGGAGTATGGTCCTGCTAAATGCTTTGATTCAAAATCAGCAGAAGTTAGTGCAAGCCAACCACCACTACTTCTCTTCTCCGATGGGCATAAAAGTCCATTTAAAGTGATAGAACCAGCAGCCATAAGGGGAGGCTGAAAGCTGGGCAAACTGCTCTACGTCATGTGCTTCATGGGAGCATCTACAAAGACCCATGGCCATGCAGGGTCTGTGTGCAGAAGTATGCCTAGGAATAGCTGTGATGGTTTCACTACCATGGGTCCATGGGTCTATAGGATGTATAGATTGGGGACTGACTTGTTGGAGAGTAGTGTAGGAGAAAGGGACCCGGGGATCCTAGTGACCAGCAGGATGAGTTTGAGCCA
>VZRI01002286.1:0-39507 GCA_013397515.1 Upupa epops | reverse complement strand
ATGTGAGGGGTGGGTGTCAGGAGGATGGAGCCAGGCTCTTCTCAAGGTCATCTGGTGCTAGGACAAGGGGCAATGGGTGCAAGCTGGAACAGAGGAGGTTCCATATCAATATCAGAAGGATTCTATGATTCCTGATAATTTCAGTAACATTTGCACTTTGATGTTGCTCATATATCTTTGTGGGTTTGTCCTCCCATACAACAAAGGGATTCTTATGGATTTTTATGGAAATTTTGCTTTACAGCAGATTTGTGTGTTTTCTGAGGAATCTGTTTGGGAATTTTGGCTCCAGATTATATAAAGTTGCTGCCCATCTATGAAAGGTCATTTACTTTGGTAGGTCTGGTCCTTTCTTCTCAGGGAAGACAGGGCTGATTGGATACTGAGCTGAGATTGATGTCACAACTCATCCATCCTGTTCCATCCTCATCCAAGCCTGTTGTGTTTGTCATACTGAGCAAGACAGAGCTTGCAGTTTCCCCACATCTTTGGGAGTTAGGGAATGATAGCTGAGGTTGCCGTTTTAACCTCCCCAGTCCTCTGTGGAAGGGTATGATTTTACTGCTTTCTATCGTGGGAAAAACAAGGTGGTTTAGTCCCCAGATGAATTCATTTGCAGACTTGGCCACATTGGATGCATTCAGAATTTCTCCCTAAACCAACTATTACCTAAAGCCAGTGTCCTCCACCAGAAATAAGATAAAACACAGAAAATCTGCAAGTTTGAAAAGACTTATTTATAGGAAACCACAGCTCTTCTACCCCACTAAAAGCTTTTGAACTGCCTGGCATAACTGTAATGAGATTAGAGCTCTCAACATAGCATCCTCTTGCTAACCCCTCTGACATCTCACTGACTCTATCAGTGCTTGTGGCACACATTTTCTCAGTGCTCTGGTGTGACAGCAGTGGTGGCAGATGGTATTTGTTTAAATCTGCTCGTTCCCAGCATGCGTGTGGGTGTCTCATTGCTGCTCAGGTGGAGCAAGGCACAGCAGGAGCCTGGACACCCTGTGAGGCTGTAACTGTGGGACATGCAGGAGAGGGAGGTCTGCAGACCGCCCCCCCCCCCCCCCCCCCCCCCCCCCCTTTACTTTTTTTGTTTNNNCTAGTCTTCTCTGCTTTCCTCTGTGTTTCAAGTGTTGCTGTAATAAAAAAAAACATTAGACATAGAAATACAAAGGTTTTTTGAGGGGCTTTGGAAAGCAAGGGCTGGTCCAGCAAAGGAAGAAGGTGAAGGTGTTCTGGACTCACAGAAGGCCATAAGGATGATCAGCAGGGATAGTAGCTTGCAGAGCTGGCTGTCAGTGGGAAGGACCTGTTTTCACATGGATTTTACCTTTAAATCTGTTATAAAGTGTTCCATCCCTGAATTAATTTTTCAAACCTTGATGATCCCAAGTCAACTGGGCCATTTTCCTTATTTTCCTTCATTGGCCCTAGAATCGTCGTGATGGGGTGTGTTGTCACTTTGGGAGAACATCCCACCTATAAATGCTCAAGGGAGCATTCCAGAAGGATAGAGGTTACGTGTTTGGGGTGGGGGGGTGGTGTTGGTGGCACATGAGGTTGGATGTGAGAGAGCAGAATGGAGCCAGAGGGGGAAATGTGACCTGGTCCTTTGTCCTTCCTGATTGCATCTATGATTTCCATTAATGGGAAGTAAGACATTTCATTATATGGTTTGTTTAATCTAAACTTCACATTTAACCCCTATGGAGACAGGGTTTGTTTTCCCTCTTTAGCCCCACCATGACTCTGGAGCCTCTCTCAGAGAAAACAGAGGGGCTGCTTGCCTGTCAGAGCAGTTTGATGGCTCTTCCCACCAGAGGTGTCCAGAAGACACAGCTGGGGATGACAGTCCCTCTTTCCATCTTCTACCATCTTGCAGCACATGATTCACCTCATGCATCAGCCCTCAGCCACTACCAGTAATACCACATGTGCCCAGCTTGGCTACCCCTCGTCTGGATGCAGGGGAAAGCCAGGAGGGTGGAGGTCTAGGTTCCTAAATAATAAATAAGAAGGTAGAGGAATAATATGGGAGGGCATGAAATACAGTCTACATACACTGAAATGCATCCTAGGGAATCAAAGCTGAACTGGGACTGACTTCTCCCTGCTGGTGACCTGTGGTGATTTTGTCCCAGCAGAAAATCTGCTGCGGATTAGAAATGAAGAAACCTCCTTTGGGTAGACTCCACTCAATCTCAATCTCTGCTTTAGGTATGCCAGCTTCTTTCTAAACAGGGAGCAAAATGGATTTTGCACTTTCAGATTTCTCTTTCCCAGTTTGGATTGGGATCACATGTTGCAGTACCCAAAATTAGAGCTAGAATGAGAAGCCTTGCATATTCATTTCTTACTGAAATCATACCCTGATGAGGGTCTTTACCATTTTACTGCTAATTTTCCTTTGCCAGCAGAACTAGGCACAGGGCCTGAACAAGCCCTAATTAAACTCACTGCAAGGTTTGATGTGGATTTCAGTGGCAGCAGCAATTTTTCCCAAAGGGAACCTAATTGGTTTTTCTTCTTTTTCCTTTGCAGCTCAATCTTACAACAGGTTTCTGCTGAAGGCTTTTGCTGCTTCCCCTCACAGGATCAGTAGCCCTAAACGATGGGCAAATAAACAGAAATAGTCCCCAAACGTTGCTGGTAACAGGGACACTTAAAGGATCAGTTTGGTGCCCACATCTGGAATGTCTTTTACAGTAAGTGGAGTGGGATCAGGAAGCATCAGATACCAGCAAATTCCTGTCTGATTGCTAGCAGGTGCAAATGCAGATGAGGAGAGCCTTGTACCTGGGTCTTAGCTCTGGATTTTGTTATCCCTAACCCTCTAGCAAAAACTCCTCATTAGAGGTTGGGTTTTTTTTGTCTCATAGAAAAAAATCAGAAAACGACTGACTTTTCAAGGCGGTTTCCCTGCTTGATTTGGAAATGAAAGCACCAGTTGGAAACATGTGTGTGGAAATCTGCTTGAATGCAGGGCTGCCCCCCTCCAACCTAGCTCTTTGCTTTAATTCCTTGAAGGTGCCGAAAGACCCCCCAAGAGCTTTTGATCTTTGAAGCTGCTTTATTACAGCAGAAAAATTATAAGCACAAGGAAAAAAATGTTTATTTAAAGAAGGGAAAACACTGAACTCCTCAGAGAGAGGGATAATTTAAAAGCTGGAAAATTAATCTCCAACCTGCCCTGTGAGTTCTGGCAAGCTGAACATTCTCATCCTGCTGGTCACTATGAGCATCCAAATAAACCCACCCTGGATCAAAGGGGCTTGCTTTATACAACCTTCCCTAGGTTTGGACCTGGGTAAGCCAGGGGGCTCTGAATGCTCCTGGTGGATTCAGTCTCACTGATTAAATGTATAAGATCTGTTACAAACTGCCATAGAGTGAAAGCTTGAGAAAGGGATGTAGTGGGGATGTGTGAAGCCATGAAGGGTTTGGAGTACACCTATCACCTGCGCTCTCTTCCTCCCAAAGCATAGCCTAGCAGGTCTCCAGGAGGCTGTCAGGGAGGTGCAAAACCACAAGGAAGTATTTCTTTACAGAGTTCTTTACGTTAGGACAGGCATCTTCTGTACCCTAAAACTGCAGAGGCCAAAATGGGTTTGAATTGGATATACATGTTTAGGAGAGACAGAGCCACCTGAGGTCATCATGGGGTCCAGGTACAAAGAGGGATCTGGGAGATGGCTACATCTTTCAGAGCAGATCATAGAATCATAGAATCATTAGGGATCAGACGGGACCTTGAAAGATCATCCAGTCCAATTCCCCTGCCTCAGCAAGATCACCTAGACCAAGTTGCACAGGAACAGATTCAGGTGGGTCTTGAATGCCTCCAGAGAAGGAGATTCCACAACCTCCCTGGGCATCCTGTTCCAATGCTCTGGTACCCTCACCATGAAGAAGTTTCTTCTGATATTTAGATGGAACCTTCATGAGATAAACTGAGATTTGCTGGGAAAGGGCCCCTTTTCAGTCCCTCATTTTCTATGCACTTCCATTATCCTTCCTCCATGGGGACAAATAAGCATCCCTGAGAGTGCATCCTTCTTCCCTAGTTTGATGTCACCCTTTGAAGTATCGCCAGTGACTGTACTGGCTCCTCCTGAACCCTCTCTATGTCACTGCATAAAAGAAGTCCATCTTTGCCAGGAGCAGCCTACGGTATTTCATCCTGCTCGGGGCAGCAGGTGAGAGAGTTTCCTCTTTCATGGGTTAGCTCAGATGCAGAGCCCACCGTGTTCCCTAGCAGAGTATAAAACCATTAACCATGCTCATTTAGTGGCATTGAGATGCAGATAAGATGCAATGTATTCTGCATTGTGTTCCTCTCTCAGTGTGGCTGAGCATGGTTTTTAATGTCAAGGGCAGGTGTTTTTGGGTGATACCTGCTAGCGGAATTTAGTGTGATATTTATTCTGAGGCTGCGGTTCATGTCATTGTCCTCTGTTTTGTTACACTCTGAGATTAAACTGCATGTCTGGCACGTCATATATTCAATTATTAAAGCATCTTAATGAAGGCTAACAGCACAGTTGTGCAGAGCCGATGCACATAAATCTGCCAGCTGTTTTATTGGGAAAGGGGGTGGAACTGCTTCTGCAGAAGTGCAGATGGGATAGACTATAAGTGTGTGGAAAATACTGCCAGAAACACAGCTCTGAGCACAACCCCTCTGGGAACCAGAGCTGGAGAGATGGAAAAAGGGCTCTGATGGATCTCCCTGGTTTCAGCTACCAGGAAGCACTAAGTAGTAGTGTTGCACCTTGAGTTTCTCTCTTGCTGATCATGGGCAAACCCTTCTGTCTTTGAAAGACAAGTTCCAGAGCAAATGCTTCTCTGAACATGGCTGGTTAAGCTCTCCAGGGCTTTATGGGGTCATTGTGGCTCTGTATAACCATGGGAACCATTTTTTGTGGCCATGGAGACAGAGGAGTCCTGCTTCTGCAAGGTCTTGGAGATGGTGAGAGTGGCATGGGCTGATCCCAGCACAGACTATGTGATGGCACTGGGGCTATTACTGGCCACCAGTAAAAATACTCTGCAGAGTTTGTGGAGGAGCTCAGGATTGCAGAAGGGGTGTCCAAACCCCTTATTCACCTCAGGAAAAGGCTCTCAGCACTGCAGAAAAGCCCTGGGCAGCAACCTTGCCAGAAGATCTACTGGGATAGTGTTCAATTTCTTTAGTTCCCTTGGCAAATAGGAGTTGAAGCCTCTGAAAATGTCAGAGGATTTCATTGTCATTTTGCACAACATTTCCAAATGAATTTGGAGTCAGGGAAATTCTATAGCTGTCTCTGAGTTATCTATATCTAACGCCTTGATCACAGGTGAAAGGGTTGCTGGTTCACTTCTATTTCATCAAAACAAGAATGATATGTGTGTTTCGCAGCAAATATCAATGCGCATCTAAAAATGCTTAAAAGACATTTTTTCCCCCCAAGGCTTGGGTGAGAGCCATTGGATTCACGTGTTGTGAGGGAAGAGAGCAGAAGTGCTTCTTGCTCAGCAGTCTGTTGATGTGCTTGCCAAACCCAGCTACATTTATTGCCCAATGGTACAATACTTAATTGAATTACCTCATTAATTTTGTAATCAACTCATGATCTATTAATGACTTTGGAGCAGTAAAGGTTTTCCAGCCCAGGATGTGCCAATACCGTGGGGAATTCCTGCCGTATAAGTTGGCCTGAATCATCCTCAGTACATCAAGCAGCACTGCTGTACTCTGGAATTTGCACAGAGAGGGTTAGTTAAGACATACATGACAGACACAGAGACCAAAGTCAGTATTGGAGGTTTTTCCTGTCTTCTGCCAGAGGTGCTCCCCTGCCCTTTGTTCATTCCATTAGATTTAATTACTTCATTTTATACTCTCAAGATAAAATTATTTGTCCCAAAGTTCAAATACTCATAATGTCCTCATGCAGTCCAATAGCAGTTCATTGATCTGCAGGAATTACTGTTACCTGCTAGCTCAGTGGTGGCCCTGCTGACATCGTGACTCCCTTCCCCAGAGGTAATTAGTCACTGCCTTATTCTCTCCACTTCATTTGCACACTGCAGTGGCAGAGCCCCAAAAAAGATGATGTGAAGAGAAAGCCCTCCCACGTGTAACGTTGGTATGGTTGCGAGGTCACTTGTTTCTTCACTGCACATCTGCTTACCACTGCCTTTCCAATGATGCTGGCCCTGTTCAGACAAATGGAGAGGAGGACAGAGTCCTCCACCATAAACTTAGTCATCTTTTACTGTGCTCAGTCTTGTTTGGGAAACTGTAAAATAGACCTTTCAAGCCTATAAAGATCACCATGGTAGAATTTTTACCTGCACTTAATGGGGAAGTAACATGAGCATCATTGATGCAAAAGAGAGCTCTCCATCACCCCAGCCTAAGTCCCAAAGGCAATGTTCCATGACTCATCAAAGATATAAACAGTGTAGTGAGAATAAATATAATGTATGGGCTTTGCCAATGCAAATGAAAAGCAATTATCCCAAATCGCAGTCTTAATTTATAAGCAGTCGGTATAATTTGAGAAACAGAAATCTGATGTTGCCAAATCAAATTCCTGTAATTCCACTGGGCATTAAGAACATAATAAGATTACACTGTGCACTGAGCATGTCCTTGTTAAATCTGCTGGCTACTGCATTTTTATTGCTCTCCTGAGGGTTTATTGAGTTTACACTTCCAATAAAAGGTAATGTTTTCACAGTGTCTTTGGTACGCTGGCCACACAAGGCTGTCTACTGTGGGTGGAATTGTTAAGCCATATAATTTCTTTACATCCCTTGGTGGCTCAATTGGGGGGAAAAAAGGGGCAATTAAAAGACACCATGCAGTCATACATAACCAAATTAAAAACAACAATAATGAATCTACTGTACCATAATCAGTAAGGAGAGGAAGCCATGCAAAATGGTGAGGTTGGGCCTTGAGACAGCTCAAATTGATGAGATTTATTTTTGAATGCCTGAAAGGTGGTGCTAATATGATGGGATCTGTGATTTATGTGACCTTGAGACTAGCTGCTCTCCAAACAATCCGGAAGAATAGGTTTTCCTTTCAACGCAATGTCTGTAGACTGAAAATGTTTGAGAAGGCAAGGAATAAAGGGTGGATAACAGGTAACTCGGATATTGGCCCATGGAAATCCCTGGAAACAGCATGGTATTTCCTAGGAAAGGCCCAAAGATGAAATGTGAGAACTTAGCAGGAGGCAGAAAACAAAGAAGAGCAATGAAGATGATGAAGGAAGTAGAGCACCTCCTTTATGAGGAAAGGCTGAGGGAGCTGGCTCTCTTGAACTTGGAGAAGAGGAGGCTGAGGGGTGATCTCATTCATGTCTATAAATCTGTGAGGGATGGGTGGCAGGAGGATGGAGCCAGGCTCTTCTCAAAGTCATCTGGTGATAGGACAAGGGACAATGGATGCAAGCTGGAATAGAGGAGGTTCCATATCAATATCAGAAGGAACTTCTTCCCAGTGAGGGTACCGGAGCATTGGAGCAGGCTGCCCAGGGGGGTTGTGGAGTCTCCTTTTCTGTTCAAGACCCACCTGAATCTGTTCCTGTGCGACTTGGTCTAGGTGATCTTGCTGAGGCAAGGGAACTGGACTGGATGATCTTTCAAGGTCCCTTCCGATCCCTAAAGATTCTATGATAAGAAACAAATTCATCAGTGTAAGACAACATGAATGCAACAGAGACACTGAACATGAGCCCATGAGCACTTAGCATGGGCATCCTTGCAGGACCATCTCAGTGTTCTTTATGGCTGTGCTCTCCTGGTGTTTGATTCCCTCCTGCGCTGGAGCAGAGCTTGATTTAAACTTCTGGCTGTGAAAATCTCCTTGAAAACGCTTATCACTAATCAGGATAATGCTGGATAAGCTTGATAGACACATTAATTTATATTTTAAATCTTTGCCATTGTGGTTGGGACAATTCCTGTGGCTGTGAATACACAGCGTAAAACTGTGGGCTTGGATCAGTCCTAAGAGGTAATGTGGTTTAATTCACCAAGAGTTCACAGCATTATGTAACGAGCCTCTAATATTTAAATCTCAGTGATTTTGTAGGGTCATCCTTTTTCTCCCCTAGTAAGTGACTTCCAGAACACTTTTGTAGCCAAGGTTTCAAAGCCATCTCCAAGCCTACATCTTGAAGTCTTTGTCCTTATAGCTTGAAAACTGTCAGAAAAGTACAAGCCTGGGGGAATCAAGATAATTCTGGGAAACAGGACTTGAAATAGCAACATAAGAACAGTGGATTGGTGGTCACTGTTCAGAGTCTAAAGCTTTTGCTGAAGACTAGGTCTGAATGAGAAAGTGACTCTTTCTCTGGCATGCTCTTGCAGTTTCCAGCAGCTGACTCTTGGAAGATTCCTTGCCTTGCTTGGAAAAAATTACTATATATTTATGTATGTTTCCTCATGTGTTTAGAAAGACTCCAGGACTGATTTTTTCCTGCATCACCTTTTGTCTTCTATACCCACAGAGTCAAGAACGTGTGAGGTCAGAGTATTGCTTGTGGGGTGTCCTGCAGCTCACACCAGCTCATGTGGAAATAGTGATAGAGAATCATTTATCATGCACTGAATGCTGCAGATCTCTGCTGGGACTCACTGTGCTCCGAATTTGATGGTCTGCAATCTTGAGGTGCTTTTGTGTCCAATGAAGGCAGGGCCAGGGGAGGGTTAGGTTGGATGTTAGAAAGCACTTCTTCATGAAAAGGATGATCAAACACTGGAATGCACTGCCAGGGAGATGGTGGAGTCCCCATCCTTGGAGATGTTTAAGAAAAGAACTGGACGTGGCACTTCATGACATGGTCTAAGTTGTAGTGATGTTAGGTCATGGGCTGGGCTGGATGAGCTCAGAGGTCCTTTCCAGCCTCAATAACTCTGTGATTCCTGATATGTGAGTGTCAAGGTCATCATTTGCTTTAAAGCAATATGGGCAGTTCTAGAGGTTTCTGTTTGAAGTGGTTGCAATGAGCAGGTTTCTCAGGGGTAGAGGCACCAAGGCTTTGACTGAATTCTCCCATCATTTGAGGTTTATTGATGGTAATGGACAAGTTCCTTTGGGAAGACCTTAACATGAGCTGCCAGTAATTCACTGTTTGGCATGGTTTTCCAGAGGAAAGAACTCTAAGCCTTTCCAGGATGAAATATCACCGAGGTCATGGAGGTTGTTGTGATTATGTGTTTATCAGTGTCAGAACACTTACAGATTCTAGGTCTGCTACATGGGCATCTTAGGAGTCCTACTTTGTAAGACTTACTGGGAGAAGAAAGAATCTTGTCTTGAACCATAAACCTCAAGAGGGCTGTGTGGGTCACGCAGGCCTCCCTGTAAGTATTAGTAACTGTACTACTGCCATGATGGACCGAAACTGGCTTTTCACTTTCTTTTCCATTACAAGGACTAGGAGGTACCTGAGGAAGCCAGGAGATGTTCAGAGAAGATGAAAGGAGGTGCATCTTCCCAGAACAAGCTGTTGCTGGTGGAACAGCCACAGCCCTCCGACCAACTGTAGATACAGATGCTAAAACATTTATGGGGGCTCCAGGGAACACTAAGCAAGTTCATGCAAGAGAGATCAACCCAGGCTTGCTGACCACACAGGAACCACATCTGTCTTGGGAAACCCTTGTGCTGAAAATGACTGGAATCTTGAGAAATATCAGTAAGTACTTCTCTGAACTTAGGATCATTCCTAGTCATCTCCTATTAGGTTACGCTGGCCTGCATTCTGATGGGTATGGATGCTTTGATGATTTGTTGTGCTATAAACTCCCTCCCGTTATAGACTCTGAGGGCAGAAAACAGCCCCTCATTGTGCCCTTCTGTTCTCCCCCCACCCCTACCCTGCCATGTGTGGGATCAGGACCACGTGACTCTGTTGCATGACCTAGTGCACAGAACATCTCTCATCAGGAAAGAAGGTGCAAGATGTGTGCTCAGAGAAAGGCCAAAACTATCCTAGAGAGAAGCCAGTTTTTACTGATGACCCCAGTTCATCACATTAGCCATAACTCAGTTTAATCCTGCTCAGGGGCAATGCTTTTCCTTTGAGACAAAGAGATGCTACCTTTCATGAAGACAACACTTTTGTGCCTGTTCCATCAAAGAAAGACAAGGATTTTGCATGTTTTTCTGTGCTGTGGTTAAGTTAGTGCTTTATGCGATACAGCAATAACTTACAGCAACTTGGGGGGTTGGACTAAGTGATCTCCAGTGGTCTCTTCCAACCCCTGCCATTCTCATTCTCCACAGAGCTCCCCAGGAAAGTGTCATGGGTTGTGTCATGGTGTACACTACTGCACCTTTGATCTAGCTGGCAGACATGAAAAGAAGATGTGCTTAGCCAAATGGCTCTAATGACAGAGTTGCATGCGTGCAACTACAAAAGGAGCAATGGTAAGTGAGCCAAGAGTGGAGATTATTGGCAGCAGGGTCTGCATTCATGTGTGCTTCATATTTTATTCCTGATATATAATTTCTTTACCAGCTGTGCAATGGAGCTTCCCATGTCACTGTTAAGTTCCCACCTAACTGCTGTCCACCCTGCTGCCTTCCCAGGGCTCTCAGGAGAGCTTGGCTGATGACCAGCCATTGACATTGGCTTCCACTGCCCAAGGGTCAGGGAGGTGTGCTTGAGTATGCTCTAGACGTAAACACTTGGGGTGATGAGCTGAACTAAGAAATTCCCCTGTGTACCTTACCTCAGGTCTGGAGGAGCTGGAAACAGACTGGAAGCTCAGGAACAGGGTTTGAAGCCAGAAACCCAAAGCCATTAAAGGAAAGCTGTTTCAAGCTGCAGTCCAGCTAGTACAACCCAGCCAGTAAATCCCCAGCTCAAGGCTTAACAAAATTGTCCTGACAAGATAGATGTTTTCCTCAGCCTATGTTTTACTCCTCCTTTTGTCATCAGGGGAGCTGAGAGTTTACTGAGGAAACTCTCAATGGCCATCATGTGCTCATTTGTTACCTGTTTTACCCTTTCCTGCCCAAGAAGTGTTGGATGAAGTGGGGAGGGGTTGGGGTTTTGCTGCTTGTTGTGCACTGTGTGTGCTGAAGAAAGGCAGGTGGTCCAACCCACACTCAGGGCAGCTGGTGTGGAAATGGGTAAAGCTGCTGAGGACACAGGTGCTTCTTTGCAGCTCAAGTCATTTTTATAGAAACCACAAGAGCTAGTGGATGGCAGAAGGACAAGGAAGCACTCACACAAATACGTCCCCAGATGAAGTGGTGCTTCAGTCTGCTCTCCACTTGCTGCAGATGCCTTGACACAGCTCCAGGAGAGAGACAGCTGAAGAAACAGATCCTTGCTGCTTCCTAGTCCTCTAGTGGGTTCATCCTGTATTTGTATAAGCAACTTTAAAAGACTTAGCTAATGTTCAGATCCTACCAAGCCAGCTTGGTCTCGGATTTTGGGTCTCTGGTGGGCACACTGGTCAGAAATAACAGGCAAGAGACAGAAGCAGACCAAGAGTCCCAAGAAGAGCCGATCCTATTTGCTCGCAGTCTCAGTTTGTAGAATGAAAGGGGATAAGAAGGATGAATTTTCTTAAATCACAGAGTTTCTGCTGGGCAAAGGAGATGTCCAGTTCATGGAAGTGAGAATTCCAATGGACTGCAGCAAACTGGAAGTTTGAAACAAAGCACAGCCTGGTAACTAACTGGTTTTACAGGAAGTTGCTCTGCAGACTGGTTGGAATCTGCACAAACCACCCCACTCCTCAGCATGCGCCACAAATCTATGCCTGGGCTGGTTTAGCTCAGAGTTCAGAGGTTAAACAGAGTAATTTCTCTGGAGGGAGACTGACATCCTGGTCCTGTTCTCCCTGAAGCCAAAGCACATTTCTCTGTAGTCTCTGTGGACATCTGCATGTTTATCACAGCACTCTGCAATGTCCCTCCTGCTGCTGGCCAGGCTCTACCCCATCCATCCTCCCAGGGATGGGGAGAAGAGCTAGTGCTCAGAGCCTGGATGGTGAAATCTGCTGCTGGGGGCAACCAAGGAGGTGTGATCCCTTCACAGGGGATCCCTTCAGGTGTGTGGTTTGGGGAGCTTGTCCCAGCCAGGCACTGCCACTGGAAAGCCTTGGCTTTTCTTTTAAAGGCAGCACCCCAGCAGGGACCTGAAGGGCTCCTCTAAATGGAACTGAAACCCTAGTGTAACTGGTGAGCTTTGTGCTAAGATGAGCAGGTGCTGCTTGTCTAGAAGGTACCAGCACAGTCACAACTGAACCCAGGATAAGCTTGCTGGGGACGAGCAGAGCAGAAGACACACTGCATTTTCAGTGGCTTTCTGCTTCAGTGTCTGCTCTTGCAAACTGCAGAGTTGTGACCTCTCACACCACGCTCTTCTTGCATTTAGGAAGGTGACGTTTCTGTTTTCACTGAGTTTTTGCAGTAAGCCTTTCCTCTTCCCCTGCCTCATGAGGGCAGAGTCTTGCAAATCTAGCACAGGTTTATTTTAAATGCTGGAACAGCAACATGAGGGAGCACTTTGTGTAAAGAATGAGAAACAGATTCAAACTGGACCATTCATTTGCCTTATAAGACACAAGGCTTTTGACATGATTTTTTAAAACGCTTGGGGGGATGCTTACACCTTACAAGCTATAAAATCCTGCTGTTGGTAGACTGACTCTTGGAGACAGATTGGGGATAGATCTTTCACAGGAGCCTTACGCACCCACCTTCAGCACCTGGGGCACATGGGGGTGAAATCCCCTGCAGACGGATGTGTCTCCTGAAAACCTCTGCTGCTGTCTCGTGGCTTTTTCTGGATACTTTCCTCACCCTTTTCAGAGGTGTTGGCTCGATTTCCTCCCACAGACAAATTCCTTCTCCTGCCATCAACACAAGCTGTCAGGCTGCAAAGCTGGTGGACAGCTTTCAGGCCAAGATACCCTGCTTGAATTTGAGGCTTTGTCCAAGCTCTCCTCTGTTTCACTGCTAGTGAGTGTGAGGAGGAGGAGGAGGTTAGCGCCTGGTATACCACTCACTAGTGATATAAATAACTGCTGTGGGAAGGATGTGCCTTCAGCATCAGGTGTCTGTGGGTTACGACTCTGCTGCTTGAGTCCAGCTGTATGCCAGAGTTTCTCTTTGGGAGCAAGGGGAATTTTTCCCTTTGGCTGTGTGTAAAGCTCTTGAATTTGCACATATGAACCCTCCGGGGCCCAACACTTGCAGCTTTGGTTCCTGTCCGGAGGGTAGGACCTGGCAGAGGGTCCTGGAGCTGCCCCATTTCCTTCCAGCCTTGTAACTCACAGTGGAACACATAAAGATTTCCATATGCAGAAGACAGGGGACACATGCAACTCCTTCAGAGAAAAGGATGCAATTTAGGAGCCAGGGGAAAAGCTATCAATAATCCTTTCTGTTATAGGAATTATTTGGTTTCTGATGCAACATAATACAATCTTAGGTGTTCTGTGCCTTCTGTTCCTCATTTCCCCTGCATTTCTCCATGCTGGGTTTGTGGCAGAGCCTGTGCATGGTCCCAGGGGGTTCTCAGTGCCACTGGGCTGGTATAAAGGCTCCTGCCTGCAGATAAGCAAGGGGTCCTTCCATTTGCTCTTACACAGTCTCCCCTTGATGCCATAGCAGAGAAAGGATATGGATTGTTGCAGGAAGACATGTCATGGAGTCTATGTAACTTCAATAGTCTGTCAGGCATGCAGCAGCTTGCTCAACCTTTGGGCACAGACCCACACAGATCTTCCAGTATCTTCCAGTATCACACATATATGTGGACTGGAGAGCAGGGTACACATCTCAAAGCTACCAAGCAGTGGCATGAAGAGGTAATCCCATGCAAATACCTTACCAGGACAAATTGTCTTAAACATGTTGGGCAATCAATATCCATGGACCATCCTTCAGACCAGAGGTCTGAACTCAGTTTGCCTATAAACACACAGCAAGGGAGAAGAGGTGAATCTGCTGAGGAGCAAAATGATCTAAAATGTAAATGCTAGGAGAGAGAAAACCTTGCATTTTTCTTGAAGATGATGAGTTGGATGCTGCATCAGAGGCATTAGAGGTACTTAATGCCTCTTCTGCTCTTTCTTTCTTCTTTCAAGGCATGCACCTGGCTTTATCATCACTTTTAAAGATTTAAAGAAAAGTTATCATTGCTTTCTAGAACTGAGGAAGAGCTTGCAAGGTGGACAGTATTTTGCCTTTAGAGATCCCTGTTTCTGGCAATTTGGAAGAACGGATTCTTTGCTGGGAAAGGATGAACCAGAGGCGAAGGCACAGTCAGGCTATGACACTCTTTGCAGCCTTCTAGGTGTGTGACCAGTTCCCCATCTCCCTAAACATCAGTGGCTCCTCAAACTCCAAACCTCCTGGAAGCAGAAGAATCAGCACCAGGCATGCACAGAGCAGTTCTGTTTGCTCAGCAGGATCATGCACCAGTTCCTGGCTGGGATCTAACACCAGAGCTGCTGCTGTGCTGTTCAACCAGTGAGACAGCTGCTATTGATTTTGATTTCATGCCCACTGATAGAGATGGTGCGGGTTGGAAGCTCTGAAAGGGGATATAAATAATAAACTAAGGAAAGCTGTAGCGGTGGGGTGAGCGAAAAGCCGTCTGGTACTTAAGGGAAGCAGAGGTTAGCAGGTAATTTTTCAACACAGACAGTTTTGCTACAGAAAATGCTGGGCCTGCTTTTGCTGCTAGTTCTGCACGTGGAATTTGGAAGCAGTGGAGAAGGTGGTTCAGCGTCAGTCCTGTTGCTTTCCTTGTACCTTTCCTCATGCAGCAGTGACAGTGAAGGTCAGGCAGGAACGGTCTGATGTCACCACCAAATACCTGGGATAGCGACAGCTCTGCTGATCCATTAGCAACCCCAATCAACCACTTAGCAATTGTGTTTTTCAAAATAGAGGTTTTTTAGTTTGGGGGAATGAACTCAGTTCTCTTTCTTGCTCACTGTTTGGGCAGATTTACTGAGTGTGGTGCAGTCTGAAGGGAAGAGAGGACCAAGCAAGGGTTCACTTCACACAATACAAGTTCAAAATATCATAGAATCATAGAATCATTAAGGTTGGAAAAGACCTTCAAGATCATCAAGTTCAATCATTAACCCAACTGTCCCAACGCCACCACTAAACCTTGTCCCTGAGCCCCAGATCTACACGTGTTTCAGCCCCCTTCCTAGGCAGCGTGTTCCAAGACCTTATGATTCTTTTCATGAAGGTTTGCCTCATGTCAACCTAAACCTTCCCTGGCACAACTTGAGGCCATTTCCTCTTGTCCTACACTTTTTATTTGTGAGAAGAAACCAGACTCTCCTCTTTACAACCGTCTTCAAGTAGTTGTAGTCAGCAAGGTCTCCCCTCAGCTTCCTTTTCTCCAGACTAACCAGCCCCAGCTCCCTCAGTTACTTCTCATGTGGTTTGTTCTCAAATAAAAATATAAGATGAAAGGTCTACCACCTGTCCTGGACCAGAACAATATGCTCCTTCTCTCCTGTCCAGCACTTCTTCTTTGGGACATACAGGACCGTGCTGCACAACAACAAGGTCCTGTGCAAAGGGATGGCCAGGAAAAGGGACCTGTCATTTCTGAGACAGTGAATCCAGTGTGTCCATCTGTCCATGGTCTGGGTCTTATTGTTGGTGTTCACCAGAACTGTAGGTCCTGTCCTGGACCAGAATAGCCACAAAGTCTAGGGGACACCTAGGTTTCCTCAAGGAGATCCTTTTGGAATGAACACAGTGTGGAATGAACAGTACCCAGTGGGATTGTGGGGTCTCCTTCTCTGAAGATGTTCAAGACCCACCTGGAGGTGTTCCTTGGTCCAGGTGATCCTGCTGTGGCAGGAGGATTGGATGATCTTTCGAGGTCCCTTTTGATCTCCCTAATGATTCTATTCTATTCTATTCTATTCTATTCTATTCTATTCTATTCTATTCTATTCTAATTATGATTCTATGATTCTCCACCCATGCCTACAGAGGCATCATCTTGGAAACAGCTCATTCACTTTTTCCATAGTTATCCATCAATAGCCTTCACTTTCTTGGAGAACAAATCAAGGAAGAGTGATGTCTGGATCTAGGGCAGAGTGATGAAAGGGTTTGAAGACCACTCGAGGAAGAGCATTAGAAAACCTGGAGTAAACAGCAGGGAAAACTGGAAGTGCTGGCTCCTCCCCGCACTGGTCCAGCAGACTTTGTACCAGGTTATATTTACACATCAGAAAGTTTACCCCAGCACCCTGTGCAGATCCAGTGGTCTCTCCCCACCTGCACAGACAATGTGGCTCCAGGAGAGGCTGCCCAGACCTCCTGCCCCTTCAAAGCTGCTGGCAGCATCAAGAATCTCCTGTTTTCCTGCTTTGCTTTCCCAGCAAAGAGCATTTATCAGTCAATTTGCCCATGGTGCAGATGTCTGTCTGGAACCATAATGACATTTGTCAAAGGGGACTAGAAATTGTCACTGAGGGACTGCAAATAATGAAACCAATGCTTTTTATTGACACACATGGAAGCTGTTTAATTTAGGATGTTGGCTGACAGAAAATAGAGCCCTTTTGTGGTAGCAAAGCAATATTGTGCTTAATTTCAAGGTCCATGCTCACATTTTAAAGTAAGCTGTTCTCAGCTTTTAGGTTTGCAGTTTCTTCACAGCAATAATATACCAGTCCAACGCACTTCTGAGGGGCTGATCTGTCTCTCTTTGCAAACCACCATGATTTCTGACAAGGATCATTTGCTGTGAAGGAACACAAGCATTTTCCTTTCTTCCCCTTCCAAAAGACAGCTGTGAGCCAAGTGCTGGAGCCCAGACCCTAGGGTGCCATTCAGCCCCCAACTTCTGGCTTAGGCATTCTGCTTCCTATTTAGGATATAGTTCAGTCTTCTTGGAATCCTTCTTTGTCACCTTGTCTTGCAGCTAGCCAAAAGGACCAGGATCCCACAGAGAGGGTGAAATGTAAAGCTTAGCATCAAGGGTCTAAAGACCAGTAAAACAGCTTCTGTTAGGAGAGGATGTGGGTGCAGACCACCTTGTATCACTAAGCTAGAGTTCATTGTACCACTATGTTATGCTGGCTGTGTTGAACTCACACAAGAGCCTACGCAGTCCCCAGCACTCCAAAAAGTGGGTGATGAAACTGAATGGTGCAGGAGGAGAGCTTTGTGCATGTCAGCTTTGCTCCCAGCTCTGGCTCCCACCAGGGCTGAGAGGTAGCACTTAGCATCCAGAGCTTCCCATTGGGAATGGGAAAAAAATGCTTATTTTTGCATACATAATATGGGAGAGAAGTAGAACAGGGGGATACTGATACTTTTGGAAGGGGGATCCTGTCAAAACACCTCTGCTGCCTGGCAAAGCTGCCTGTCCAGGCTGACTCAACAGCAGCTCTGCGCAGCAGGGCTACTCATAGCCACCTCTGGGATTAAAGCTCTCACAAGAGGCTTTAACAGCAATCTCCTCTCCCAAAGATATGTATGCATTAGAGCTTATCTCACTGCTTCATTAAGGAATAGGACCAGGGGCAACCTTGGGGGTCACCAAATCCCATCTCTATCCATTGCAGGTAGACATGCTGCCTAATCCCTTTATTATTGTATAAGGGCAGAGGCGAACATCAGCAGAGACCTGAGCTCGTGCAGCCTGTTAGACCTGAAAATATTGCTGGGAAAAGCCCACAGTCCTTTTCCTTGACATGTGCCGGGGTTACATCCCTCTCAGGGCACATCTGTGGGGATGGTGCAGCCTGGGAGGAGGCAGCCTGGCTTATTAATTTTAAGTGCACTTGAGATGCTGTAATATGAAAAGCTATCATCACGAAAGCGCTCAGCAGCATGTAATCAGTGCCTGGCCTTACAAAGAGACCTCTGTTGTGCTCAGGCTTCTCCAAAGGCCAGTTACAATCTACATTATTTATGTGGAAAAGTGTTATTAGCTGAGTTTCCTTTCTTTTCTTTTTTCATGGAAGGGTTTTAAGTTGCTCTTTCTAAGGAGTGCTCAGAAGCTCTGGGATTTTTTTTCCCTCTCTCTCTGTTTCCTGGTGGGACCAGGTTTTTTATTTTATTTGCTTTTTTTTTTTACCCAGCAGAATATTTCAAATACCAGGAAGCGATTGAACATTAAAGCCAAGCCAGTCAATGAGTAATTGTGGCTCCAGTCTCACCGATGCAAAGAGAGGTATTTTCTGTGTTCTGTGTTATTGCAGGAACCTGGGAAATGTAAGAGTTCGCCTTTTCACAGTGCCCATAAGAATAACGCACACATTAGGGCTTGGAAGGGGCAATTAAAAGCCAAAATGGTTGACACCTTCAATGGCACAGGACAAGGTTTATCATTAATTAAACCTAGAAATAGATGGGGGGGGGAACGACATTTTAAAAAATGAAAGAGCTAGAGCTCATGGCTAGATGGTGCGTTGCAGAAATCAACCTGGGTTTCAGCCAACTGTGGTAGCTGTGCCTGGAGCTTGGGTTTGTGGAGCAAAAAGGTTTCAGTGAGCTTCACTGAGGGTCCTCCTGCCTGGCAGCTGATTGTCCTGGCAGAAAGTTCTTGCGAAAGATGGAGAATGGGCCAACCTACCTGTTTTGGGGATAATATCAGTAGGTCCAGGGCTTGAACTCTGCAACCCCTTAAAGTGTGTTTGTGCATTGATGCTGAATGACCTGCACAGGGTGCTTTAGGGAAGCAGGGGTAACCAGAGATGCATCCACAGAAGCTGTGATAGAAAGAAGGTACCTGCTTAGGGTCTACTCTGGACAGCACAGGACTTAATGCATAAGTGTGTTAACTCATAAGTGCCTTGATTCATGAGGCATTTGGAATATGTGGAGTCTCTGTATCTGGGGACGTCTGGACACATTCCCGTGTGATCTGCACTAACAAGGGCGTTGGACTAGTTCCCTTCTAACCCCTATCAGTCTGTGATTCCATGATTCTATGAAATGACAGTAAGAACTGATTTACCAGAGCAATAGTGCAGCCCTGTCACTGTGGGGTGGTGGTGCTTTGCATCTCAAGGTACAGCCCAGCATACTGCTGACCCCATGTCCAGGCTAGCTGTGGTCTGATGTGTCTCTGGGCTATTTTATTCAGCCTGGGCATAGACCAAGATTCTTTTCTGCTGTGAGGGGGTTTTTTACCACTCATTTTGTGCAAACATTTACAGCATTAATTCCTGAGTAGCCTGCCTGTCGTTTGCCATGCACAGAACGAGCAACTCATCAGATATTCTGAATTTTAAGCGAAGAGTTGTGTCCAGTATTTGCTGTAAGTATGTATAAATGCTTATTGGATCTTTCCCAATAGCACCTGTTTCTTCTGATGAGGCCTACGATATGGAAGAAAAATGCAATTGAGAGCCTTCCAAATGAAATGGCAAATTTAGCCCTGCGCAACCCTGTGAATACTAATGAGCAATCTGACTGAGCCACCGCATGTTCAAGCTCTACCGGCACCCCACAACGACCTTGTGCAAATGTGTAAGGGAAGGGAGTCCTTGCGCTTGAGAACAAGCAGATGACTCTGATTAAACTACAGCCACCTCATCTCTCTGGGGACCTCCATCACCAAGATTAAAGAGCTGGAGCTTGCAGCAAGCACCTGCATTCAGCTCACGCTCTGCAGTAATTTTGCACCAAGCCCTCCCTTTCCCTGCAACCCCCTTCAATCCCTGCCATTGCCTGCATTGTCACAGTGCACTGGGTGAGCTCTCCTATTAATAAAAGTACCATATTGGCACTCCGTTCCCTCCCGTAGCTCTGAGCCGGTCAATTATTCTGCTTTAATTACCCCCTTAATCATGGGTTTTACAGGCTGGGCTTTTGCTGTGTTTACAGCTAATAAAGTAATGAAGTGATGCCGTGATAAATTACTCTTCTGTTTAAGGTGAAGATGGGACATGACAAGTGCAGGTGGGGATTCAGAAAAGTTTAGTGCTGTATTCAGAGAATATTTCACCACCACCCCCCCCATCCTGCCCCAGCCCTGGGAATGTCTTTGTCTCTCCTTTGGTTTTACAGAAATTTTGATGTTTTAGCATGAGTTTGTCTTTTATTATGCAGCTGAATATGAAAACGCTGAAAGTGTCTTTGTTCGGCAGGTTAATTTTCTTGACGATGATTAAAAGGAGACAACCATTTAAGACAGCAGAATAAAAACCGCACTTGGGAATTTCACTAGACCAAGAAATAGAGTAGAGGGTTTTTTAATAAAAGGCTAATTTAGATTTCTTTCCTTTTAACTAGAATGTGGAAATCGCTTTCCATTATGTAAGATCAATAATAGCAGTTTTAAAATCCCATTTTCATATTTAATCTTTGGCTTAGTGCTGGTGCTAGTTCTTTCTGCAGTTCCAGCTTGACCCCAAGACCCAGAGCAGGGATATTTTCTGCAGATCTATATTTTCTAGCAGTTATCCCTGTTACTCTGTAAAAAGGAGAACAAAAAGATGAATGAGGGACGCATTGTCCCTGGCATGAGGGACAATGGGGTATGTGATGTGGTCAGAGTAATGGACAGACTTTGCATGATGAAACCTCTGTGCCAGGGAGAGGATTTCTCTCCACATACTATCAGCAAACCCCTCTTGTGCAACATCCACAGCCTGAGTGACACAGCTGAAGCTGGCACAGCTCAAGGGACTCCTGCTATTACCCTCAAGTCCCACCACCTTGTTACTGGTCACCTTTTGATACAAGCTGCTCAATATGGACAATAACTCCCCAATGTTTTTAATTTCTGACCTCCTCTATACTCGTGGGTGCAGCCAGAGACCCTATTTCTATGGGTTTAGTTTCTAGTGGTTTTATGTTTTTTATTACAGAGCACCCAAACATTTCTGCCCTGGAAAAAAATACAACATTACTGTGCTTCAGTGGCTGAATTCCTGCCCGAGTTCACAAACATCCATAAAATTTGACATAAAACAGGTTGGAAGCCTCTTGGATGGCCTTACAGAGCAGACTGAAGAAATTCAGGGGCATGACCCTGTGAACACTTTTCTTCTTCAGATCTCCTTGTACTGCTACCATCCCACAGCCTATACTGCGCTGGGTAATGTCCTCAGCATCTCATGGCAGTGTGGAGTTCTCAAGCCCCAGTTACTGTCTTATGGCTGAGGCTTGTCATGCTTTACTAGGGTGGATGGGTGGATGGATGGATGGATGGATGGATGGATGGATGGATGGATGGATGGATGGATGGATGGATGGACGGACAGTGGTCTGGTAGTGCTGATAGTGTGCACCAGCCATCAGAGACTTTATCCCCTTGCAGTCACGCTGTGCATCTCCCCCCATGCACAGCTGGAAACCCTCTCAGAAAACTTGTTAAAGTAAGTGAAAGGCTGGAGCAGAGAGAGCCCCTCAGAAACAACATTTGATTTGCAACCCCTCCCTCCCATGAGTGCTGCTCAAAGCAGCCCTGTGTTATAGGTAAGGATGTGGCTGAGCAACTATTGAAAATATGTAAAGCTGTAGAAAATGAATGGGCAAGAGCTGCAATAACTCTTCCTGCTGCTGCTGCTGGCTTCCTGAAATGGCCGTTTCACCACCGCACACAGCCACATGCCTCCTTTGCATTTACATACCCAATACACAGCTTTTCAGGGAGCATGGAGAGGGGTTGGGGTGAAAATGGAGCCCTGGGTAGCCAGGATGCGAAATCCTCATGGAGGTGAAGTATATGAAAAAGGGCGGAGGGGAATAATTTCTTGAACAAACCTCACCTTGCAAACATGGGCAAGGTACACAGGCAGGTTATGACAACAGAGACAGCTGATCCTGTGTCCAACTCAGCTCCATCCCCTCTCACGTGGAGTTCTGCGGCATCCTTTTCCACCAGGCTTTGTGTGATGCATAAATGCATCCCTTAACACACTCTACTTTCTCTCTTCCAGGTTTTTCCCATGATATGATGGGTTGGGATCCATTTTTATTCCTCTCACTAGTAGCCAACTTCATAGAATCATAGAATCATACAATACCTCAAGTTAGAAGGGACCCATAAGGATCACCAAGTCCAACTCAGTGCTCCTCACAGGACTACCTAAAGCTAAACCAGGTGACCAAGAGTGTTGTCCAGATGCTCACTGAACTCTGATGTGTTTGGTGCTGTGACCACTTGCCTGTGGGACCAATGTCCAGTCTGTTCACTTATTCTCTCCTTTCTGCTCTGACTTTGTTTTGTTTCCTTCCAAATCTATGCAGTGTGAGCCTTGGCAAATTTTCTCTACCTGGCCCCCCAACAGCATCTCAAACCTTTTTTTCTTCCCCATTAGGAGTTAGGAAATTAGTTTTCCCCTGTCTGCTTCCCTCCTCACCTCCCTTTTGCACTCTGCAAGGGTATGTTCATCTCCAGGACCTCAGCTCAGTTTGGCCCATAGGCACAGGAGCTTTCCATCATGTGAGTTGCAGATATGCATGGTGATCTTCAAACAAAGATGTGATGAATCCTCCAGCCTGCTTGGGAGGCTTTGAAGCGGGCAGATGCTGAACAGGTTCTGGGCTGCTAGCCAGCCTGCATTTGACCACGTCAAGCGTTGCAAGGCAAACATGATGGATCACAATTCTGGCTGTGGGAAGGCGCCACTTCTCCCAGGGTAATGATGCTTCCTGCTAAATAGTGCAAAATAATCTTGTCTGACTGTATGTGTTATTTTGAGTCCACACCAAGAGATCAGCCTGTGCTAGTTATTGACCCTACAGAGCATGGGCAACCAAGAAGGAGGCAACAGAGCTGGAGAGTCATTGCTTTGAAAACTGGAGGAGGCCATGTGGGGAGCAGGAGTAGGGAACTGAGGAACAGATGTTTGACTCCATCAAACTAGTGAATTCTTCTGATTCCAAAGCAAGGTCTGAAATTCCTGGACAATGGGCAGAAGCAGAAGTATGAGGGGGGTTGGGGGTGGATTTGCTTTTCCGGCTCTATCTGGTTCAGAACATGAGGTCCTGGGCTGAAGGCACCTCAATACCCTTTCCTTGGTGAAGGAACTATTTTCCTTAAGCCCACACATAACTCCTCATGACTTCGTAAGGATTTTTGGCACATCCTGAAATGGCAATACAAAGCCCATCACCTGTCCCTGCTGTCACACACTGACATCACTGCTTCTGTTCATTCCCCCAGCATAACCCAGGAGTCTTTTTGCCTCTCAGTGACACACCATCAGCCTTATCTGCATGCATCTGCATCGATTCAAATGTCCACATCATGCCAGCCAGGCCTGATCTCAGGAGAGATCTCAGAGTGCTTCTCTTCTGGCCTTTCTCAAACCTGCCGAACTCGCAAGTGGCAAAACCACCTCCAGCTTCCCCTGCTGCTGCTTCCCTGCAGAGAAACCTCATTCAGGCAAGAAGGCAAATTTGTGTGGTAAAGCTCCTTCCAGCTCACTGGTGATCTTCTGTGGGAGAGGAAAACCTTCTCCATCAGCGGAGGAGGTGCACAATGAGCATGGAGATGATCCCTTATCTGGGGAGGTACGGACCCCAGTTGCAGGGAGGTGGAGCAGCTTTGCTGGGTTGGGTGAGAAGCACATAGAGCTGTAAATAAGTACAGCTTGATTTACCTCCAGCCATAGCAAGCAGCTTCTGCCTGAGGAAAAGAAGCAGGATAAAACTTGCGTGTAGTGATAACTCAGGTAGATCCCTCCACTGCTCTGCAATGAAGAGGGTTCACAGGTCAAAGCTGGTGTCTTTGTTTTTTAACAGACCTTGAGGGGCTTTTCTCCTATGAATATAGCTCAAGTGTTGCTTAAGCAAAGGAAACTTCCAGCCATTGCCATGGCCTGGGATGCTGAGCACTACAGTTAAGCTCATCGTGTGTGATGAGTTTATGTTTTAATTTCTTTTTCTTTGTGGCTATTTATTGCTGCTGTTTTTATCTGTCATGAGTAACGTAGCTGGCTGACCCTCAGCTGTTGCAGTATGTGGGGTGGTGAGTAAAACCTACCCATTCACTTCCTCTGGGTCTAATAGTGAGCTTCTGTTCCTGTGACAGCAGGGCTGTGTTTCTGTTTCCTGATACTGAGCAGCTTCTCTGGCCCCACCTGTTGGTCAATCACCCTTCTGGCTCCCTGTCATCTTGCTGAGATGGTGAGAGGTGAACAAATACAAGGTGGAGGTCTGTCATAGTCTCATTCAGCTGTCTGATGAGGGTTTCTGGTTTATTGTCTATTCCTGGTCAAACATTTCTCGGTTCTCCTTGCCAGGGGTTTCTAATAGCTACCACCCTTGGTGCTGCTGTTTCCATCACACTGGTTGCCGTTGCTGCCTGTTTTCCTTTAAGGTGTCTCTTACACATTAATCTAATGCTTTATCTTTGCAGCAGAGCTTTCCCATAGCCAGTTCCCTGAAAGCAGCAGATGAGTGGTAGCTCTTAGCCAACACAGGCAACTGGATCAGTTCAGATGATGAGTCTATCTCCAAGGCAGGGGGATTGGAACTGAATGATCCTGTGGTCCCTTCCAACCCTGACCGATTCTATAACTTCTTCCCAGGGAGGGTAACAGGGCACTAGAGGGGGCTGCCTGGGGGGTTTGTGGGGTCTCCTTCTCTGGAGACATTTGAAACCCACCTGGACTTGGTCTGGATGTCCTGCTGTGACAGGGGGATTGGACTGGATTATCTTTCGAGGTCCCTTCCAATCGCTGATGATTCTATGATTCTAAGTGTCATTGACAAAAAGTCTGGGAGATGCATGACCCAGGATTCTCAATGTCAGTGTGCAGTCCCCTGCTTGAAACATCAACTCCCTGCATTGTCCAAGGACTTTGTAGAAAATTTGTTGAAGATGTAGACAAATGGACAGTACTGTAACTAGTGGGAGGTTGTGTTGGCTCCTGTAGAACTAATGGAAAACGTTGCCAGCTGGACACAAGAAAGGAAAAGTAATACAGAATCATTTATTTTTAAATAAAACACACATACATTGCAAAGTGACTGGATTAAAGCTTTCGGGACTTGGGGAATACTGTGGAATGCATGTGAAATTCAAAATGTGTAGTGTGCTGAGTTGAAGATTAGGCTCTTTCCAACTTTGATATTTCCTAGCTCTCCCTCACCTGCCTTCCAATGGCCTTGGGCAGTTTGAGCTGCGCTATCAGATGTGCGCTGGACATGCCTGATGGATGCCAAGATCTCACAGTTTGAGCAGACAGCTACTGCTCTGATCTGAATCACTGCAGACTTTGAACAGGCTGTGTTTAAGCTGAAAGTGGGTGGTCTGAGTTGTCTGATGACAGTCTAACTTGAGAGGGATCTTATTCCTGGAGCAAATCTAATGCCATATATCAAAAGCTGCTTTGATTCTTATCAATATTCTGGAGGCAAAAACTTCAAAATATGCCATTAAAACAAGGAGGCATTACTGATCTTCGTAAGAACTCTTGGGAATTTATTGTTCTCCTAAAGTCAAACAACCTAGGAACAAAACATATATTTTCTGAGTAGATATCTAGGTTAAAGAAACTTCTTCTGTTAAAAAAAAATACCCTTCAGAAAGTCTGTTTCTTTGGACCTTCCTGCTGCTGCTCTGGTTGCACCAAGCAGCCTCCTTAAAGCAGTTCTCACAGTGCATTGGAAATGACCTCCAGCAAGACACTGTTTCTTCAGTAAACAGCCAGCAAACACCCTATTAACAACAGTACCCTCATTCCTTACATGACAAGCAAGCTAAAATAACGGGCTTGTGCTGTTTTTGTTTCTGTACATTCTGAGCCCAAGGGGATTTTCCAGGCAGAGGGGAGGACCGTGGATGGTCAGAGGGTAGATATGCAGCTATGTAAATCCACGAAGATTGCTGTTATTTTATGCTCATTTATAGTAGCTGAGGATAACACAGCTTTGTGCCCCACCTACATCAGAGATGCAAGTGGTGCTTGCTTAAAACTCTCTATGAAAAAACTATGACACAAGAAAGGACAAGGAAAGGGAAAACTTTGCTGGGGCATCTTAACTCTCGGTTCTTCTGCTCAGGTCAAACCAGAACATTATTTAAAATTAGAAATTTCTTAATGAAATTTCAAGGGCCAACAGATTAAAGCATCATTTTCTAAACTATTTGTTGGCTCTTTGGTTGGAAGGAGAGATGTAATTGATGGTGTTGGAGAAAGTCCTTACAGCCTCTTCCAGATTTCACCCCTTGTGTTTCAAAAACCCAGGGCACAGACTGGGCATCCACATCACTTTCTGGGTCAGTCTAGCCAGTCAAAGTCTCTGCAATTGCTTTGACAAACAATCTGTAGCTCCCTGCTTGGAGCTGTATCACTTGGTATTTACATGTGCCCGGCAAAGGGCAGAACATGATTTAGTTCACCTTTCAACCCGGTGCAAGCTTTTAAGATATAATGTTTAAATGATTTTAAGCAGCCTTGTGCTGGAGACACACAAAAAAATCCCTGTCCTTGTGTAATGACTCATAACAAAGCAGAATCCCATTCTGCAAACAGCAAGCACTTGGGTTTTTTCCAATTTCACGTTAATGTTATTGTCCCTGAATCCAGGGCTGAGATTATATATTTGGACTTCTATAGACTCACAGAATGGTGTGTGTATGTGTGTGTGTGTGAGTGTTTGTGTGTGTGGAAAGGACCTGTGAAGATCATCTAGTCCAATCCCCCTTGGGTACAAGCCAACCTCACCAAGTGTAAGGGTCCTGCATCTGGGTCGAAGCAATACTAAGCACAAATACAGGCTGGGCAGTGACTGACTGGAGAGTAGCAGCCTTGAGGAGAGGGACTTGGAGGTGCTTCTGGACGAAAAGCTCAACACGAACCAGCAGTGTGCACTTGCAGCCCAGACGGCAAACTGGATCCTGGGCTGCATCTGAAGAAGTATGCCAGCAGGTCGAGGGAAGTGATTCTCCCCCGCTACTCTGCTTTGGTGAGGCCTCACCTGGAGTACTGTGTCCAGTTCTGCAGCCCTTATTACAAAAAGGATGTGGACGTGCTGGATTGTGTCCAAAGAACGGCATGAGAATGATCAGAGGACTGGAGCACCTCTCCTATGAGGCCAGACTGAGAGAGTTGGGGCTGTTCAGTCTGGAAAAGAGGAGGCTCTTATCGTGGCCTCCAGTATCTGAAGGGAGCTACAAAAATGTTGGGAAGGGGCTTTTTAGGATCTCAGGTAGCGACAGGACTAGGGGGAATGGAGCAAAGCTGGAGATGGGGAGATTTAGACTTGATGTGAGGAGGAAGTTATTCACCATGAGAGTGGTGAGAACCTGGAATGGGTTGCCCAGGGAGGTGGTTGGGCCCCGTCCATGGAGGTGTTTAAGGCCAGGCTGGATGAGGCTCTGGCCAGCCTGCTCTAGGGTGGGGTGTCCCTGCCCATGGAATTGGAACTGGATAATCCTGTGGTCCCTTCCAATCCTGACTGATTCTATAACTTCTTCCCAGGCAGGGTGATGGGGCACTGCAGGGGACTGTCTGGGGGCGGTCTGTGGAGTCTCCTTTTCTGGAGTTGTTTGAAACCTGCCTGAACTTGGTCTGGGTGTCCTGCTGTGGCAGGGGGATTGGACTGCATGATCTTTATAGGTCCCTTCTGATGCCTGATGATTCTATGATTGTTTGCTTTTCAACAGTAGAATATATTCTGTAAAATATTATTCATTTACTGGCATTAAAAATGTTTCTTCCTTTATAGTTTTTCTGTGAAAGAGCTGCTAGGCTTACACAATCCAAACTTTCCTGGTGATAAGCTTTATGCTGGTGATAGTATTTCCTGGAGGGTGCAGGTTTGTCTCTTTGGTTTAGACTGCTTTCTGCCAGTGGGGAAAAGTGTATCTGTCTGTGTCAGTTGACTTGTACAAAGAACAGCTGGTTTAAGCCCTGTGGAGATATTTTCTCCTCCAAGTGGATTGTTTGGTCTTGCCTTTAATGATAAATTTTTAAAATCTTCTCTTTTTTTCAATTTTAACCCTGGGGGAACCAGTGCTCATCCAATATCCTGAGATAAAAATACAAAGCAGACAGTAAAACTAAAGAACTCCACAAGATAAATTTGCAAGGGTCAACTTCAAGCAGGATTGACCTTGGTGAGTTTACCCACAGTAAAACTCGAGTCCTTGGTCTTGGCTCCTGTGTTTACCTCAAGAGAGCTGCTGGCCATTAGTTACCGTCCAGTAAAAGGAAATAGAACTGTTTTTCAGCAGTGAAGACAAGCCTTTGGATACCTGACAAGACTTCAGTGTTTGGGTGGATTGTCAGATTTAAAAATAAGTGGAGTTCATGCCGCCTTTAACTCCTGAGAGCATGGGCTGGCTGAGCAAGTCCTGCTTGGCCAAGGCTGCTGCTGCTCCTTTCGCACTGCCTTGGGTGAGTTCAGACATGGACCTGCAGGGGTTGTAGTCCACTATTGAATCCTCACACATCCAGAAAGACATACCTGATATTCATACTGAAATGAGGTGGTCTGTTGCTTCGGTAGTAGGATGAGGGTTACACAGGAACTAACACACAACATTCAAAGACCCAAATGTAATGATCCTTCAGCTTTGGGAAAAGACCCACTACATTTAGCCAAGCTTCACTTAGAATTGTTCCTCAGCAAACCAAGTGGAGAACAGACACATTCATGTTATTTCACAGCCTTGGGATTGGTAGTGGCATTGCCAGTGGTTTTGCACTATTCCAAGCAGCACCATATTACAGCATGTCTGCATGATGTTTCACTGCTTTCCTTTGAATTTAGTGTGACAGGACAAGGTTGGTGGGACCCTTGCTGAGTTGCTGATGGGGCAGCTAGCATGTCTACAAGTGCTGGCTGTGGTACTCCAGGAGAGGATGGAAAGCAAGTGTGGATGGAGATGACTTCAAACAAAAAGTAGAGTGGAGACAGGCCAGAAACCACACTGCAAAGGTCCTTGGGGAGCCGTAATAATTCCTCTCACTGTCTGAAGGCTACTTCCTGCTGGTCTGTGCAAACAACCCCATTACATTACAGGGTCCTCAGGCATCTGAGAAGAGGGATTTGGCACTGGTCATGCTGTGATCAGGAGTGGGTCTAGAAAGGAGTCCTGTCCCTTGCAAGGAGGGATTTTACATAAGTGCTGTGTACTTCTTTTAGCAAACCCCTGGTGGGGTTGCAGCTCTTGGCATGAGGAATTAGACACTGGGATGAACCCCAAGGTATTTGCCTCTAACAGTAAGCAAGATAGGAAGACAGGCGCTTAGCCTCAAAAGAGCTCTCTCCTTCCTGGACCGTTGCCCCATCAGCGTAAGAATCAAGAAGTACTCAGCTGCTGTGGCCTGCAGTGCTCAGATTTCCAGCCAGAAGGGTTTGTCCTTGAAAAAAAAAAACCCCAACACCAAAGGAGAATGTTTTAAAAGCAAACTTTTGGGAAAAACAATGAGCTTTTCAAAATTATGTCTGTTCTTTCCCATAAAACCTGGCCTGGAAAGTGTTCCTCAAGGAAGCTGAGTATTTGGGACAGCCATGACCCCTCCCCAAGTCTCACACATGTGAAACAAGGGCTTTCACCAGGTGTTGTTATTGAAATAGATTTCTGGTGGTGACGACACAGTTACATGCGACCTCTGGGTTAATAAGGAAGGAGCAATTAAAACAAACCCCTGAAAGTATATATAGAGACCCATCGGGAAGCCACGGATGCAGATGAAAGAGCATTGGCCCCACAAGTCTGAAAAAAACCTGGGGTCCTGTGGGCTGCAAGATGACTGGAAAAGAGATGTGTGAGTCAGTCCTGGAATTACAGCTGTGTGCTTCTGGTACCTGCATTGCCTGCTTCTTGTATTAACAGACATAACTCAAAAACTAGCAGATTAGAAAAGGCTGTAGTGATTTATTGATGATTTGGAGGTAGGGAGGTTTGACCTTTGTCGAGAGGGCAGACGATGTGCATTGGACTACCTAGGACATCTGTGGCAGAGATGCTGATCTGCCAAGAGGTCTCAAGTCCCTCTTCCTTCTCTATTAGGGCTGCTGTGGAAACCAAACAGTTCAGCTTCACCCATGTGAATCCTTATTATATGTTATTTATTTATTTCACATGGTATGCTGTCTCGTCCTTGAGGTCTTTCTAAGTGGCATCCTTTCCCCTCCCAGGAACCATTTCTCACCTAGTCACAAGGCCAGGGTACTAATCTCCTGGTGTTACCTCTGCCGTGATTTTGGTTGGTTCTGAGCTTGTAAAAGGTTTTGCATTGAAGCCTCAGGCATCAGCTGATAAAAACTGACTCAGAAACTGCTATGGCTCACAATTCTTTTACCCTTAGTGTCCTGGGTGGGTGGGAGACATGAGTGAGCTGATATGCCAGCAGCCAAGAGCTGATGAAAACAGAGTCATCCCTCCTCTCTTCCCCTCTTCCGTGATGCTTGGTTGTGCAGGTGATGAATTTTTCTTTGTCTGTTCAGTTAAAAAAACATGGTAGGAAAGTTATCTCGGAGGCATCTACCCCTCTTTTGAATGTGGTTAAAATTAGTAAGCTGGATCAAAAGTTTGAGGGTGGAGAGGAACCCACAGGCTGTAACCTCATATAAACCTTGTTGCCTGGAGTAAAAACGGTTCCTACACCTCCTGCACAAACTTAATCTGCTCTTGCTCTGTATCAGGCACCTAATTGCTTGCAGCAAGTAACGAACACATCTGTTCATGGCTTCCCTGACTGTGTTGAAGGGAATCCTCTGCTCCCCATCTTTTTGCCACCATCCACCACATTCCCTACTGTCCACCCAAACCTGCTCCGGTCCTCCTTTGATACAAGGCCTCCTTTGATACAAGGCTTAGCTCTGTGAAGATCAACTTGCTCCACCTAGGATGCATCCAGCCATTGTTATCTCCAAGCCTTTGAAGCTGCCTATTTGGAGAGCACTTGTCTGCATCATTGTTTTTACTCCTCCGAGTCCTTTTAACAGCCGCTCCACATCTGTCTTTGCCTCCACCCCAGGCGTCTGACAGAGCAAAACTAAAGAGGGAAGCTGAGTTGCTGATAATGTTAATCTGATATTCTATCTTCATCCCATGGGCTGGAAGCACTGCCTCTGGGAGAGGACATGCTGGCTGTGATGAGGGCTGCTGTCATTTGCCCAGCATCCCACTGGCTCTTTCCCATGGCGTGGTAAATTGCAACAGTCTGTCATGACCCCAGGGCTGAGAGGAGCATGGTGGTACAAAACCAGCACAGCTATCATGCTGATTGGAAGTGAACCCCGGTGAAAGTCTCTGCTTCAAGCAGCATTGAGCTTTGGAGAGAATTTTTAACTCTGGACCAAGAACTGACTAGTAAGAGGATTTTTTTCTTTAATGTCTTTATCCTCTGCTCAGGACCAGGGTATCTGGGCCTCTAGCAGACAGAGATATTGCAGTTGTTGTATTCCAAAGCTGTTCAGTATGACTTGAATGTCAAACCTGAATATTTCATAATCCACCCAAAACCAGCACTGGGACAGTGTTTGCTGAAGAGCAATCATTACGGAAGACTACAGAGGTTCATTTTGAGGGCTAGGTGAAATCTCAAAGTGTGCGATGCTTAGCTGGCAATAAGTAAATGAATTCTTCATTCAGTGTGGCCTTTGCTCAGGACAAGTGCTTGAGTCTCCCCTCCCTGACCTCATTCATTGAAAACCTATCTTTGTTTAAAACCGTAGGGAGTTCATCAGAGTTGTCTGTCTCTGGGTGACTAAAGATGATGGTGTGCATACATTAACCAGAGCAGAATACATTGGGCCAAGGAGAGAAAACAAACCAGGCTGTGCTCACTACAGCTGAGTGCAGTTGCGTGCTGCCACACAGTAGTGAATATGGCCCAGAATCTCTCGCATCTGATTCTGCACAGAAGTAATTCAGGAATGAATATGGGATCTGTTTGTATGTCAGCCTGTAGGACTCTAAGCGTGACTCCCATTGGAACGGAGCCCCCGAAGCCACGCTGAGATTCCCATTGAGATACATATAGACTACTGTGCATTGCACATTACTGCAGAGTAATTATGTTGTACTGGAAACCTTTCAAGTCAGCATTCATCATTCAGCAATCGTCTTAAACCAGTTTGTGCTGCTCTTGTGCTTGAAAGTGAATTGTGCGGAATTGGCAGCCATAACCACCACTGCAACAGAGCGTATAAAAGCCCTTTCATTGTGAAGTTAGTGGTTTTACTGTAACTTCCCTGTCTCATCAACGAGCACCATAATTCACTGCAAAAAATCGATAAATCCTGGAATATCCTGAGCCTTAGGCTTGCTGAGCAGGAGTGACTCCAGTAAGAGCGATGGTAGGATCAGGGTTGCCCATCCCAAGTGTCCCATCAGACAGCGAGCCTGCATGAAGGGCCCCTTGAAAGCTGGTTCAGACTGCACTTCTCAGCTGGTACAGCAGGGTTTACTGAATGGGAGTATGGTGGTTGGAAGAACATCACTCTCAGCAGCAGACCTCTAGTTGAGCTAACATTGAGGCAAACAGGCATTTGCAAATATCACACTGGGACTATTCTCCAGGGCTCTGTCGCAGCTGTAACAAGAGAGAGATGATGATGAATATCTTGTCTATTCCATGGCTTTTCAGGATGTTCCTCAGTTTGCAGCAGGATTACAGTATGCAAAGAGCAAGCCTCCAGACTCATGCATCAAATTAAGTGGTAAAAATAATTGTGAAGCAATTTGTGGCTCTGATTCATTATGCTGGTTTTTCTCTCCTCAGTTGCTGCTCTGTGCAACAAGCACATAACGATAGCCTTGAGACTCCTTTTGAAAAAGGGCAAAAGAACTTTGAAGATTTTAGTTGGTGAAGATTTTCCAGCTCAATTGGGTTCAAAATCCACAGAATCACATAAGTGTTTAGGTTGACAAAGACCTTCAAGATCATCAAGTCAAAACAATAACCCAGCTGTCCCAATGTCACCGTTAAACCCTGTCCCTAAGCTCCAAATCCCCACAATGTTGAAGCACATTCAGGGATGGTGATTCCACCACCTTTCTGGGTAGTCTGATGACCCTTTACATGAAGGAGATTTTCCCCAATGTCTAACTTAAGCTCCCCCATGTGCAGCTTCCAACAGACCAAACAATACATCTTGAATTTCAGAAAGACACTTCAAACGCCCAACTTTATTTTACCTATTTATTGGGCTGCAACAAGGACCTAAAGTTTGTAATCTGATTTCTGTACCATCTTGCATCTGGGCAAGAACAACCCCAGGTACCAACATAGGTTGGGGACTGACTGTTGGAGAGCAGTGTAGGATAAAGGGACTTGGGTGGTCCTAGTGGACAGCAGGATGACTGTGAGCCAGCAATGTGCTCTTGTGGCCAAGAGGGCCAACAACATACTAGGCTGCATCAGAAGGGGGGGTGGTTAGCAGATCAAGAGAGGTTCTTCTCCATCTCTACTCTGTACTAGTGAGGCTGCATATGGACTATTATGTCCACTTATGGGTTCCTCATTTCAGGAAGGACACAGAGCTGCTGGAGGGTGTCCAGTGTAGAGCAACAAAGATGATGAAGGAAGTAGAGCACCTCCCTGATGAGGAAAGGCTGAGGGAGCTGGGTCTCTTGAGGTTGGAGGAGACTGAGGGGTGACCTCATTCATGCCTATAAATCTGTGAGGGGTGGGTGTCAGGAGAATGGAGCCAGGCTCTTCTCAAGGTCATCTAGTGATAGGACAAGGGGCAATGGGTGCAAGCTGGATCAGAGTAAGTTCCATATCAATATCAGAAGGAACTTCTTCCCAGTGAGGTTTCCGGAGCATTGGAACAGTCTGCCCAGGGGGGCTGTAGAGTCTCCATCTCTGGAGATGTTCAAGGCCCGCCTGGGATGTCTTCCTGTGCAGCTTGGTCTAGGTGATCCTGCTCTAGCAGGTGGATTGGACAAGATGATCTTTCGAGATCCCTTCCAATCCCTAAGAAATCTATGATTCTATGATTCAACATGCAGAGTAGCAATGAAAACATGTCCATCTGGGCTGCTAGTGGAGGAAAGGAGTGAAACGAAGGTAAAACTCTTTGAAACGTACATATAAAACACTATCCCAAATAAATTCAATGATAAAACCTTCATGGTTCTCATTTCAGCCAGATTTTCACCTAGCTCCAGTTTTAGTGGAGCTGCTCACATGCTTACAGCAAACATCTTAATAAGGTTTTGCAAACTTGGAGCCTTAACTTGTGGTCCCAGCTGCTGGAGGTGGGAAAGATATATTACCATAGATTTTTTGCCATGTGGAAGACTGCTTGCTGCATGACATTAACTGCTTTCTGCATGACTTCATAAGAGTCTGCTTTCAGCAGCCCAATATAACCATGTAATCTGAAGAATTTCTGTTTATTGTTAAAATGTTTTCATGACTAGAAAATGAGGACCTCTGGAATGTGTCTGATGGCAACACAACACGGGCATTAGCAGCGAGTGTGAACGGATAGAGTGCTGAGCTGTGATTTGCTTGCAGCCACCCTGTGCCCTGAGCTGAAATCAGCCCGTGTAGAATTTAATTTCACACTACGGAGCTGAAGGCAGCAAGGTACAGGCTTTGTAAGTGAGCACTGTAAGTGAGGAAAAGGCCTGCCAGTTGTGCTGTCTGCTTGTATGTTACTTTGTGCGTGAGAGTGCACAGGCATAATCCGTGAAGCCATCACCAGCAGCTGGGACATGTCCTGAGCACATGTACAGCTCTCAGAGTAAGGGTGAGCTGTCAGATATGTTACTGCTGTCCCATAGCAAGGATGGCATGGAAAAAGCATTGTCAATGCCCTTCTTCACAGGATAATCCCATGTCACTTGTCCACATGACCCCTGCAGCTTCTACCATGACATGCCGTGCAAGGAGGAAAGGACAGTCTAGCTTCTGCGGTGTCAGCTTGCACTTTGGGATGGTGTCACCTTTGGACATGTCTCTGGCAGCCAATCTGGTCTCTAGTCTTCTTCAGCATAGGAGGTTGTCTGATGCATTTTGCTTCAGGAGAAGGAGGGTTACAGGGCAGGGGAATACCTTTCTAAGAATGACTTTCTCCAGAAACCATCTCCCCAGTGTCCTGACCTCTTCTTGTAGAAGTTGTGCTGGAGAGAGCTGGGCTCAAGAAAAGGGACCCTCCTTCCAAAACAATCTCAAACTACTGCTAATGTTTTTTAACTAGGCAGCAGCCTAGTTAAAGCCTCAACTAACTGCTGCTTGGCTGTCTGAACACTCCCCTCACACCAAACCCTAGACTAAGGTCTGGCGGGTCTCACCTGGAGCCAATTAGTGCTGGAAGGAAATACATCTGAGAAGCTCTGTCACAGACAGGCATTTTCAGAGGCTCTTTCACCTATCCATGGGTGCTCCAGCCACACTGAAGGGCAGACGATGTGTCAGGGGACACTTCTGCAGCGTGTCCCCACTCTGAGCAACGCAGTCAGTGCTTCCAGTGTCAGAGTTGTGGTGGTAGTGGGGACATGATGTCGCAGACCAGCCCTGGCTTTACCTATTTATTTCTCAGTAAGTGCAACTGAGCCAGGAAAGTTACTGTTTTGGCTACTTCTTCCTTCACCCGTGAGTGGTTTCTTCACATTCAGGCAGCCACCTGCATGTGAGGCACAAGGGACTCAGTAAGGAGAGAAAAGCACTGATTTTTTCCTTTTTTCCATTGCATCCTGCACATTTCCAAGGGGAGGCCTCTCCCCTCAGCCAAGGTTCAATGCAGCTGTTATGCACAACGTCCTCACAAAAAAAAGCAGCAGTAAATACAGCACAGAAGCACGCTTTGTGCGCTCCCCTGCCTGGCAAAAGTGTTGCAGAGCAACTAGAGTTTCAAAGCTTCCTGCGATAGGACGTTTGGTTCCCCGCAGGATTTGGGGCTCCGTCGAGCCTGGCTAACTCTGCAAATGTGTTTACTTTTGTGAACCAGAGAACCACAAGGCAGGAATTCACAGCAACCCCGACTTCTTAGCACAGAACCAATAACATTATGAGCACCTCAGGGCAGCTGTGAACAAGGGTTTCTTTTATAGCCAGGAAAGTACAACACAAAGTGATTCTCCACCACAGGAAAAGGGAAAATCGCCCAGGTAAATGCAGAGTGGGAGCTGCAAATTCTGAGTTCTCATTCTGAGAAGTTTAATAATTCAGTGTTACTCCAAGAAAGCTTTCCGGTATTGGAGGTTCCATATATCTATCAGAAGGAACTTCTTCCCAGGGAGGCTAACAGAGCATTGGAACAGGCTGCCCAGGGGGGTTGTGGAGTCTCCTTCTCTGGAGACGTTCCAGACCCACCTGGATGTGTTCCTGTGCGACTTGGTCTAGGTGATGCTGCTGTGGCAAGGAGATTGGACTGGATGATCTTTCGAGGTCCCTTCTGATCCCTAAGGATTCTATGTTTCTATGATTGTGAGTACTGTTCCTGCCTCAACCCTACATGGTAAAGTAATTAACCTGCAAAACACAGGGGCCATAGAACGTATCTATGGCTTTTGTTATGTATCAAGGGGGTTTGGGTTTGTCTCTCTACCTCTACGAAAAGTCTCACTGAAATCCAAATTAAATCGCAGGATGAATTAAATGGTCACAAGCTGGGTGCTCCCCCTGTGTCTGCATCTCTACAGACACTCAGGGTTTGTTCAGAAACTTCTAGGAAATGTAAAGCAAAGCTAGAAAAGTTTTAATGTGCCGAGTTAGTGCGGGAGATGCTTGGCTGTTCCTCAGGAACTGGTTCTCCGGATCAGGTTTTAAGAGCCAGGGTTTTTCCCTTCCAGGCAGCCCAGTGCAGTGGTGCTGCTAAATGAAATTACACTGGGATCATCATTTTCTTTTCCAGTTGAGGACAAGAAAAATAAACCCTACCTTTCCCCAAATAAAGGGCTGTAGTGTGCTGCTTTGTCAGTTTCAAAGGAAATTCCAGCTAACCAGGGAAATAACTGTGTTGGGCTGCTTTAGGAAGGTCCAGAATCACCAGAGCTATTTTGAATTTAATTAAAGATACAAGCAATTTCTTTATATTTTATCAAACTCTCTGACTGTAGAGGGGTTTGAATATAAAGTCAGTGTTTCCTAGAGAGCTGTGAGACACGAGAGAAAATCCCAGTGCTGCTCCTACCCTCGCAGAGAGGGTAAAAGCAGAGGTCATATCCCGCAGGGCTGGTGCTGAGCTATCGGGAGAGGGAGCTCTGACCACACAACCCAGCTGCAAGACTTCTCAACTTGCTCCTACATTTCTGCTCACATCTTCAGGTCCTCCCAGTCTGAACTGGTTTGTGCATCAGCATCCATCCCCATCTCACTCTGCTCTATATCCCTGCATTACTACTGTCTGGTCAGAGAAATGAGATCCCCTACTATGGCGTTTTTGGGGTTTCCCCAGCAGACTGTGCAGAGGGTGGGTCTGGTGCCAGGTACAGGAGAGTCTCTTTCCCTGACACAGCACAAACCATCAGTTCCTGTGCCCTCTCTGTGTTTATGAAGTACCCGGGAAGGCTTCATAGTTATGGCTGTCCTTGATGGAAGTTCTTAACGCACTTGCATCTGGAACGCTGAGCGAGATGTTTTTTCCAGGATGCTCCTGAATAAATAAATTTCAGTCAGTTATTCAAAATAATGTCTAAAGGCTGCAGTACATATAGGAGTATTTTTAAGTGTGTGTCATACAGGAACATTGCAGACAAAGCAGACACTGAGGACTAGCTGTCAGCTGCTGGGATTCAGCTGATCAATAGTTATCAATCCTCATGACAGATCAGAGCAGGGCAGAAAGTGATGAACAGGGTTTTTCACCATCATACTAATTCCTGCAGTACCTGACAGCTTCTCAGGCTCCTAATTAATTTATCCTTGAGGTGTCAGGGGCTCTGAAGGGGACCAAAGTCTCAGCCTAACCTGCCACTTTGCCTTTAGGCTTAAAGCCACTTCTTTCACTTCAAGCCCGTTAAATCTGACACCGGGTGTTTGAGGAGGACAGAGTAGCCCTGAGACATTGTTTGTCTCTGTCTGCACCTGTGTCAGAGGAAAATGAGGCACTTGGGGGATTTAGCTGACAGTCGTTTGCAGCAGGAGATTTGAGAACCCTCAAAAGCCCAACAAGTGTAGGCAACTCTGCCTCATTTCTTATGCTGGTGCTGCTTCTGTTCAGGGCCAGGCTGTTTGACACTTTTTTCATAGTAAAACATCAAAATGTACCCCAAGCTGAAACACTGACACCTTCCCAAAATGAGCTCATCTAGGGCCTGTCCAGGAGCTGTACAAATACCTGACTATAAAAGGGTAATGTGCTGTGATCCGTTTGAGTCCATCCACCTGCAGAATACCCTCATATAGACATCCTAGAGTGTGCATTGTCAAGAGAAAACATCATAAGGTTTAAACCTCCAAGGGCTGGACTGCAGAGAGGATGCCAAGGGAGAATGGATCCAGCCCTATCCTGGACCATCCTGTTCTCATCTCACACCACCTTGCCCAGATGAGCTTCATTCTTTGTGTAAACTGAAGTGTGAATTAAACAGGGAGGGATGAGATGGATGCATCTTGTAAAACCTGTGGGATCTGAAATAAAGCCCAGCAGGTGAGGCGATTGTCAAAATTATTTTAAAATGCTCTGTCTGCTCTAAAATACAGTTCCAATTGCAAAATGTGTAGTTTCCTCAACCCCCTTCTTGGCCACAACATGGCTCATGTTTCTCTGTGCTGGGTTTTTTCTTTCCAAGGGATTCGGTCATTGTTTCCACTCCAGAAGTTGCTCTGATGGGGAGAACTTTCCCTTTCTGAAGAATTTTTTTATGTTCTGCTAATTAAACACAGTCCCAGACCCTTGTAATTGAGAGGTCTGCTTGCTGCTTAATAAAAACTCAAAGAGGTCACAGTGGAAGTAAAAGCAGCTGGAAGGCTTCCTTGCTTCTCTACATGTTCCCTCCATGCTGAGGAGTGCTGCAAAAGACACTTTTTAAGTCAACACGGGCAGTCTCTGGTGCTGGTTACTGTCATAAACATCACTATGAGCACAGGAGTGAGGCCAGTCCCAGCTCTTAGTTGCTTGGTGTAAGACCTTGTCATCAGTGCTGAGGCTTACCTGGCCATCCAGTAGCAGCAATTGCTGTTCACTGGGTTGCAACCACCCCATGGAAGTTTTTAAAAATCCTATATAAAATAGTCTCAAAATACAAAGTAAAGAGGCTTATTTGGTGTGGAGCATTGATTTTCCTCCCCCACAGCTGGCTCCATGAGGCAGCCTGAAATATTGCTTGTAATAGCATAAGATCTAAAGTGATCTTCAAATTGATGATATCTCTTCAAAATGACTTTCAAAACCCCTTTTACAGTAGACAGCAGCATATTAGTACCGCCCGCAGAATTTGGCACGTATCAGTGTCACTGCTCCTGCGCAACTGTAAAAAACCCTCTCCATCTGGATTTCAAAAGATTTAACTTAAAAAAGACAAAACAGCCCTTCCCCCTCCACCAACCATGATCATTAGGCAGGAACTGTTTGCAATAGAGATCTATGAAATTAAAGAGTGGTCATGTCAAATGACTTCCATCCAGTCCGTATGACACATTAGATTTCATAGGATCATAGGA
>VZRI01002285.1:70694-137461 GCA_013397515.1 Upupa epops | reverse complement strand
GATTTTATGATTCTGTGATCCTAAGTAACCATGCATGGATGTTCATTTCCCCAAGTCAGACTTTTTGCCATGCACCAGGCCCTCCCTCCCTTCCAGCCTGCAGTCCTCAGCATCATAACCCTTTGGTAATGGGCTCTTAATCATCTGCCACCCAACCTTGTGAATGCTGCCTGGTTTCCTCCAGGAGATTTCATCATCTGCAAGCAGAACTTGGACCAGGCAGTGATGTCTCTGTCCAAGCTCCTCCAGATGCTGGGGCTTCGAGCTTTGCCAGTGCTGTGTGATTTCTGTGCGTGCCATTAGACTGGGACAACGCTGAGCTCGGCTGTGAGCTCATGGAGTCTAAAACCTGGTGAAAAACTGGCTCCTGGCTCTGGCGAGCAAGAACCCTTGCTGCTATGTGGACCAGCCTTCTGGTGGTTTGGCTCCTGGTGTCCTCACCACTTTTGGTTCTCAAGCCAGTGGCTTTTTGTGTTTGGTTTTAAGTGAAAACAAATGTTAATCTTGGCCTGTGGATGATGCAGCTCATAGCTACCAGCAGCACCTCCTTTTTTAGGGAATCCTGTGATGAAGTGCCTTAACTGAACACAAGACAGTAACCAGAAATAGCCTCAGCAGATGAGCAGTGCAGGCTCTTCTCAGCTGCAAAGACAAAACCAGACTGTTGTGGAGCAAAGCTTTCAGGAAAGCACTTTTCATGAGGGAGAGAGACACTTCCCTCCAGCAGTTTGCTGCAGGGGTTCACCATCATTCTGATTGTCCTGAGTCAACCTTGACTGCCTGTTTAGCACTCTCACCAAGGGCTTTTCTGGTACCATCACCTCACAGGTTCACTCTGTGCAGTTTTTCAATAGGGAAGGCAAAATTCAGGCTAGTGTACACAGTACAGCTGACATCTTTGGTACTTCCACAACTTTATCTGAATGATTTAAGCTTCCCAATTGTCTTCATTGCCTGGGATCACCAGAACCCCTTGGCACTCAGCCACTCCCCCAGTCACCAGCGAGTTGTGTTGATAGCAATAGCTGCTTCTTCCAAATCACTGGACAAAGATGCTGTCAAATGTCAGGTCTGGAGCAGGTCCCCAGAGAGCTCCACCAAAACTGCTCCCATGTTGTCACTTCCATTAGCACCTGCCAGCCATCTGGCCCTTCAACCCTTCCACATGTTGGCTGGAGCTGTTGCAAAATGCTCATCTGACCCTCAAAGTGCTGTTTGGTGCCTAGTGATGCTTCACCCAGGCACTGCCTCAGGGCAGCTACTGCTATCAATCGCTTTTATAAACTCATGATAAAATTAAAACAGAGCTATTTTTTTATGAAAAGCTGTCAACTGGCACTGATCCTCTTTTATTTTTGTTATACTTGAACCCCGTGTCATCTCCTCCGTTGCTTGGTTTGGGATTGATGTCACTTATTTCTACCCTGTCTTTTTTTAAGCACTGGCACACACTTAGACCCTTTCCAGTCCGCTGGAACCTCACTGGCACTCCTGGGGTTGTTAAAAATGAATGCCAACAGGCTAAACATCACTCAGACAGCTCTTCAAGGACTTCGGGCTAAAAGTTATCTGGCCTTTGCAATTTAAAATTGTTGATCCCTAACAGCTGTTGTCTGTCACTCAGTGATGCACTGGAGAGCACTTCATCATCCTTTATGTCAACTCAGGGTATCATCTTTTTCTTTTCAAGTACAGAACAAAAGTATTAGTCAAACTCTTCTGCATTATCACTAACTGTTTCACCAGCTTCATCTAGAAATGAGCTAATATTGCTGTAAGGACTGATGTTCCATTTCTTAATGTGTGCCTTCATGACCCACATAGGAACTCCTTGAATTTCTTTATCAGCAGGACAATTATCAGAACGTGCCCAGTGTTGCAGTATGTGCAGTCAGTGTGGTCTTTGAGATACATCATTCGAGGTGTCATTTGCAAAACACAACTTGTTCAGGACGTTGCCCAGTGACACAAATGAAAAACTGCATTTTCTTGCCTGGGTTGCTCAGCACACCCTGATGAAAGCTAAGGCATGAGAGACACGGTTTGTTCACTTTTACTAAGTCCAAGTTAATTGAAATGGAAATTATCCATCTCCACACAACACCACTACCTACAGATGGGGAAAGGAACCTGACTGGAGAGACAGAAGATGCCTTGGGTTCAGGAGACAGTTTGTTGCTGACTATTACTGTCTTCTTGCACAAGTCACATGCCTGGCTGTGCTGTAGTCTCCTGCCTAATAACTGGGACACATGGCTGCTTCGCCTGCTCTAGGAGGTGTTCAGGATCTGTAGAGGATGATTTCCCTGAGCAAAGGCTTCTGCTCAGGGGCCTTCAGAGGTGCATAGTAGGAATATAGGAAGAGTAGTGATTTTTTTTCCTTGGTTACCCCCTTGCCATTTATGCTTGGAGCCTCTCATTTAACTGCTACTTGCTTTTGTTTTGAAGTTTATGGAAAAGCTGTCCAAAGCAAAGCGAGGACTTTGGGGCAAGAAAACAGAATTGTTGCTGGTTAATCTTTTAATAAACTCCCATCCCAGAGCGTGGGATTTAGACCTTCACAATTTCCACTTTCTTCTCCCCTAAAGGTAATGAGCAGAGAGCAAAGCTGAAACTGGGAGGGATCTGGATCCAATATGTAATTTGTTCCTTGTGGAAAGAGCAGATTTGCTTCAGGTTGCTCCAGCTGGTAAAACTTTCACTCTGTAAATTCAGTGTGAAACCAAATGTGTTTCTTGAAACAGATCCTTGGAGGACTTTCAAAGACACCGATAGGTCAGATGCATCCAATTAGTGAGGGAGTGACAGCAGGCAAAGGCCCCGAGGGGCAGGGTGGGGGATCTTCCCACAACATCTTGCTTGAGCCAGGCTGAACTTCATTGAGGTCACCTTAAGGGTTAGAGCCTAGGGAGTTCACAGTGATGGAGACTTCCCTGAGCAGCACTTGCATAGGCAGTCTGGGAATAAAGGGTGGTGGGTTATACTGCGGTTCTGGTTGTGCATAGGGACTCGTCTTACTTTATGGACACACAGATGATGCCTGCTGTCATCCCCACCTCTGCACCGATATGCGTGGCTTTGCACGTAGTAATGAAATCAAATGGAGGTTCATACCTACTCTTGGCCTTTTAAAGGCTGTCTCTTTGCTCATTGAAGTTTTGTGAACAAGTCTTATCACCAAATGTTCAGTTTGACTTAGCTTTAAGTCAAAGGGTCTGTATCATCAGGGAAGGTTTCATCCTCCACAGCACATCCCACCTCTTTCAGGAGAGCTCAAAGTCAGGCTTATTCCTGTTTAGTGTCCCAAGAAGTTATGAGTCAAGGATCCTATCCAGAACACCCAGTGCTTCTGGGGGGAACAGCATTGCTACTTGACCTTGGGTACAAATTTTGCTCTAAACCTTGGACCTTTGGGTCAGCTGTCATTAGAATGCAAGCACAGCCCAAACTTACTCTGCAAGGGTAGGTGACATCCAGGGACTTGAAATGTGTCTTCCATTCATTACTTAGAGCTGCCACACTGCAGATGCTCAGTTGGTAAATTAATTGGAGAAGAATTCCCTATACCTTTTTTTACCTTGAGTGGTAGCACTCAGGGCCCTTCCTCTGGGGGGATCTTGAGGCATCTCACAAGACACATTATCACTGTGCAGAGACAAAGGGCAGCCCAAGAGTAGGTAATGCTGTAGCCTTAGTTTGGAAAGCCCCAAATGAGAACTAACAAGTGGGAATATGGCCTGGGATTAGAGAGTAAGACAGAGCTCTTGGACAGAGCTGTTTCAAATACTGCTCTGGAAGATCATTTTCCAAGATGGAAAAGGGGAAAAGTAAGACATCCCTACTGACTTCTGACTGATGGTAGGTTGCTAGGTGTAGAATGACAGGACCTGTCCTTCTAGAGTGTGGATCAGGCTAAAAACTACATTGAGAATAAAATAGCCTACATTTTCTATCTGTATGTCAGTCACCTGATCCTCATCAATCATCAAGCAAAAACGTCGGCCAGGCAGTTCCTTGCTCCTGTTTAAGTGCAGCACTCAGGTGCCAATGAACAGGGATGTTCCCCCACACTCACCGGGACTTCTTCAGAATTAATTTTGCAACAGCTACCAATGACATCGGAAGTGCTCCAGATGTTGGGTGCTTAAGAGTTGATTTATGGGCAAGAGAAGGATCACAGCGGCTGCCTATGGTATTGGTAAGTGCACAGAGGACAGCAGCTGCCTCCAGCTTTGGCCCCTGCAGATGTACCGCACTTTGCAGCTGTCTGTCAGCAGCAGGGAGGAGGAATTGAAGTGCAGGAGCCCTTGAGGAAAGGATGAACAAGGCTTTGCATTTTAGATGGGCTTTAGGTTAAAAAAATAATAAAACCCAAACATTGTAATAGAAAGATCAGCTCTAGCATCAGTAATCTAGCCAGACAGTGGTGGGATGAGGAGAGACATAGGGAATGTTTGATGTAGAATCAAGGTCGTGCCCTGAAAATCAGACACAGACATGGAAAGAGGTATGTGAACCATTAAAATGAAAGGAAACCTGAGACTGCTACTCTACCAGCTGCCAAAGACACCACACTCTCTGTCTGTGCTTGCTGGAGCCCACTCTCCTCCACATTTGGTAGTGTGGCTGATGCCACATTGTGGTACCATCAGAGGAGAGGAAGCCCAGAGGATAAACCAAAACTAGGCTAGGGACATACTTAAAAATCCCTTTGAACTCATTAATCTAATGTGGAAGAGGGCAAGTGAAGCTCTCGGTGGAAAGGTTTTTGCTTTGGATCTCAGGGGACTGAAGCCTTCTGCTCGCTCCCTGAACCAACACAGAGACACCTCTTCCTTCTTTGGTCAGAAGCATTAGGGAGCAAGAAAGAGCTGCCTCACTCTCAGTTTCAAGACCAGGCAGCAGCATCTCCACTGATGCCACCAAAATCTACTGTGTTTCTTCCAGGAGTGCCAAGGCACTGCAAAGAGACCAACCAACTCTTTCCATTCTTCACATGTGATTTTCCATACCTCTGGAGGAGCCTGAGCCTCTATTTATTTATGGCTGAAGGACCCTAAAGACAGTGGCCATTCTGCTACTGGTTTCACTAGCTGCTGTGGTTTATCCACAGTCCTTGCAATGTCTGTTGCTGCAGCACTAGCTTTCACTGGGCTTTCTGCTTGACTCCCAACAGGGGAAACTAGCTCAATGCTTCCACATAGCTCTCTCACCACCCCTCACCCAGCACCCTCCTCTTTAGCGTTTCCATTCCCAATTTCCAGGTCAGGAAAGCTAGATCCACAGGTGAACAGCCAGAGCATGGGAGTGATGGCATTCAGTCACTGCAGCGCCACTGGACACAGCTGACATACTGCTGAGATGCTGAGCAAGTTGCAAGCATCATAAGGGGTGGAGAGATGCTCCACACTGGCTGGGACCATGCAAACATGGCCTTCTGCATGGCTTGGAAGGATTAGACTCTTCGGTACTTGTCCTGGTAGGAAGGAAGCAGGGAGGTGAGGAAGGCACCAAACTGCCCTTGCACCTCTGCAGCTTTCCGAGTTCCATGATGTGTTCCTGTGTGTCCCTGTGTGCTCCAGAGCTGCTGGCTGCAGGCCTTGAGCTGTCTCCTCCACCCACAGCTGGCCAGGGGCACTGCCTGCAGCTGAGGGACAGGGTTTTCCGAGGAGCACCAGTATGAAGTTTCCTTCTCTTTGTACTCGGTCATCTCAACAACAGCTCTGATTAAAACCAGGAGCATGTGGGGATCAGCCCAGCTATTTGGTCAACAAAATAAAACTGAGGATGCTTGACTCTGAGCATCTGTTTTCTTGCTTTGTTCTTTTTTTGATTTTGGATAAGTCCCCACGAGATTGGACCATTTTCCTGACAGATCAGCAAAATCAGATGCATTAAAGCTTTCTAAAGATCTGTTCTTTTATGAGATGACAGCACAGAAAGCCCCTGGGGATGTACGGTCAGCATCCACCCTTTATGGGAAGAGTAGAGGGTGGAAGGGGAGAGGCAGTGGTTCTGATTTGCTTGGCTCAGTGCTCGGCCTCACCGAGGTTTGCCATATGCCGAAGGCACGTGATTGCTGTAGCTGTGACACAATGTCATAAATCAATCCAGTTGGGCTAGGAAAGTTCACAAACCCTTACTGAACTTTTGGACGAACCTGGCTTGAGTTTCGAGCTCATAAAGAAATCTGAAACCCAGCAGGCTTTGGAAGGATTTGCGTTTCATTGCAAACCTTTTGTGGAGCTTCACTGAAAAGGCAGCGAGTAGGATAACACTGCATTTGGTTGAGAAAAAAGGTGCTGGCTTGTGAGTGTTTAACCAGACTTTGTAAAATAGTCCTACTGCAGTGTGAAAAATCACGATTTTTAAAAACTGTTTCTTGCAGGGCACTGTCGGTAGTGACTTCCTCTTGACAGAGATCTCCAGCATGGCTAAAACACCTGCTGGGAAAATCCTCCTTTCCCAACAGATCTTGCAGATATTCAGAGTGCTTTCAAAACTCTTTGTTTTAAACCTATTAAATTCTGCTGATCTGTTTAAACATTCCTGCATATTGCTTTAAACTCATTTTACAGGCATGGAAGTCTCTTAAAAACATCTTAATGCAATGTTTGCCAAAGATTTTAAAGAGCATCTTCATTTTCAGGCAGCTCAGAAATCCTTTGTATTCCTCTCTTGAACCTGAATGCAGAAATGAAGCCAGAAAATGCTTCCTTGTAAGGTTCACCATCATTTCTCTAGATGAAGAGGGTCAGGCTCTCCTAGTGCATCTCCCAAGATGTCAGACTTCCACAGAGGATTAGACTGAGTTCAGATTATGTGTAAGCCTTTGCAGTACTGGTTGTTGCAAGTGGGTTAATGCCAACCATCAGGAGATTTTAAGATAATAAAATTTCAGGTCCATTTAATTTCCCCCCTTCTATTTGAACTTTCATGTTTAATATTTGTAACCTTTTCCTTCCTAAAGCATGAGAGAGAGAAAGATGAGATCCTTAAGCACCCGCAGGTCTCTACAGCCAGCTCTAAAAACTAACAATGCAAAAGCCATGGCTTAGCAGTGGGTTTGGGCAGCTGGGTTAATAGTTGGACTTGGTGATCTTAAAGGTCTTTTTCCATCCTAAACCATTCTATGATTTGGCATCTGTGTTTTCAGATTACCAAAGGAGTCTCTGAGTCCTCTCAGCTTTGTTTTTCACACATTCACAGTACAATTTAGTAGAATCTCTATCTTATCTGTTTACAATTTATATTTAATATAATTTATACAAAATGTATAAATATATATGAAATATATCTAGTGCATGCTAAGAAACTACTACAGCTATCCAGTCCAAGGTTCTTATTGCATTTAGGATGTCTTTTGCCTCTGGATTAAACAGAACCAGGAACAGTACTGAAAAGTTCCAGTGTTGTTCTTATTGACAACCAGATTGGTGTGATGGAGAGGAAAGGGCTAAAAAAGAAGATGCCTTGCCTAGAAGAGAGTAACATCATGCTCACATTCTCGGCAGTGAATCTTGTTTGGCCTCGGGAAAACTCCATTTGGAAGTCTAAGGGAATAGTGAGCTGAAAATGTCTTAGCTATGTAGAGCTGTCCCAACGAAACCAATGGTCTGGGACAGCTTCTGCTTCTGAGGAGATAAGAACACCTTGTGTAGACTGTGGGGCATCTGGAACCCCCAGGAGCAAGGGCAGCATCTTGGTGGTGCTCTGGACCACATCTATGCTTTTGAAAATCTTCTCTTTGGTGACTGAGTCCTGTGGGCTTCCCTGTCTGGGCTTCTTGTGGTCCATGTAAGTACCGAGGGGTCGAGAGAAAGCTTGCTGGGTATATGCTTACAGCTGAGTTTGGAAACTGATTTGTGTTTTTAAAGTATGAGGCCTTAAATATGGGAAATATTTTACTGTGCAGCAGAGCTGTGGATTCAAGTCCTTCTGCCAGAGGGACCCCAGGAGTAAGTATGGGAAAGAAAACAGAGAACAGGGAGGAACAGGACTGTACCTGATACGTAATATACAGCAGAAAGATAGCATCATCCCACAAAGAGGACTAGAAATTGAATTCTTAATGTCAGGAGCTAGAGAACCAAGAAGAGCTGGAGAAAACACAATAAATGGAAGATATTTCACTAGAGCCTGGGAAAACCTTTCTTATCAAGCAAAGCGACTTACTATTTGTTAGGAATGCCACAGAGTTGGGTTGGACTCAGGAGTATCATTTAACAGAGAGCCCCACTGGCATGGTATCACTGCTACTGGCACCTCATCCAGCCCTTTGTGGGCCCTAGCTTGATGTAACTATGTACAGCAGTCCTGTATGACCTATGGCCACAATGCCAACTCAAAGAGACTATGTGCACCATTAATAAATTCTCAAGCCATTGAAGCACTGGACATCTGCTGGAGTAGTGACCGACCATTCTGTCGCCAAGGAAATATTGCAAGAGCTCTCACACTGCCAGTGGTGTCATAGGATGTTTCACAGAAGGTCTGAGGCTGGAAGACAACTCTGGAAATGCATCTTCTCCAATGCCTCTACTCAAGCAGAGCCATCTAGAGCATCTGTGTCCAAATGGTTTTGAATATGGCCAAGGATGGAAAATCTACAACCTGTAACTTAATAACATAAACTAGGCTTTCAGCCTGTCATACAGCCTGTGTACGCTTCGGTCTTGGAGAAGCTCTTCATATAAGAGAAGCACTTGCTCCAAGCAGGGCCAAAGTGGATAATTCACTGGATACCTCCTTCATCTCAAAGCATCTGTATTTCAGCACAGCAGAATGGCTAGGATCTGCCACTATAATACTCTGTCTTCCAGACTTGGGGTCTCCCAATTATTTAATCTCATTCTATGCATGAAGGGGCCAGAGTTTTCAACATTCAAGTGAGCTTCACTTCATCAGAAGAATAAGGATTGACCTTTCAAAGCTGCTTCCACTGGGTAGCATTTAATATGGAACAATTCTCCCAGGAAGCTGGAAGAGTGAGAACTGTGTCATGAGAAGCAGTCTGAAGAGCAAAATCTTAAGGGAGAGGAAACACCTCTTTGTGCTATAGTTAATTGCAGGAACAGGAACAACCTGAAGGTAATTTCACAATTGGAGAGTTTCTTGGGCTGAAACTTCGGAGTCCTGCACACACAGGACCTTCTCAGTGAGCGTGTGCATGTGTGGTCTCCAGCTCTTTGTTATATACTGTGGTTTCCCCCACCCTTCTATAGAGATAAGTGGGTAGGAGGCAGCTGTTTGGATAAGTCGGCAGCACGCGATAAGATTATAACAAAACCATTGGAGTGCAGTAGAAAGTTTCTGCGCCACACGCAGGGCTTTTATCAGGGGTCTACAAATTGTCTTTGTTTCATTTTAAGGGCTTAACTTAGCTCATCCTCAAAGAAAAATGGCCTCGTCCTTCCTGTCTTTTTCCAAGATTGAGGAAGTGGTGAGATGTGTGGGTGTTCCCTGTCACTGGATATCACCTTACAGCAGAGCCTGGAAAGAGGTTTATTAATCAGCATTTTGGGTTTCCTTTCTTTTTTCAATCCCCCCCCTTTTATTTTTCTGTTATTACTTTGGCAAAGTAATCTACTTCCTCCTTTGATCTGCCTAAACAAGCTGGAGAATTAAGGAATGGTGTGACATGAGTCTGAGCGAGCCGAAACAATCCCGATGGGACCCAGGCACAGCCCTTCTCATCCTTGTGCAGCCCCAATACGGGCAGCACCCACTGCCCCTGCCCCAGCTGCACATGTATACTCCATGCACATCTTAAAAAGGCTGTGGGTGACTGGGCAGCTACTAAGGTGGTAACTTAGCCAAGGCTCATGAATTGCCTTGCAGCTACTTAGTCCTCAGCCACTGCAAAAGAAGAAAGCGTTTTGGCATGGCCATTTTGATTCATTGGAGAAAGTGCATCTAGAGAAGCAAGGTCAGAAAACTAATTGAAAGAAATCTTTTAGCCTGACCTTTCAAGTGTTGGAGACTTGCATGCAGGGATTGGCTTGGAAAACTCAGTTTGCCAATCACCTTCTCGTCTGATCTCCAGTGGTTGTGCTGGAGATGGGTATAGTTGGGTCTACAAATCATGCACTTTTGTATGTGTGATGGGTACATCTGTTGTGTCACTGAGAAAATCATATGGCAATTAGCAGCACTCGGTGTGTAGAATTTTCTTCAAAAGATGCTTGAAAGCAGTACCAAAACAGAGCAGTATCTCCTGTTGCTTACTGTGCCTCTGGCCCTAGGGAGCAACCTGTCTTCAGAGTTCAAAGGCACCCTACAAAGCCAGTCTCTGCTCCAGAAGAATTTGCAGTGTAAACAGACAAAGCAGACAGTGAATGGGAGAAAAGGGTTTCCTTATCATCCTATTTGTTGGCCAAGGGAACTGAAGAAACAGAGGAACTTAAAGGTGTTCTTCATTTACTCCACGTGTGCTCCTTTTAGTTGGCACACAGATAGCTTTACAAACTTCTTCTTAGCTCACACCAAGCATAGGCTCTTCATCTACCACCAGGGTCCTTCAGGAATACTACTCGATGTGAAACTGTCAGCCTGTCCTGGTCCACATGACACTGCAAGTGCAAACAGGCTGGTTTAACCTGGTTTAGCCAGGCCGAAGAGGAATTGTGTAGCAAAGCACACAATTCTCTGCCCTTCTAAACGATAGCCCAGTGTTTAAACCTGGAGTGAACCAGCAAGTCCCATGCTCACAGTTTGCTGAAACTCTTCTGTTACAAGAGCTGTGCCAAGTGAAACCTACCCAACACTACATGCACATCATGCAAGTGAGGAAAGGAAAGAATTAGAAAAGCTGGGGAAATGTCTGGACAAATTAGATGGATTTCTGTACTTAAGAAAGAGTTGGCTTATGTGTTAGGTAACAGATCACCAATCTCAGAAGACAACAAATCTTCTGTCTGATATGATTTTTTGTCTGGGAATGAAGAGATGAAACAGAGAGAGCATCCCATTAAGAACCCCACCCCAAGCCCTGAATAGCCCACTAATAGTCTAGGGACTGCTTGAAATTTTTAAGAAAATTTCTGCCTGAGATTTGCGTATGCTTATTACACATGTCATGGAAAACATGATTGATAGTGCAATCCTCATACACACAACCTTTCTTCTAGAAAACTGTCTTCGTTTGTGCAGTTCTGGGAGAACATCTGAGTTGTGAAGTGGTTTTAACTGCAGGGGAGTGACAGACTGACTCAGTTAAAAACCTTTAAACATAATTATTTGTGTTTCCTAGCTAGAGGTTGCTAAAGACATGCTGAACAAAGGCAGGAGAAGACACTCCTTTTCCTGCCGTCCATGGCTCTTGAGCTAGCACATCCTCAAAGTGGTGGAGAGCAAAGTTGCTCTAACTTGCTCAAGTGGAGGGAGGTGCCCTCATTGACAACACAGCAAATGACCTGCAGCCCCAAAGAAGCCCCAACACTGAATTCACTGACATGCAGGTCTTCATCCTCGTGTTTCAAGTCCTAAGTCATTCTAAGAAGCCAGAAGAAGACTCCTCTCATGTAAGACAACTCTCAAGGATTAGCAGAGAGATCTAGGAGCTCCAGGAGGGAGTAGGAAAATAGCCAATGAAGGAGTGAACTCAGTGGTCTTGCTCCCTATCTCTGCCCCTTTGAGAAGACAAGTCTGGATCAGTCCAGCGCTTCCCTGGGCATACCGACAGTGTCCTGTAAACTCATTTTAACCAGGAAAATCTCACTGCACAGGATCCTCTGGGATGCTGGAAAGATGAGAATGCGCTGAGTTCTTGCTGCTCTCAAGGTGACCCCAGATAGGAACTTCTGCAAGATATGTACATATGTATATATTAAAATAGATCTAAACCAGCTTGCAGATCAGTCTAAGCATCAAGAATCTATTCTGGTGCTCAAAAGCAGTGTAGTCAGAATGTGGGAAGGGTTTGGGCTAGTTCTAATAAAGGGAAGTTTCTGTCTTGTTTTTAGTTCACCTCATTTTTTGTGTGTGCCTTTGTGACTCTCCATAACTGAATGGGCTTTGACCATTCAGCTCAAAGTGTAGACACCAATACTTTTAATCATGAAGCAGAGAGATTGCAGTACACATGTTCTTCAGATCTTCTGTTGCTGAAGTACAGCTATAGGGCTTCTATTAATTCCTGTTGAAATAAGCACCACACTACCATCACCACACTTTAGGTAAGGTCAAGGCTGGGTCCATTGCAGACAGAGATCCATTAAGCCCTTTATGTGCTGACCAGCCCTTCCAAAATTGGCCTGGTGTTCCAGTTGTTCATTCCTCATGGCTGCTGTTAATCAATTAATATCTGAATGTGCAGACTCAAATGGAGACTGGATATGAATAATATAGACTGCACTGTTTCCCTACAGGAATGAATGTAAAAGCTGCCATTAACATAATGCATATACATGAGTCCAAAGAAAGCTATTAACTTATGTATTCATCCAAGAAGGCTCGGTAAGTGCTTTACCATCAACAGTCTTGCTGCACTTTAAATTAAATATGTGTGTCATGGTTAGTGCTTCCTGGGCTGGGAAACTGAATCAGAAGAATATTAACAGATGTTGAAAATATGTGGGGTGGGGGAGGAGAAGATCACACCTGAATCTAGTCAGTACTGTGCAGGGTTTGGAACCTGGCTCTAATAACCTAGAAAAAAATCCCTCCGCTTCAAATGAGTGCAGATGGAGTTAGTGTTCTTCACCGATGCTTTTCCCTTCTCTATATGCCCAGATGGACTTTCTGACAAGAAGCAGTAGTTTCTGATCCTGGACAGCCAGGAATCAGCACAGCCTCTTGCAGCAAGACAGAGCTATCTAAAAGAGCATCTCTGGCTGATAGAGGATTCTTTATGGTATCCACCTCCCTGCAACAGTCCACTCTCCCAGCATTGGAATATCTACTGTCTTCATCCCCAGGATGACCCTCTGGCCGGAGGTGAGAATGCTGGAACAATATTCAAGCAAGCTGGTTTAATTTTGCTCTAGTCTCCAAAGACATGTTCGCTTTTAAAAAATACCTATCACTAGCTATTACACCAAATTATTAAGACAGTAGATAAGTAATGTCAGGAAAATGCAGGCTTTGAATGCTGTTAGAGAAAAAACGCCTGCTCAGACCTGAAATCAGACTTCCAGGTGTGAAAGAGAAAGCTCTGTCCAGAAATGCTCCCAGGACATAGCAAGTGGCAGAAATCCACTGTGATCCCGTATTGTATAGGCTGTAGACATCTGAGGGAGTGTGCACAGGAATCAGGGAAGCAGTTGTATTTATAAGAAGTTGGAGGAGAAGGAAATGCTGTGCGAGAACTGGGAATTGGCAAAGATTACTGTTGTTTAATAAAATAAAATACAATACAGTACAATACTAATGACACAATCTGTGAAGTAATATGGTCAGTCAGTTGGACGCCTGTGCTGGAGAAAAGGCTCAGGAGCCCTTTCAAGGAGTGTGGTAAGAGAAGGGCAACCAAACCCTACTTGATTAGAGGAAGCCAGCACAGGAGGATCATGTCATGCTTAACTACTCTTCAGGAATCCTTTGAAGATACCACTGCCATGACAGATAAGGGCAATTTAGTGGGTAGCAGAATATTTTGATTTTCCAGAAGCATTTGACAGTTTTCCATACAGGAGATTAATGACTTTTGCACAAAGACATTAAAGGGAACATAAACCAGTGACTGAAATGAAAAAATAGCTTAAAAATAGGAGACAAAGGTTGGCAAAGGATGGAAGGAAACATTTCTCACTGTTTCTAAAACTGACACCGCTTCTATTTCTAGTGGACCAAATGATATTTATGCTGAAGCCAGTGGTAGTTTGCCACTGAATTTGGTTTTGCAGGAAGACAATGAAAATGGGTGGAGTCCTTTAATTTTTGGTTTTTGGACCTGTACAAAACAGCCTAAAAATGGGATGGTAAATCACCTTACGGCATGAGCTGCAGGCAGACAATGTTTGCAAGCACTGCAGGCGTTACTGGAGAGTCTGATACAGACACATGCTGGGGTGAATTCCCCTATCAACCCATACAGAATGACCTGAACATAACTTAGCCAAAGATCCCATGGGCTGCAGGTCCCCAAGATTCCTGCACATTAATTCATTCAGTGCTGGTAACTTTCCAAATCAGTCATTCTAGTCCTAAAGCAGAATGAGGGGACAGCTTCCGGACACCTCTCAGTAAACCACAGCATACTCATTTCCAGGTAGAACAGAGAGTAGCCCCAGAGAAATCCCTTGGTAACCACTGTGCTTTAATTCATACAGGGAGTCAAGAGGAAAGCTGAGCTCCTGACTCCATCGGCTCCAAAACTCAGGGTTGACAGGAAACAGGATTTGATTTGAAGTGTCTGAACTCTTTCCTAGTCATTTCAGCCAACTCGTTTTATGGGTCACTGTCAACACTTCAAGCACTGGAACTGCCCCAGTGCATCAGCACTGGAAGTTAAAGGAGAGCTCATGAACAAGCATCTGGTGACACACAAAATCACAGCCAACACGTCAGAGGAAACTCACTTTCAAGGTAGCACCACATGAAGGTTTTCTCCAGCCCTACTCTCACTACCAGTAGGATGTATCAGGTACTGTGCCTCTAAAATTGGTGAAGAGGTCATTAAAGTGAAATCCCCTGAGTTTAACATTGGCGGGTACCTTCAAGGTCAGAAGACTCATGTTGTCTGTTCACCAGGACACACCAAGCCTGACTATGGGCTCTCAATTTGTGCTCTCTGCCTCTGTTCTTATTTGACAGAGAACGTCCTTGATCATACCCAATTGATATGATTTTGTAAGAGATCCTAAAGGTGTTCAACTTGTCTTCGCCAAGTCTTTCTGTATTTTCACTCCAGTTGGATATGGAGCAGTTCAAATAGTAAATACCTAATCAAACTTTTGCCCATAAGGCTTCACCATCTTTCAGTCCTGAAGGAAGCAGTCTGCAAAACAGAATGATAGAATCATTAAGGTTGGAAAAGACCTTTAAGATAATCTGTTCCAACCGTCAATCCAATGCCACTACTAGCACAAAACAAAGAGAGAAGCTTTCAGATATTTTACCTGCAAGATCTTTCTTCTGTGATTCTGTGATTCTATTCCTTCTCAGTTTTAACTGTAGCACATTACCCTGACTTTCAGAGGATATGTGTATGTGGGGGAAGAGAGGAAAAAATATATCACGTTCAAAGGTCTATGGGGAAAACAAACAGCATTTGAAATATGTTTTAAAATACAATTTCCTACCTGCAGTCTTTGTTTTTTCTGGAAGTGGCTAGAATGCTTGATGGCACTTGAGTTCTTAAAAACTCCTTTAAAAACTTTCTCAATGAATGTAAATCAAGATAAGGAGTACATGTGGTAACAATACTGTCTCCTGCTTGCTTTCGACTTGTTCCAGCTGCTTGCATGATGCTGAACTGCAAGGCTAGGAACACTGTGTTCACAAGCCTGTTACTGGCAGACAGACCACTAGATCTGTGCAAGCGGGGAAGGCAACAGATAAGGCAGCATTCACCTTGCGGCAATCACCCACAGAGTGACTTGGGTATAAGAGAGGAAATTCTCTCTCCTCCAGTTCCTTGAGGCTGCCATAAGCAAAGGTCACAATTAGCAAACAGAAAGGAAATAATATGCGTGTGTGTTTGTGTTCAAAGTTTAATTTCTCTGCCAGAAAACCCAGCTCTAAAGTTTAAGATAATATTTGGAAGGAAATCAATGTACTGGGGTGGTTTATTTGAAATAACTTCTCATAGCTCAGAGCCTGAATTTGAAAATTTTTCTTCTACTTTAGTATTTAATGTGATCACTCCTTACAGCAGAGCTGTCATTAGTGATGCACAATCAGCCCAGGGGTAATGCTCTTTATGCTCTTGCTTGTAATTTGCATTAAAAAATATTGTACACGTGAATGTGTAAGTATTTGATCTAAAATGCGAATAGGGAACGTTGAATTCCTTGTTCAGTAATAATGTTGAGCCTTTACACTTTTTCTCTTGTTGCTGGACCTCTACAGAATGTGCTGTAGGATACAAAACAGAGGTGTCACCTGCCATGTAATGCATATAAATGTCATGGCACTATCACCAATAACCACAGCTTAAATAAACATCTGAGGATATGACTGTATTCTTTCCTTCCCTGACTTCTCTGGGGATGAGCTGTGAGAGGAGAAGAGGAGTATGTGTCACACTCAGATGTACTGGGACCTTTCATCAGCAGAGCAGAATGTTTGGTGACCAGGGTTATCACCTGCTATACATCTTCCTAGGATTGCCCAGGTATGAAACACTCGATTTGAACATGCCTTTGAACACCCTGCCCACCACGCCATGCTTCCTGTCTCGTAAGTCCTTCAGGCTGTAATAAAGTCAAAGTCAGGGTTAACTCTGATTACTGAAATTAAGGGAGAGATTAGCAGCAGCAAGGCCTGAAGTAGAGCCAGCACACAGCTAAAGTCACAGCCCATGACAGAACAGTGGGGCAAGGCAGCGTTCAAGGGGATCAGCTCCAGAACAACCAGTGGGCTGTATGCTGGCTCCTAGTTTTCACACTCTCCTTGCTTCTGCAAGGGAGTTTCAGAGTCGCTGTTGTCCAAATACTCTCATATTGCAGCAGCAGCCATCTGGGATGGGGTAAGGTTGCTGCAATGGCAAGGGCAAAAAAGGGAGCCCTTTTTTGACTTACCAGCTTTTTACCTAGGGAGCCTGGGCAGGGTAGTGGGGAGCCTTCAAGGGGAAGCATCATGGCAAACCTGAGGTGATGAGCTCTCCTGGGCAATGATAATACAAGGACTCCAGGACACCTAGATCCATCCCTGGTGCTGCCACAGAATACCTGGAAACAGCATATTGCTGCTTCTTTTCCACCTCTTGTACTGGAATACCTACGAGAATAGCTACCTGATCTAAACTGTGTGGTCTCCTGAGCTGATACTCTCCTTTCCAGGGCATCTGCAAGGTATCTGCAAGTGGAAGCCCTGATCTTTGCAGCCTGGCTACAATATGGATGCTCCATTGGATCCTCGGGATTTTCCTTCCCTCTCTGGGTGCAAGCACTGTGTTCACACTTGAAAAATGCAATTAATCAGGATATTGCAGAAGTTTAAAGCCAGACTCGTAATCTTCCTGCAAATTTCTCATGGTACAAGAAATAAATTAGAGAAATGTTTGAATATGGAAAAAAAATTAGGTAGGTCATGATTTTTTATCCCTCACTAGGTACTAAGGGTTGTGGAAGGAGACGTTGCATTGATTAATATTCATCAAGGAAAGAAGAATTAAGCATAATGAAAGCCATCTACAAAAATGCAATTTAGACAAAGGATTTTAAAGAGCCCCATTACTGTAGGAATGTGTTCCTACAGGATTCAGGAGCAGACTCATCTGTGCGTCTGTGCACACCAAAGTGAACCTCATTTCTGTGTGGTGGGGTAAGAGAGTGACTCTACAGTATTGGTGGCACCAGAGGGATCATTACATAATCTTCAGATGAAGAAGCTCAGGTCAGGTATCACTGCGTAAGGATATCTGTGTCACTCCCATGTTTTTAATAATAATTGTGTTTTTTAATAAAACTGTAGGACAATGAAAAATGGCTTGGGATTTAGCTATAACCATGGGTCCCAAGCCTCGCCTGGCTAATTGCTTAAGTGGACCTGGCCAACCCATAAGCTACAGCTCTGATTCCAGGTGAGAATAAAATCTGGATCTGACTAATGGAAAATGGACAGGAAATAATGCTGCTTATTTCTGTTTTGCAAGGGAGACTTGATGGATCAGGACAAGACATGGAGCGCTCTGCATCCAGATGGGCTTACCACCCCCAGTGTTAATGCTCTCTAATGCAGTCTCAGTGTGGAGCTTCAATGGGTTTCTGAAGTGTCAAGAGATATAGAATAATAGAATCATTAGGGATTGGAAGGGACCTCGAAAAATCATCTAGTCCAACCCCTCTGCCACAGCAGGATCACTTAGACCAAGTCACACAGGAACACATCCAGGTGGGTCTGGAATGTCTCCAGAGAAGGAGATTCCACGACCCACCCTGGGCAGCCTGTTCCAGTGCTCCGTTACCCTCACTGGGAAGAAGTTCCTTCTGATACTTATATGGAACCTTGATACCTTTGCTTTTCTCTGCAACTGTGAGCTACAGCTATGAACACAGTAAAGTGGTGATACCACCTCCAGATACAGGTCTTAAGGAAGACCAGCAATTTTATATTCACAACAGAATTGCAAGAGATGGCAGAGATAAGAAGTTCCTTCCCTGACATGAACTGCTTGAGTGTCACCTCAAGCAGTCTTTGTCATGGAGTCATAGAATCACTCAATGGTTTGAGCTGGAAGTGACCTTAAATGTGACCTAGTTCCACCCTGTTGTCATTACCAGAGACACCTCCTGCTAGACCAGGTTGCTCAAGAGCACATCCAACCTGGTCTTGAACACGTCCAGTGATTGAGCATCTGTAACGTCTCTGAACAACCGGTTCTCACAGGTCAATTGAATTTCTTGGGATGCTGCTGCTTATACCTCACAGTATCAGCCTCTACATACGAGTTCTCACATCCTCTGAAGCACAGAGGTACAAAAGTACATAGAAAGCAGCCCAAGGAAGATGGCCAAGAGCTGTGAGGAAGAGGAAGCTTTGAGCAGTGCCATAACTGAAGTAAGACCTCAGTCTTCTTTGAGGAACAAGGTCTCTAAGCTGCCTGAAAAAGGGCACAGGTATTTGGTAGTGTGCAGAAACACTCAAGCAGCCCTGCCCTGTTCCTCCCACCCTGGCAATCATGTAGCCAGGCAGGAGTTCCCAGAGCTGCCTCATTATCTCATTTCAAGAGTAAAATCTGATTACATTTAAAAACCAATCAGCAGAATTGAAAACATTCAGATTTTCCATGTGCTGGTGAGCAAACCCTTGGGTTCGAGTGTTGTCTTGTGAAGAACACAATCTCAGCCTGCTCAGTTGTGCCCAGTTGCAGTTTCTGCTGCCCAATAGGACAGGACCAAGCTGTGGACCTTCCCTGGAGCCTGCCTGAGCACTGCCACAGCAAGCCTGGATTTATAGACACATCTTGTCCACAGTGATCCATCATGACTCACCCCCTGAAGGCTTTCAGTCACGCTCTAGTGCTACTGAAGTTGGAAAGAAGATTCTCACCAGTTTATGCAGGACTAGGGTTTGGCTTTTGCAGAAGCGAAAAGGAAAGCTGAGAGAATGAGCCCTCTCAATTGCTCAGAATAATCTGCCAGCTGACAGGCACAAAGCACAGTTTACAAAAAAAGCCAGGCTAATTTTACTTAGCTCTCCCCTTTCTGCTGCTTGCCTCATGAGAGCAATGCAGGCTCATGCGGCACTGCCAGTGTCTGATAACCCAACAGATTGGAGGCATCTTTCCAAACAGACAACTGTGTTTATGAGTACGAGATACTAGTAAAAGCACTCTGTAACGAAGAGCTCCTTGTTTCTTTGTTTCATGTTTATTACAGCCTCTCCTCTGTGCGACAAATAAAGCTGCCATGACGATTGTTAGTGTCACAGACAGACTTGGTTTGTGTTGGGTTTGTTTCAGTGTGCCTGGGGTAACCAATGCATCACAGCGATGTAGCAGGAGCTGCAATGGGTGGATGCTGTTTCATTTGACAAAGCTGAGCAATGCAAATTATGTGGGTAGTTTCCTAGGAATGGATCCACGGAGGAACTTAAATGCCACCATCCTCAGTACCACAATACCTGAATTTCAGTCTCTATTCCCAGGACATAGTCTCCAGCCTCAGATTAGGAGCTTAGCGTGGACAGAGACAGGATGCAAAATGGGATGCCACAACTCAAATATTTAGCTGTAACGGAAATAAGTCCCCAAAAAACTCCATGTGGACACCAAAAATGGAGACCACAGTTTTAGTTAACAGATATGTTATAATCATAATTATAATGTTATAATAATAATTATAATTTATATAATATATAAATGAGAATAAGTCTTTGAAAATAATTTCCTTATCAAAGCAAGCTGATCCTCCCTGTGCATCTGGAAAAGCAATTGGGGGAAGATGAGAAAGGTGTTCTGCACCAATTTTGGACATTGTTCAATGGCTGAAGTATCTAAGCTTTTTTCCAGGGTTTTAGTAATCAGCTCAGGTTAACAGCCTGAAGCAAAATAACTCATCTTGTTATTCTATGGGAAATGACCTGGGGCAGCGTGTATTGTATTGGTTTGTTAATAAGCAGTAGATCTGCAGAATCAGCAGATGGATTATCAAAATTCCCCATTCTGATTAATCAAGGTGTTTTGTTAATTATATCCTGTACAAAAATACAAGCTTGGATAAAGCGAAAGTAAAGACACACATCCCATCCCAACCCCAACATTTATCCTCCACAAGAAACAAACTATGAAGAGCTGCCAATACAGAATCTCTGCAGTGTTTGCATGCTGCAATGCTGCCAAAGGCATTGGCATGAAAATCCGTGAGACCCACATTCATCCAGGGTGTTATTCAGCTTGCTGTAGTGAAGATGCAGCTAGGGTAGGTTCATCTTGACAGAGATAAACAAACCAAGGCACTGGACACAGCCGCCTACCAAAAGCAGGGATCAGCATGCTGTTCTGTTCTTGGGAGAACTGAGCAGATACCACTGCTGGGAGTGGGTTTAATCCAGTCCCAGCACAGGGGTCAGTAACTCTCTGTTCCTTCCATGAGAAGTTGCAAGCTGTTCCACACAGCTGACTGACCTACACAGCTCCAAATCCAGCTGAGGGGGCAGGTCCCAGCCTTAACACTAGCTGGCTATGTTTTCCCACCTGCGGACAAGAATAAGGACTTATGTGACAAACTAGGAACCCAGAGTATCAGAACAAGGCAAGTGTGGTGATAGTTCCCCAGAATACACTCTGCCCTCCTCCCTCCGCCTCTGTGTTCAGTTTCCCCAGGTAAGGGGGAAAGGAAGTCACAAATTTCTTAATCTGTCTTCATAAAGCAGTTGTTCCAGGATGCAAATCATCCTCACAGCTCTGCATTGATCTCTCTCAATTAATTCTCTTGAAGTGGGAACACCAGAACTGAACACAGTATTCCAGGTGCAGCCTCACAAAAGCACAATAAAGAGGTAGAATAACTTTCCTTGATCTGCTGGACACACTCATCTTGATCCATCCCAACACCCTACTGGCCTTCTTGACCACAAGGCCAATTGTTGATCCATTTGTTAGTTTGTTACCCAAAAAACTCCAAGAAGGGTGCTCTCTAGCCAGTCACTACCCAACCTGAGCTGATGCATCACATTATTCCTTCCCAAGTGAAGGACTCTACATTTGTTTTTGTTAAAACTCATAAAACTCCTCTTAGCCCAACTCTCCAGCCTGTCCAAATCTCCTTGAGTAGCTGAACTTCTTGAATAGTTCATCTTCTACAAGGCTGACATCAAAGGTGGATCTTAATGCAAGGAGGCAGGTGTCAGCACTCAATGTTTGTGCCACTCAGGCAATTAACTGACAAATATAAACCAGATCTCCACATTTCAAAGCTCATTTGCATTGCTCCTGAGACAGTCTGTCGGAAAAGGATGCAATTAGGGTGAAGCTGACAAGATTTATGCACAGGAGAAAAAAGAAACAACAAAAATAAATTCATCGAACAATCAGGTGATTGGCATCTCTGGCACACACATCCTTCGGAGGACAGCAGTCATCGGGATATCAGCAACCATAATGCTGCTCCTCCCTGTTGCCAAAGCAAGTAGAAGGGATGTTCATAGCCATGAGTGTTGCCGGCAGCCATGGCAGCAGGCTGCTGCTAGCAGTTGAGCTGCTACATTGCTAGCCCAATCTGCCACTCACCCTTGGCAACAGGATCCAGGCTGGGTGTGCTGCTCTGCTGATCCTCTGTCACTTGCCACATTCAACTTCTGCTCTTCATGGATGACACATGTGGGCATGAGAGTCCAGAAGATGCAACCCTCCATTGATCAGATATGTTTTGTCATTCTGGGGCCATGTGCAAGCTTAGCAGTCACCACAATAAACAGACCTGCAGGCCCGCAGAATGGGCAGCTGGAACGTACCTCCCACTTTTGCTTAACTAGGTTGTATGGGCAATGTGCCAAAGTCCATACGTCTATATGCTGTCTTCCCTCAAAAGTAGGAAAACTACATTGGAATCTGTGCAAAAGGGGTGGCATTCCTGTTACCTCAGGGTAAAATCACTACAGTAAAATCACCTGTTCAGCATTCAACACTAAACAAGACTTTCAGTTATTTTCCACTTGTGAAATTCAAACTTGTGAAGAGAAAAAAATAAAGCTCTGCCTTGCAATCTGTACATAATTCTGCTGTGTACTGAAAAGATTGCAATAGTTACATTATTAAAGCATTTGAACGGTTGTTGAAGATTGTTCCATTGGCATAGAAAAACATTCCCTTGATTTTTTTTCCTTTTGGCACCGCTAGGCAGGAGCTAGTGGTGCCTGAGCAGCTCAGTCCAGTCTGGTCCTTTATTTGCTACTGGGCTGTCATTTCAGCAGCCTGTTAATAAAACGCGCAGGATGGAGCTGGGGCAGCCCTGCGAGCTCTGCCCTACTGCCACAGGCAAGCCCAGAGCCAGAGCCTACAACAGTGTATTAACCGAGATGGGTAAATCTGTCAGAATCCTCTTGAGCAATAGAGTCTCGACAGCCAATATATTTGCATGTGAATTATCAGCAAACAAAGGGAAGTCATCAGCTCTGTTGCTTTTGTCTCATTGGCTCCACTCAAGCGTGGTTGCATGGCCCTAGGACTTGCAGTAGAAGGGATGGTGAACTGTTGATTCCTTGCCACCTCTCCCAAGGCAGTTACAACTTTCTAAATCTCTCTTATATCCTCTTAAATGCTTCCTTTTGGAGTCTTAATAGTCCTAACCAGCTCAGTCAGTCTTCCAGATCTCGTTACCTCCTCCAAAGCTTTTTGCAGAGAGCAGCTCAGAGGTGAGCCAGAACCCCTGCCCTGGAAGAAGCACTGGGGTTCCCATTTCATGTTCTGCTCCTTTTACAATAAGTCTCCATATCTAATTGGCTTTTCATTGTCACTCTGTGTGCAGCTGCTTATTCATGGACTCGCCTGCTTAGAACCCACTGCCTTACACATGATGCACCCACACACAGTTTGGTTCATAATCTGGATCATTTATCTACATCATTCTGATTTATTTTTCCATTTCTAATTAGTCTCATTAGGTCCTCTTGCAGCTCCTAACATTTCAATACCTTGAATGAATCCATAAAAAACCTTAGTACAAGGCTGTTGAAAACCCATGAGACACTGACACCTCCATCAGATATTATCTGAAACACCCCCGGATGTTTGCTAGGCAGAACTATTCTCTTAGAAGCCAGGTTGACTCTTCCCCACTTGCCTGGTTTGCCCAGGTGCCCACCAACCCTATCCTGTATCAGAGTCTGAGATGGTTTGCCTGGAACAGATGTTAGACTTGTCATTTCCTTGATCCCTCCCCCATCCTCATCCCTTTTACAAGTGATTACAGACACATTTGCCACCCTCCAGTCTTCAGATGTCAGTCAATGAGTGCTAATTGCTAGCTAATTTCTTGACGACAACTTGTATGTTCGATTTCATTTAATATTCATTACATATAGAATTTCAGATGTCTAAATTATTCTACTGTCAAGATTTTGCAGGACAAAGAGGAGACTTCCTTAGGTGTTGGATTTCATGAAGGGCTGTCTTTTAGCCAGGAGCATGAATTAATTACAAATTCAGAAAGGTAAGCATACAGATGGCTTATTTGCCCAGCCACACTAGTTGTTAGGCATCCAATTTACATACAGAGGGACTTGCACAGGCGCTGCAGAGCATGGGCCTCTGCCTTCATTTACCGAAAAATCCATCCTTCACTGTTACGTGTACAGTGTTGATTTTGTACTTTCTCTTTATTTACATTTCTTGTCCCTACTGTTTTTTTCTTAAAATACAAATAAATTGAGTTTGGAACTGTTACGCTGATGATGTGTTGAGGTCTTGGAAACGAAATTGACTCAACTCCACTGACATCTGTGGAATATTGGACAGAGATTTCAACATGGTCAGAGTTCTTCATCTAGATATACCAGTTCCTCCTGCTAGTAGAGAAATATGTTCCCTTGCAGCCACGCTCCATGGGTAAGTGGTGCTGGTGCTGAAGAGCTTACTGGACTTCAGTGCTTAAAGCAGTAGCAAGAACTCATACGAGAGACAGAACTGGTGTTTGAAATCCAAACAAAATAAACAAGCTTTGAAAAATTATGAGGTCTTTGGGCAAAACTATATCAAACCCAGAGGGTGACTTCTGGGTGTTGATGAACTCAACTGACTGACTAGCAAGCCTACTGTACTGTTGAAATATGAGTATTTATAGATTGGATGTTGACATATCCCTAAGGGTAGATCCAGTTTTGATCAAGACAGCAGTATGATATCACAGATGTAGATAGGTCCCAGGTCTGTGTTCTTAATAACCTCTGTGTGGAGAGTCTTCAGTATAAGATCCCAGGTACTACAAAATACCCAAGCAACCTGTAGGACAGTGTTAGGAGTATTGCAGTTTTCATCTTGCGCCCTCTCACAGTTCCCACTCAATATTTCTGTCAATGATTTTGGGTTTCACGCATGACCAGCACAGCAAGACTTTCACTGGATGTTGCTTACTGAAAGTCAGCCAGGGTCTGCTCGTGATTTCCAGAGATGTCTAACAATCTAAACCGCCATTCACTCAGACCTACTTCACTTAGCAATGAAGTGGTGTTGAAGAAATACAGCTCTGATTACGTTATTTCTCCCTCCTTTTAAGACAGAGGGAAAAACCCCACTTTTCAAAGCATGGAAAATGTACCTTTTGCACTTCACTCCACGTGCTTAGCCACTTCGGTTTTCCTTTGGGTGGACTTGCCTTTCATGATAGATTTGACTAGGAAAAGTAAGTGTTTAAGTGCTGGAAGAAGAAAGAAAAGAGCCCATAATTGTGCCCTTTCTTTAAGCTGAAACATAGATCTGTTACCAAAGGTGACTATGATGGAACAACAGCTAATGCCTAGGTACCAGTGAATTTTAGGAGGAATCAGATGTCTACTTAAGTTCCCCCATTAAAAAAAGCCTCAAGCTTCCTGAAACAGAAGATTTCCACGTTTGCTTTTTATGTGTCCCAGAAAAGCAAATGAAGGAGACTACATGGGACATTGTGAAACAGCTCTGGAATTCTGCAAACAAGTGAGTTTATTTGTGTTAGCTGTTCTCCATGTAAGCTGTTTGCCTCTCAGGCATCTCACCTCAGATGTTCCTGCCATGCTTGGCTCACACTGCTAGCCTCTGCTTTATTCATGAAATGGATTTCATGATAGCAGGAGGGTATATTTCCTTGGGGATTATCACACTTCTGCAGGCTGGGACAGACGACTCTGAATTGTACGTTGATTTTAACACCTGAAGAAACTCCATAGCTAGCAATCGAGTTGATCTAAGCCGAAGTCTGGCACTCTATTTCCATAACCATGGCCATTTAACATTAATCTATCACAATTTGGTTAACTTTTTCCATGTGCATTCAGGGAACTAACTGGTATCAGGTCCCGGTGTGGCCTTCCCTGGGAGGAGCTCAGTTCTGTGGGCTGGTGGAGAAAAAGCAGCTAAGATACTAAAAACCAACCTTGTACATAGCCAGTGTGAAAGCACACTTGAGACACTTAATATCCTCAAACATCTGTCTAGATTCACTCAGGGGAAAGGGGAACATTTCTGAGATATGCAGGCACTTACCTGGTCTTGCTTTGACCTAAAAAAGCAGCTGAAGGCAGAATGTGACCACAGGGAGAGAGAATATATTTGCTGACAGCATCATCTGCACATGTCTCTGTCTCCTGTAAGAGCTCATTTAGCTGCCATAGGCTACCCAACCATTTCTAATTAGAACAATTAGTTTAATTACAGAAAGATTTTGCAGGTTCAGAAAGTTCATGGTCCTCCTTGCGTTTCACTTGCACACATCCACCTTCCAAAACTCCAGCCAGGAGCTCGAACAGAGTGCCAGACCAGCTTGCGTGTGCACACATAGAAGAGGTCATGCTCAGCAAGTTTTGATTAGCTGGGCAGCGATTTCATTTACAGACGGCAGTTGAGCATCATCCAGGAAAATGAGTTAACTGAAACATAATTAACTACTTGTCCGTAGAGTAAGTCGAATTAGTCTGTAGAGGAAATTAACAGGCACAGAGATATAATAGGGCTTCCACAGAGCCTATAGAAATGGAATAAAGGGACACAGCAACCAACTCACATTACTAATTAAAGAAGGAAGTGTGAATGAAACGCAAGCTTCCCCCCATCTTTCTCACCTTTCACATGCCCTTTCACAGAGGGATTTCTACATGCGGGAACATTTCGGGCACATCTAGAACTTGTTTAATCCAAAAGTTAAACCGTGTTGGCAAGTTCGTTCAAGTCAGTTTGGGCAGAAGAAGGCCAGTTTCTGAGGCAGTCAGTCGTGCACTGAAGTAATGCCACGTGGGTTAGAGGATCAGCCATGCAGAAAAGCTAGAGAGAGCTCTGCGCAGCAGCTCATCAAAGGATATTCACTCAGCAGTCAATCCCGATGCTGAAATCCAGGCTCAAGTTTCAGTTTCAAGTAAATCCAAAGTTCACAAGCCAGGATATTTTCTCACAGGTAGCAGTAAGCCTCTTTATTCTGCTTTCATGCTCCCAGGTCAATCCTTTGCCTCAGATAATTAAACCCAGTGTGGTGCTAAGGGACTGTACAATAGGGCACACCCTGGAAAACACCCTAGGACTGCTGGCAGAACCTCCCTCTCCCCCCAGCCTCCCACCTACATACAGTTTGATGTCACAGACCTGCAGCACTATGGGCATTTCTGCAGTCTGGATTCTGCTGATCCAGGATCCCTATGCCCGTTCCCCTTCAGCAGGGAGGGAACACAGGCATGTGGGACCCTACAGCCCTCTCACCCAGAGGTGAGCACCGAGGTGTGTTTTACTAGGGACTAAATCCCTTTTCAGCTTCACAGGTAAATAGAGGAATACTCTTTCCATCAGTTCTGGTGGATGCTGGAGTGATTTTCAAGGACAGATTCCTTCCTGAGACAAACATATGGAATTCCAACTGTCTTCCAAGTGCTTCAAGCACCAGGACTTGGCCCTTTGCATGTCATTGCTCTCAGTTTCCTACAGCTTCCTCCACACAAATCCAAGCAAAAACTCCAAAACTTACCACTCTGCTTGCTCACCCAGAGCCCTCCCAGCCTATAAATCTCAGGTTTCCCAGCAATGTGCGAATGGGCAGGTGACTTTAAGTCCCCTTCCTCACTTTTATCCATCAACTCCTGTTTGCTGTTAATCCTGAAAAAAACCCCAACCCAAAACCCGACTTTCCAAACAGGACTGGAAGGCAGCAGTTTTTCTGACACGTTTTACCACTGTCTCAGGTTGAAACCAGACCCCAATGGCCACACTTACTATTCTCCTGTGGGCAATGAGGAAGCAGTTTCTCAACCTGGACATGTAAACTGGAGTGATTCATTGGGCTTTACATGCCTCCTGTGCTTTCTCCTAGGCAATTTAGGTAAATACAGTATTGGAAATTGGGTTTGGTGTGAACAATTGCTAGCAATTACTGCTAGAGGCCCATCACTTCTTGCTTCATTTAATGTTCTCTGCAATGATGCCAGTCATAAAGAAAGTCATTCTCTATTCACATGGGTGGCACATGCCCTTCCATGGAAATCTCAGCAATAATTAATGCCCCATTAACACCTTAAATATCTTGTTAGTGTTTATTAATTCAGCATTAAAATTGATGAGGCTGGTTTAGGGAAGAAAGAATCAAGATATAGTGTAAAAATCTTTCTTCTCTTTTTTTTCATATGACCACACTATCCCCATGAGAGCCACAGTTCATTGGTTTGGTATCAAATGCCAGTGAGGGCTTAGCTATATTCTCTTCCCTGCTTGCTGCTGTGCTATAAATAGCTCTAGCACAAAAGGGAAGATCCATAAGGCACTTGAAGAGAACACCAGAGGAAAATCAGAAGATGATGTCTGGAAAGCCTTTTAGCAGAGACCTGAGAGCCAGGAAAATTTCATTCTGTTCCCATCTCTATAATACTTCCAGATGTCTCTGAACAAGCCACTCAGACTGTCCTCACCCTGACACCAGGTCAGGCTTTCAGCTTAAAAGAGGGCATGAGGTACCTTTTGTTTCTTTGGCTTTTTATTGCTGGAGTCACAACATGAAATGTTTTGTTCAAGGAAGACACTACTTTTAAAATCCTTTTTCATCCACCAAGAAAAAAGTTCTTTTCTGAGATAAGAACTTCTTGTGGTTTCAATTTCACTGCTGCTGCTGGAAAACTTCAGCTACTGCCTGGTCTAGAACTTCAGTACTGCCTTTTAAGTTAAGCATCTCAAGGTGTCCCCCAGACCTGGATGAGTTCCCTAGCCAGGTGAGCAGGTGTCATCTGTCTGGGGTCACAGAAGAGGAAATCTGCAGCTGCTGGCAGACAAACTCCTACGGGGAACCTGTGGTACAGCTGCGATGAGAACTCCGGTCTCCCAGATCTCATTCCCGTGTTTCACCACGGGGGTCATCCCTCCTGCCCTTGTCTTGAACCTGAGGGCTGCCTTTGGCACTGCATTCAGAGCATTTTCTTCCTTATTGCTATATTGGCAGTAATCGATTTTCCAACTATTACCATCATCAACAACCCCACTAACAAGAGACATCAAGGCAAATGGCAGTCCCCCCTATGGTGGAGCTTAATAGGAGCTGGAGCTCCCCAGTCAGGTCTCACTCCACAGCTTGGAGGAGCTTCCTTTCTTCCAAGAACAACAGGGAGTTCTTGCTGTACGACCCCCAGTCCTCAATTAAGCTATCCCACAGCTGTTAGGGACTTAAGAAGGTGGATCAGTCAGAAGTGTGGCCTTTGTGTTGAGATTTACCACAAGAGAGGAAAAGAAAACCTGCCAGTGCCTGAGGAGACAGTTAGACATTTGTTTGACCCTCTTTCCCATCCCCCCCACATATATATGTACTCACACAGGGTACCTTGAGAATAATATTGGCTCCCTCATTGCAAGGCTGTGGTTATTTTAGCCAGACTCATACAGGTTTTGCACATGCTGAAATACTTTATACTTATGCCGCTTTTATAATATTTCTTTCTTGCAGGAAGGCTTCATATGGAACAGGATGTGTTGCCTCTATTTTGTTTTCCTTCCCCTCTGTGCCATCTGCTGCAGCTTCTTTAAAAGAAGCCGTTTAAATCAAAGGGCTGCTCCTCGCATTACCGTCCAAATAAGCTGCTCAGCCTTCAGCTGCCAAGGGCACTTCTAAAAGAGAGTAAGGGCTCACCACACCACACACAGCGCTCCATCAGAAGTGGGCATTACTAGCACTCACTCATTCTGTGCCCAACGTGCCTGACCATAGCACACAGCTTGAGCAGCTTAGCAGGAGGCAACCTGGCCGACCAGCCAGGCCATTCATCATTTCCCTCTATGGGGACCCTCTCTCTACACGCTGCTTTCCTCCCATCCTAGATATTGCACTGAGATTGCTACCATAACATAAGCAAGTGCAGCAAGGTGCATACAAATTGCAAATAAAGAGCTAATGGCCACATCCTGCAGCACTCTGTGCTTCATTAAACCAACCCAAAGCATCCTTTTGTGCTCCCGATTTCCTTTCTACTGCAGTGAGTCTTCACCAGCATATACACATATCTGTGTCTTGGAAAACTTGCTTCGAAATACAGCTTCTCATTATAGGAAAGAGCCTTCAGCTTCTCTTTCAAAGCGTTTTCCTGCCTTTTGTCCTGTGAAATGTGGAGGAACTAGACACTAATCAGGTAGGAGCAGCGAAGGTGAAGTAATTTTACATTTAAACCATGGACTTTGTGATGATGTAATTTTGCCAAAGAACTGTTTGATGAGTGTTTCATTGATGGAAGGCTCATAACTCTTTATTTCCCATCGAGTTTGTATCATTTTTACAAACAGCAGCAGCAAACACAGATACTCAAGGGGTCTGTTCTCTTTGCTTTTGAACCTCATACTGGATTTTGCAAACTGTCTGCCCTGTTCCTGATTCTGCAAGCACAGAATGGGTTGGAGTTTCTCAGGTAAAACCCAACTTTGTTCACATCTTGCCCTTTCCCCCTCAAATAGAAAAAAAGATCCCTAGCCTACCTGCAAGCCAGGAATAAATTGTTGGTGTCTTCCAACCTCTTCCAATCAGTGACTCTGGGAAAAACTATTGTGGCACTGATCTGATTTCCTCCATCCCCTTCCTGAGGAATCAGTTCATCTGTCAAGGTCAGTGAACAACAGCTATTTCTCAGGGGACTTTCTACCTGTGAAAAACAGCTGCCAGCAAAGGCTGTTGGAAGCCAGCACAATGATGTTTTGGGTGAGGAGTCATGACATGAGAGACAAAAGGACCACAGCAGAGGGTATATGTTATTGGTCTCAAAAAAGGGAAGGAAGCATTCCTAAACAGTTTATACAGGAGCTGAGGATACTCTGCTCATGGGCATCTCAATTACTAGACAGCTGCTGGGTAAGATGTCCCTCTATCCTAAAAAAATTAGTTCTTTGATTTCAGATATGGAAAGGATAGATAATAAATCTATGGGCATGGAAAGAATAGACAATAAATTAAAAACCCCCAAACTATTCTAGGTCAAATGATGCAGAGAGAAGAAATACCCAAAAGCTTGAGGACAGTGGGAGAATTTGTCACGTTGATCACAGTTTCTTGAATTTGAGCTATAAAACTAGTAGACCATTCTGGGATGTCAATGTGAAAGTGAATAAGAAGTGGGGAAGAGCTAAAAGGCCAGACAAGAAATGCTTGTTATTTGTTCTTCATGATCATGCTTCACTCATCTGACATCATAAATTGTCCTCAAATGGATCTCAGTCTTTTGAACATCAGTTTCAGTACCTAAACTAAACCAGTATTCAGAAGTAAGTCACTGAAATAGACTGGTACTCAAAGCAATGTCACTGGGCACGGGGCTCTGCATTGCTGTTCCTTGCTGCAGTGAGCACAGTGCCACAAAAGGGGTGTTTAAACCTGTATTAGCAGGGATGTGAGTTTTTCTTTGTTTTCTGAAAAATACTGCACAAGACTTTCCTAGACGGCACTTCTGGTGTAATTTTTGCCTTGCTATTAAGCAGGGTCACTTTAGCACAGGCATAGCCTCGGTGACACGTGGGAAAGGAGAGGGGTCTGAGCTTTGTCTGGTTCACAGCAGCTCTCTAGGAAATGGCCAAGCATGGAGTTGTGTCAATATAATAACCGGGCAAGCTTGCTTAATTCAGTCACGTGCCTTCTCCCAGCTCTGCTGCGGTGTAACTAGAAGCCACATCCAGGGGTGGTGTCCTCTGTGAGGACTTTAGGCATGGAAGGCTAAATATTCTGCTCAAGAAAAAAGGCAAGCAAAAGTCAGCTTCACCATGAACCGGATTACCAGATTAAACCCCAAACTGAACCAGATTGAAGCCCAAATTATGCGAAGAGATACTAGTTTCAAAGTGGAGTCTCATGGAAAGGAACTGTATGCTCTAATTGTTCAAAAGAGCAACCAAAGGTATTGTGCACTCTGTAGAAGGAAAACGGACGGGTAGAGCAAAGAACTGTATTAGAAAGTGTTAAGAAAAATAGGACCAGGCTTTACAGACACTAAGGAAACCAAAAGGAATCTGGAAGAAAATTTGACGGAGAAAATGTTATGAGAAACAAAACCTTCCTGAAAGAGTGAGCTGCTTCATTAAAGGGTCATGATATACAACCACAGAGACTTCACCAAATCTGCACCTGAGGAATCTCTCTCAAAGATGCTAAATGCTCTTCTAGTCCCATCCCAAATGTTATATGTGTTTCATTTGCATTTCTGGTCCCTTAGACTCCCACTGTGAAGCCTTCACTCTGTGGAGAGCTTGGCTAATACTTAACCTTACCAAGGTAGGCAGTGTTAATGGAGTCATGGAAGGAGAATTAGGCATGTAACTATGCTTAACTTCAATACAAAGAGTATAGCTCAATTATTTCTCTTAATTAGATCCTCTCTCCATGCATAATAAATCCTTGCTTGCATGGGAAGGAGCTGAAGGCCAGGAACTGGTAGGCACCATGGGGTGAGTGTGTCTGGTTTGGGCACCTTGCAAGACACAAGGCTTGTGGAAATGTTACTGAACTCAGGCAGAAATAAAAGGCACAGATGCATTGCTTACTGCTGAGTTTCATATATGCCTCACATATGACCTCAGAGCAGTGTTCAAGGGGCTAGTAAAAGTCTGCTGCTTAACAAAGTGCTTTCTAACAAAATGGGTTAGACTGTATTAGCACCTCTGGGCATATCTGGTGTAGCCTCCTCAGAGAAAGACGCTGCAATGGGTGGTCTCAGGCAAAGCTTTCCTTGTGCCCTACACAAACTTTCATATTTGTTTGTGACGTTCTTCACGTTTTTATTCAAAAGTCTAATGACATTTAAATGAAAAATCTCATGCTGATTAAAAGCAGGTAGGGGAATAGCTGGGAAAATGAAATGCACCGTGCATAATCAGATCCAGATGACACACAGCCCAGGGTTTTGAGAGAACAAAGCTAATGAATATAGCGAACCTCTGGTAATTAGATTTGAACAGCCATGGAAAAGGGAGAGGAGGAGGGGAAATGCAAACATGGCAGAGATCTTAAAAGGAGGAACAAGCAAGAAGGCAAAAAGCATTATCCTAACTTATAAAAAGCCCACATCACCATAACCCGCAGAGGGAAGGACTGCAGGATGTTTCTCTGGCTTTCCCTTTCAAACTGCTCGTCATCTTTTCACTCCCTGCTTCTACAATTGATGCTGTTTTTTGTACCCTCTCCTCCCTCACTTCTGCCACCCATCCTTTGCTTTTCCCACATCCTCTGTTTTTCAGGATGAAGAGCCCTTTCCTGACTGTTTTTGTTTCTCTTTCAAGGTACAACCCCTCTATTCTACCTATGCAGGTACCAAAGCAGTAGGGCTCCTTGTGGCCCCTTTCCTTTTCATGGCACTAGTCTAAACCTTTAATTCAGGATAAGTACAGAAATACTTGCATTTCTTCAACACTGGAGCAGTCCCACTAAGATTATTGGAGCAACAGGATGGTAAGACCAACAGGTTTATGTGCCTGCCCAGAATAGAAGCTCAAGCATTGATTCCTTTTCATTCCCAAACATTGCTGTTGTGTCCAGGACCATCTCCCTGCCTACAGACAAACCCAGGCTGCTCTCAACCTGTCCTAGCAGACTCCCAGCTGCAGCCAGACCTGCCCCCTCCACAGGTTCCTGCACTGGTGAGGTTGGACTTCTCTTCATGCCCTTGTGGGTGCCTAGGCTCTCCATCGGGGCTGGCAATGCTGTCTGCCACTAGGGTGGTGAGCAAAGGGCAGTTGTGGCTCTTGGCTGGTCTCCATCTCAAGATGACTATGTAAAGGGCTTTTATGCAGCCATGGTCTCCTCCCTGCACTAACAATAGCCCCTTCAAGGTGCTGCTTATCCCAAGGTTATAAGGGGGCTATGTGACCAAGTGAACCCACTCTTCTGTGTCCTGGGCATCCATGCAAGGGAGGGACATGGGAACAAATGAGTTAGTTTACTGAGGGATTTGGTGGGTCCGGGGGCTTGGCACACTGCACAACAAGCATCCACAGGCCTTGCTGACAGGGTTCGTGGGTGAATTCTTCACATCAAATTAAGATTAGAGAAGAAGCCCACCACAACTACTCCCTATTACACCCGAAGAACCCCCAGACATTCAGTATGCAAAGGCACTGAAGAAAGTGAACTGCACTTTTCCTTTTTATTGGGGTTGACAAAGAATTCTCCTAAATTAATCAAAGCAACAGTATCGCTATTTGAACTGCACGGTTTTATGTTGAACACAGTCTTTAATGTTTTTCCAATGGAAATTTATACAGTGTTAACAGAGCTGTCTGATGGGCAACAATTCCACTGGAGAAGCAGAAAGTGAGTTTAGATGGCAATAAAATGTAGTGTTGGTGTTTTTCCTATTGATGTCTTCACTAAGGAGTAGGAGCTTCTCTTGGGATCTATTATTCGGCTTATAATCTGAACTATTTTCTGTTAGAACACTGGACCAGAGAGATCAAGATAGCACTGAAGAAATAAATTCCCTTGGGGAGATTTAACACAACCTCTTTTTCTCCCCTAAGCCAGAAAATCCTTTAAAATGATTTCAGTAGCACTAGCAACCTAAAGCAGAGGAAAAGACTAGAAGCTGCTCGCTTTGCATGAATTTGGAAGCAACATCTCCTTGCAGCACAGTTCACTACTGATGGGTCAAAATGATTTGCTGGATGAGAAATATTTCCCACCCCGGGAGATGCTGATTGCAGCAGTAGACTTCTTATTTACATATCACACAGAGCGGTGCAGCTAGTGGGGTTTGAGGCAATCACATGGTAAAAGGCAATTTGGAGAAAATTACACATAACTTCAGATGTCATTGAAAAAAGGATGGAGCAGTGGCATCTGTTTTTCATAACCTTTGAAACATTACACATGTTTCAGGACAGCACTGTTTCTTTAGAAGTAAACCATATAATCTCTGGACTTTTTAAAATTAAACGTGGTACATTTAATTTAGGACACTGTTATTCTAAAAAAGACAATGCTAACCTTTCTTGACCTTCTCTGCGGTGTAGGTTATTGTTGGCAAAGTCACTTCAGGGCTCTTTGTCTGATCCAGGAGTGTATTTCATGAATTGCCTTATCATTTCAAGTGGTGACTAGACCTTTGTGTTCTAGATAAGGTCACAAAAACAATTTACCCAAAGCATCTGACAAAGAAAGGAAAAATTGCCCACTTTTCCCATCAAACATAATTACCGTTCACCACATCTAAATGAAGCTCTTGTTGCGCCTTTAGTGGAGAACCCAAAGCTGCTATGAATCGCTTTATTTGTCTATTAGCAGAAATCTGGTGCAGGGAAAACAGAGGAAATGGGCTTTATAATTAACCCTCTTCATGCTCTGATGGAAAACTGATAGATCTGAAACTTCTGCCTCAGCAGGCTCCATTTCTACTTTTTTTTGGATGAGTGATGGAATGCCATAAGGCTTTCCCTCTACTTTCCTTGTCAGTGGAACACACAGGGTCTGGCGGTGGCCTGGAGAGATGACGTGAGTGCAGGGCAACAGGCAAACCCAGAGCCAGGCTCTGCAAGTTTATTCAATTAGGTATTAAATGTTTGCAACAGGGTTTCATTTGCCAGCAGCTGTATACAATCCTTTGTGGTTTTGAGGCCAGGGTAATTGGCATGTTATGAGCTTTTGCCTCAGCTTTTGGCATCTGCCCGAAAACCACACGGGAAGAGGGAAGGCTCCATGCGGGGCTCATCCAGCAGCCATCCCAGAGGAGCGGGATCTTGGGAGGCACAAGCATACAAACCTCACCTTGGTCTAACAAATACTGTGCAGCTGCTGGCCACCAGCACTCCTAGCAAACCCTGGTGAGCAGGAGAAGGAGTCCTTGCTAGACTAGCATTCTATCAGAGCTGAGATTGCTTCACATGCAGAAATTCATGCTTTTAACTAAACACAAGTGTTTTCAGGAAATCGACTGGAGCTCTTGGCTAATTGGAAGCAGTGAGGGGAATTTTGTTTTCCATTGTGTGCTTCAGTCCTCAGCAATCCAGTACTCAGCACTAAGTCGGAAGCTGCAGCTTTTATCCAGCAATGACATGATATCCCCAACCTCCCTCTGAGCAGCAGAGTACACTCTCTTTAAATGTCCCATGCAAGGCACAAGGGCACCCTACTCCTCACATCTTCTCCCCTGCCCCATTCTGCCATTTTTCCTTTCACCAATTCACCATTGTCTTTGCCCCAGGACAGGTTTTTGAGAAGCAACAGCCATTTGTTGCACAGCTGTACAAGGCCCAGCAGGGCAAGCCCTTCCTAGGTCAAGACCCTTTGGCACCACTGCAATACAAATATCGTATGTTAATAACACTGCGGGGTGCCATGCTTTATCATATTACAAGCATTACTAGATAGTCTCACACTACTCCTTTTATTATCACCTACAACCAAGGGGAGTTAAAAGTGAGCCAGCCTTGTGCTCTTTCTCTAGTTCACGTTGTCATAACCATTCTGGAGTCTTAATTACTTACACCTTAAATTGTTGTCCAGGATCCTGTAGGGGAGCTCCTGACTGAAGTCTAATGATTAACTAGAGAAGTGGAGAGCCAAAACATGCAGTGCTACTCCACATTAGTGTCCTTTACTTAAAGTAATGGATTGCTTTCTCCCTGTGGTGATCTTCACAGAGAAAGAGGACCATAACTATTGCCATTTAAGGGGTGAAAAATCTTAAGTGCAATGAAGCCACATGCCTTCTCCAGACCTACACAGCACATCAGCGGCAGTTACTGGGACTACAGACAAAACTCACAAAGGGCTGTGTCATATCCATGCCTCTAAGTGAGAGCTCAGGGCAGTTACTTAATAACAACAAAAGGTATAATTTATCCCATACGTGTCTGAGAATCGATGCCAGTTGTGTTGGCAGGCCCTCACATGCTGTTTGGTTTGGGTGAGTCTGTTCTTAACGCGTGCTCAGCTGCTTGTTAACAGCCTGGAGAGATGCAAATGAAAACCTTCAGGCTCCACAATAAGCAAACTTCCCTCCTTGATCACAGTGCACTGTCCCCTGCTCCTGACAGTTGTGGCTTTATGGTGGGTCAGGTGGACCACAGATGTTCACCTGTTTAACTACAGTAGCAGTAAACCCCTTAAAACCAACCGCTGAACAGAAAGGGGCCATTTACTCCAGCCACTTTGCAGTCAGGCAGGAGCCTCTGAGAAGTATTTGTCTGCACGTCTCATCTAATTTCCTCTCAAAAATCTCAAGCAACGAAGCCCTTTCCTTGAGCAAATAATTTCTTTCTGCAACTCTTCTGTGACTTTCCTCCCCCACTTCACATATCTAATTTAACTTTTCCCTTCCTACCCACGCTTGTTGGCGTGGATGCAATCCTCACACCAAAATGTCATCAGTCCCCTTCACAGTCACACAGTCATGCTTTCTCATCTGGGATCCATCTGCGGGGTGCTGGTAACAAACTTCTATTACACTGGATAATAGGAGATTCAAGAGCTGAGGAGCTCTGGAATCCTGATTGTTGCACAAAGACAGGTCATCAAACCCTATTTTTGGGGGGCAGTACGAGGGTAGCCATGTGCCATACCCTGTGATATACCAGAGGTCTTGCAGGATGACCTCTGCTCTTGGCTCGTGGAAAGCCTGTGCATCTTTATTACTATTTGCTTTAGTGACTGGGGGTGAAACCTAAGTAGCTTCAGAGCTTAGACTTCAGAGTGTGCCATACTGAGAATAAAAAGGACCGAAGCAAACATCAGTGTGATCCACATGAATCTTCCGTGTTTAGTGGTCTCCAAGTAGCTCAGATAAGGAAGCAAAGCTTATGAGAGCAACAGTTTTCTCTAGCCTGTGAGGTTGTTGCTGCCTACGACACCATGGAGCTTGCAGCTGACAAAGTACCATTTTTAGTGAATCTGTATGAAGAGAGGCAGCACACAGACAGGTGGGATGTGAGCTGGGGTTTGGGGGGGTCACACTTTCTGCTGAAGCACCTGTATGAAGTGCAGTGAGACGCTGATTACTGTGAGCCTCAGCAAGGTGTTTTCTCATGCCTGCAAAGATTTCCACAGCAGAGCTGCTGACCATGAGGGAGACAAAAAGGATCACACCAGTCACTGTGTTCACATGAGATAAAGATAACACTATCCAAAACCTTGTTTAGAAAAAAACAAAGTTAACAAGGAGTTTTTCCTCTGTTTAGCTCACATGTAGCTTGGGTTTGTTTCTGCTCAAGAGAGAATGCCAAATACACCCCGTCTGGATATGTTGCTGTGCTACTTGATCTAGGTGATCCTGATGTGGCAGGGGGATTGGACTAGATGATCTTTCAAGGTCCTTTCTGATCCCTAGTGATTCTATGATTCTATATGGTCTCAGGAGGATGTTTGGCTAAAAAGTGAAAAGAAATAGGCATCTATCTCCTTTGAAATCAACACAATTTATGCATCCAAATCTCCTTCTTGTTTTGAAACTCTCATCCCATGCATAGGGCTCAGCTATGTTTATATGACCAGCTTCCCCCCCACTGCAAAATCACCCCCTGCTTTTGATATTCACCAAAAATGGGGATGAAAACCAGCCTACAACTCAGGGAAGCAGATTTCCTGTTTGCCTTCTGCATCTTTGTTTGAACCTCTGACAGAGATGTGGCTAAAGCCCAGGCTGCAACATTTACTCAGGGATGAATGAATACAGTCACTGTGCACCAGGATGGAGGCATGATGTCACACAGCGACAGAGAGATGGCCAGCTATACTGGAGGTGGTTTGGAGAAAAGCTAGAGCACTCAGCCGTGCTCACCTTCAGAGACATCAGTCTCACACACTTGCTGTTGCAGAGAGAAAGCAACACTGTGATTCATGTCAGACAGAGGGATCAGGATCTTACCTCAGTTCCCATGAGAATGCCTTTTCTTGCACGCTGGGAAGGAGGAGGATGAGGAAGACCAAGGGTCATTTTAGCTGTTAGAGCTGAGATCTTCAATAATTATTGTGATGATTTCCTTGAGGATGAGCCAGTTCAGGAGGAAAAGTAATTCAAAGAATTAGTGAACAAGTGCTGCTGGCTAGGCAAAGCAATCCAAGAGCTGATAATTCAACAGGCCTTTCCTGAATTTCTTTAGTTGGGTTTTACTCATGGGCCACTACGATTCCCTTGTCATTAAGCAACCTCTGGAAAAGCAAAACTCTGGATCAGACACCACTAGAGAAGCAGGAAGGCATTGCTAGAAATAGGATCAGAGCAGCCATAGCATTTACAATTTCATCTGCTTTCTGACAAAGCCACTGAGATCTGCCCTTTCTCCCTCTCTGCAAAGAAGAGGTTGTGGAGTTGAGGATTTTTTTGTGCCTAACAGGACATACTGGATCTGGATGATTTCTTCACCCCTTCTAATCCTCCCTGCTTTTCCTTGCTTTACTTTACTAACTGCTTGTAAACCAGAAGTCTGGCAGCAAGAATATGAAGTCTCAAATGGATTGAACATGAGATCCAAGAGTGTAAAAACAGAGGACTCCTTGCAGACCTTGTGTCCACAGAGCTAGCAGGCTGGCTCATGAAGACATTCAATGTTTTTCAAGATAAACCTTTACAGTGAATTACAGGCTAGCATCAGAACTGGTGCTAAAATCAAGCACACAGGAGTTCACCAGTTATTCACTGCTTGTCACAGTGCAGGGAAGAGGATCTCCAGCAAAAGGTACCAGACTATGAGCTAAGGGAGGTACTCCTTTGCACAACACTTACCTTAAACTGTGGAACTCAGTGCCAGAGGACTCTGCAAAGGCAAATGTTTAAACAGACTAGGTAGAACTTGGGAAAGATTGGCCCATGAGCAGTGGTTAACAAGGACAGTGCAGGTGGCCAAAAGGAAGAGCCAACACACAGAAAGCACTGGTAGATCTAGAAGTTTAGGCTAACTAGGGTGGCACAAGGAATTAGAATTTCCTTTGCTAGAAATATTCATTACTTGATTTGACAGGTGTCTAGGCCTGTCAAATAGACCAGATGTTCTCCAGGAACAGGGACCAAACCCAGGCTTTCTGAGATTCTGTGTATTCAAGCCTGAAACTAGAGAGTAAAGCTGAGGGGAGGATCCTTCTTCCTTTGTCTTGCTACTTTTTTCTAGGCACCTGCTATTGGCATCAGTTCTGTATTCTTAAGAACCCCTTGCTATACAATCCCATTTGCCTTTCCAAGGAGGATGTCTTGTTCAAACTTCACACCTGAAGCCTTGTGACACAGCCATGTAGTAATTTGGATTAACTGTATTCTTCAGATGACTTGTTAGCTACTACCCAAGAGAAAAAGAGTGAGTAGAAAGCAACTTGGAATAAGAGGGAAGCAAGAGGTGTATGTCCTGAATATCACTGCTTCCATCAATAAAGCTGTCTGAGTGCGCTCATGCTTGCACATCATGTATTGCTGAGCTAGAGCTGAGTGCTGAGCAGAGAGTGTTACTTGCAAAACCACTGCCCCCAAAGGATCATCTCTGATCAATCGAAAATGGTCAGGGTTTGACTAAAGCCCCTCATGACTTACACCTCCCCGAGACAGCAGTGCTCTCTTTAATGGCAATAACGGTGTGTGAGCAGGGAAAGGAAGGCAGCAAGACAGAAGGATGGCTGGTGTGAGTGGATCCACACTGCACCCACTTCATGGAAGGAGCCCCTCACAGAGTGATCCTCTGGCTGTGGCAAGATGGGCTCTCAGAAGGCAGCAACACCCTTTCTCCCTTGATTCCAAGGGAGCCACACTGAGGTGCTAGAGCTGGAGGTGTAACCTTTGTCAATAACACAGCTGCTGCAGCAAGGAGCATCCCAGGCTCTCAGTCCTCTTCCTTTTAATGTCTTTGCCCTCAATGGGGCAGTGATCTGGAACTGTGACTGGCTGGGTTTGTTTCTGAGCCAGATAAAAGCTTGCTCTGAGGCGTTCTATCCCTGTGGCTCACAGACTTTAATCTCATGACCTACCTGTTCTGTCAGTTCTGCCTGCAAAGGCTGTGTAACTCTGTGTTTGCTCTCTAAACAAGTAAGCAAATACACTTCCCCCCCTCAAAAAGAAACCAGAGTAGAAGCAGCCTGTGCTAACAGGCCACTGGAAGAGCCCTCAGCTAAGGGAAGCCTACAACAGGGGCTCCACTCCCAGACTTCCTCACCCACCCCTGCAGCAAACAGGGGTTAGTGAAACAGCAAACCCAATGTGGAATGAACCCCTGGCAGGCTTCGCTTTATTGAAAAATGCTGCCCATGGCTTCTGCAGGCATTTGTCATGGTGAAGACAGGGATCTGGCTATGAGCTGTTTCCAGCTCTATTGTGGCCTCTCTTCACTAAACCTGATATAGTTGCTTTACAAACTGGTGAGGTCAGTGTCAGGAGGCTCTCCGTATGAACCTAGGGGTGGAAGAACAGCTGGGCTTCTGAGCACATTATTTGCTTGCCTTGGGTTGCATGGCGGCTACCAGGACTCTCACAGGATTAGCATCCCAACTATGACTATACCCAGACACAACACTGAAGTAGAAAAGCAAGTACTCAAAACATAGGAAACATTAGAAATAATGTTGCCTCTGCACTTTAGCATGTGAGGAGTACAGCCTTCACTCAGCAGCTGCTGTGGTTATTGCACAGCATGTTTGCTTGAGTGGGATAGCCTGGGGCACAGGTTTGAGGCGTCCTTGGTAATCCCTGCTGCTCCCACAGGCACTCAAACACTGGTGGCACCCCACATCCCCAAGGCAAAACGGTCACAAGGGGCTGTCTCAGTGTGTTGACAGTGTCAGCCCTTGTCTGTCCTGTGTGTCCAGCAGCTGCAGAAGCACAATGCTGGATGGCCATCACAGCGGAGGTGTTTACAGATGGAAAATACCTAGCAACTATTTCTAGCCCAGATGACTTCTGTGTCAGGCTAGAAAGGAGGTGCAAGGGTGAGGCAGAGTGAAGAATAGAGGAGAAAGAGGGCTTATGCTGGCTTTGCTCCCAATAAAACACTTCTCCAACTTAGGCAAGTGGTATTGCTTGCATGACACTGAGAGACTTTTGTAGCCTTTGCAGTGTCTTTGCCAGTGTTTTTTCCCTGTGTTACTTAACATGTAAGGAAGGACAGAAGCAGAATAAGATCTAGTGAAGAGAAATGTGAGTTAATGGTATGGAAAGACTGAGTGCTGCCCTGAGTAATTAAGTCCTTCTTGCTCAGCATCACTAAACAAATCCCTCCTGGCCAAATGTTACCCAGACACTCATTCTTTTGCTTCCTCATTTTTGAGCACTTTGAAGTTCTTGCTCCAAACCACAGGAACACTTGGACTTCTGGAAGAATATGCCTTCAGATTTTGTCAACATGGTCATTAGTGTGTAGTCTTATCAAAAAATACAAAATTCAAACCAAAAATTCACTGTGGGACAACCTCCAGGAATGTCAACCTTCTGCCTGCAAGGTGAAGTGTTGGCAATGCTGATAAATACCTCAAATCAGGCTCCTGGAATGGAAAGTATTTGGCAAGCCTACAAGAAATAAAACCAACCCACAACACTCAAGAATAGAGTTTGTCCCTATAAATAATTAAAAAGAGCAGCTGCTATCTAAAAGAGTCAAAGCATGATGCAGAGTGTCCTCCGGGGTATCTGAGCTCACTTGCAGGAGTTGGCGTCCAGCTGTAGCTGTTGCATAGAAAGCCTGTATGAGGTTAGTTAGACCTTACCTGTGCTTTAACACAAGGTTGGCTGGGCTTCTACAGGTAGTGTGGAAAGCTGTGCCTCTCCAGCCTTCTTCCAGTGAAGGAGGTGCAGAATTCTGGGAAGGAACTAGAGCGAAAGACACAAACAACAACTGTAACTACTTCATCTGTCCTGCTCAGCCCTCCAGCTGCAACCAGGCCATTTATCCTCCTGGCACCTTGTGCTCAGGTAAGACTCTTCTGCTTTGATCAGCCAGCCTGGCAGAGATACTGGCTTACAGAGGAATGGTGCAGGGTCAACCCTGCTGCTGTCAGACTTCACATTTTAGGGTGCTGATTACCAGCACCTTGAGACATGATAGAAGTTGATCTAACTACATGAAAAGCTCTCACTGCTGCCTTTTATGGACTCTCTTGATCTTACTGCCTTTTTTCCCCATCCACATCACAGTCACTGCATCCTTGATGTGGGAGGAGAGAAATGAAAAGAAAACATTTAATACCTCAAGCATTTTGAAACCACCAGCAATTGGCAGAAGCCTGAAGAGGTCACTCCTAGAAGTAATCCAGCTGGTGAACCCCTCATGGATGTCACCTCTCTAAGAGCAGTGCCATTTCCTTGTGTGGGTGTACTTATTTGTTATGTCACTAAGGCTGTTTTCTTTTGGGCAGCCTTTAAAGCTCTTCCCTGGGGATTCACCGGGCTAGGCAGCAAGCCAAGTGAAACCCCCTAAAATTAAGTGCTCAAGTCTGCTGAACATAAACTACTTAATATTTCAAAGACCACAAAAATGGTTTCCAGTAGGAAACTGTGCCGTCAAGCAGGTGGGTGAAACAGAAACAATCTTCTGCTTGCACGTATTGCTGTGTGTTTGGCACTGGCAGGGGACTGCCACAACCTTTTTCAGTCCCTGTTCTATGACCGAGACAAGATGCTTGCACTGATTTAGAAAAGGAAAAGCTTGGCTGAGAAGAGCAGTGAAGACATGTCTACATAATAAATCTTGGATTAGGAGAAACAAAAAGGAAAGAAATACAAACATTAGAAGTAAAGAAAAAAATATCATACAAGACACAGAAAACTTTCCTGTGTTCCTGGTAGTCCTGAAGGCCATGAAGGAGCAGGGGGTTACATCCAGGGCAACCCTGGAATAGGCACTCAGGGAGGCTGCTAAATGATCCTTCTCAAACCTGGGTGACCAAGCCATGCGTGGCTGATCTGGCTTTGGTGAAGTCTTTCTGGACCATGTGATCTCCTGCCAACATTTCTTGTGGCTTTGTTTTAATTAAGGTAAATAAGTTTGCCAGGTCAGTTTTCTTTTTTCAATGGTATTGCTGGTGGGACGGGTAGAGGCAGAAACTTAACATAGAACATGCATTTCAGCACCCTCACAGCTTCCCAGCTGATGACGTACCACACTTCGGTTAAGATATGTGAGCACTGAAGAAAATCAGTGGCACTAACTCACTCACTTGGAAGTGGGGTAAATGAATGCTTTTGAAATGGAATAGTGGGTGGGGAGGTGCAAATGTGTGTGGCATTACAAAGGGCTGCACTTGTGGTGAGTTTTCTTGCAAGGAGTGGCAGGGACCTTACTTAATATTTCTAAGAATGAGCTGGAAGATACACCACTAGCAAATCTTGCAGATGACCAAAAGGTGGTGGTAAGCATGAAATTAGGTGTGTTAGTGATTTGGGGTGATTTGGTTCCTGGGAAATGCAAACCCAGCAAACAAAACATGGGTTTTACAGTGGGATCAGAATGTGCAGGTATGTGGAGGGATCAGGTCCTTTCCACAACTGCAGGAAAGCAGGAGGGTGTTCAGCCATGTGGTCGACAGAAAAGCATGTATAAGCATCATGCCACATCAGGGGAGGTCAGTGCTGCCCTGGGCTACAGACCAGGGAACGAACAAGTGAGAGAGTATCATTGTGGCAGGCACTGAGGGAGCACTGTGCCCAATCCTACTCTCTGTGAGACAGGAAGAGTGCTGAAAAACTGTAGGGGATTCAGTGAAAGAACATGGGAATTACTGCTGTGTTACATGAAGCGTCTGTTGGCAAGACCAGAGCCCCAACATGTAAAATGCAGAGCTAACAGTAAGAAAGACACAAGCAGTGGAGTATGAACACCCTTTAAATATAATAACTTTGAAAGGAGAGAAAAAAAGCCTGAAACCTCATCGTTCCATCCCTCCCCTCAGCATTTCTGCTGCTACCAATTGGTCTGCTTGAGCAAAACCTGATCAAAACACATACTTCCAGTCATTTGTGATTAGTTCTCATGCTTTTACATCAATAGAGAATTTCATGAGTTTATAAGGTAGAGAAATGCTTCCCAAAACCTGCAGCTTTTAAAAGAACTTAAGGCAAATATGAAAAATCTAATCCTTGTAGCTTTTCCCTCTGCCTATAACTTCTGGGTAACAAATTTAAAAGCCAAAGCAATTTATGTCAAAATAAAGAAATTGATAATTATGTCTTCTCCCTGTGCCCTACAGTTCTATCCAGAAACAGCTTAAATGACTGAATGCAGTGAAATTACCACTAAATATAAATAAACAAAGAAACAAAAAGAGAGGGATTTCAGGATATACGTTAATAGGCGTTTAACTCTAACAAGTGCCAGTATAAATATTTCTCCAAAATTCACCAGGGAACCAAGATTTTATCACTTCAGGAGCCCTGCATGGCTCTGTGCTACACTATGGTGCCAGATAATGACCTAATAGGTCTCACTGACAACCAGCTGGCACCCTGCCACAGTTATTCAAAACCACCCTACAACCAGGAGCATGAGGAAACCTGTGGATAACACCTCCTGATTTCCCAGCTAATAGGACAGCACAGCCGTGTGTGCTCACAGCGCTGTCATACAAAGAAGACATGAGGCTCATACAAACAAGACGTAAGGCAAGTGTCTGAGCCTGGACAGTAACACTGTTTTTTCTTCTGTTTTAATCACTCAGAAATGTAGTTGGGAAGTGGCTTCATTGTTCTGCCTTCAAACGGAATGAAGAGTCACTTAAAAAACTCCCACTGCTTTAATCCTGCTTTGTTGTTGCCCTTTAACAATCCAGTTCTGGGTCCCTCAGTTCAAGAAGGACACAGAGCTGCTGGAGGGTGTCCAGCGTAGAGCAACGGAGATGATGAAGGAAGTAGAACAGCTCCCTTATGAGGAAAGGCTGAGGGAGCTGGGTCTCTTGAGCTTGGAGAAGAGGAGGCTGAGGGGGGACCTCATTCATGCCTATAAATATGTGAGGGATGGGTGTCAGGAGGATGGAGCCAGGATCTTCTCCAGGTCATCTAGTGATAGGACAAGGAGCAATGGGTGCAAGCTGGAACAGAGGAGGTTCCATATAAATATCAGAAGAAACTTCTTCCCAGTGAGGGTAACGGAGCATTGGAACAGTATCACAGTGTCACAGTAATGATGAGCTGGAAAAGACTTAAAGATCATCCAGTCCAACCTAAAACCAACCAAGTAAACCTAAACATCTGACATCTAGATCATGCCACTCAGCACTTCATCCAGCCTAACCTTGAACACCTCTAGAGACGGTGACTCAACGACCTACATGGGCAGCCTGTTCCAAAACTGGATCACTCTTTCAGTGAAAAACCTTTTCCTAATGTCATGTCTAAACCTCCCCCGATGGAGCTTGGACTGGATGATCTTTTGAGGTCCCTTCCAATCTCTAATGATTCTATGATTCTATGATTATTTCCTATTTGTGAAAAGGTGAGCAAATGCCTGAAGTAATGTTATAGTTAGTAACAGGAATTTTTTTCCATGGGGATGTTTTAAGGCAATGATTTATGTGAAATTCATGAGGAAAGGATATTTTAATTTATTTTTAATTTGAGACATTTAATCCAGCTCATGTAGGTCTTCTGTCACAGCAGATTAACAGAGGAAGAACACTATCCACTGAATTTGTCATCGCTTTACCCTTGCTCTGAGTTCTGAAAGGCTCTGTAAGGTCTTGTCTTCATTTCCTTGGCTTATCATGGAAATTTCCCTTCCTTTGAAAGTGGGTCACATTGGTAGCGACGTTCCTACTTGTCACTTGGAATTTCAAATTCAAACCAAGACAACAAAGAAGGATCTTTGCTTGGAAGTTCTCAGAAAGCGTACAAGCTAGCCTTAGCCTGTGGCAAAGCCACACTGATAATTTTATGTGTTTTGGATGCAAAATCACAGCTTTGCTAATTTTGTCCTGGAAAATGAGCCTCCTGCCGCTCAAATCAGTGATTGTGGGCATGCAAGAGGAGACCAAGGAAGAGCTGTGAGAGGTTTTGCTTCCAGGACCAATCTTTCCCAGGGTCTCCCATTAGGTTGCTAGAGTTTTTAGATTGTCCACCCACAGCTCCTTGTATATATGAAAGGATAGTGGGTTACGGAGTTCTCATCTGGGCTAACCTCTAAATTTGGGCTGCACTGGTCAAGCATAAATGGAATAAATCCTTCTGTAGCATTTTTCACTTATCATCTCCACACCTAGACACAGAGAATATCCCTTTCTACCCATCACTGAAAATTATGTTGATTTTGAAGACAGTGGGGGGAAGGCTGAAGCTCCTTAGAGGTACCTGCTATGGCATCAGGTGGGCAGTTGCAATGGTCTTTCCCTTCCACAGTCACACACACCCCCGGGGCTTCATAATTCACCCCACATACAGAAATCTCTTTTTCTTGTCAAGAGTTGCAGCAGAAGCCTGGCTTCAGTCTTGGCAGTTGTGTTAATAAAACCAAGCGAAACCATCATGTGCCCCATGAATGTAGACAATTGGCTCTACAAAAAAAACCAACACAAACAGGCAAAGAGCATTTCTGTTGAAGAAGGACCATTCTGATTGTTTCCAGCAACATTTTCCTCATGTTGCTAAAAATAGCAAGGTGTAAGCCTTTTTTCTAACGAGTTTCTTTGCAAATCAAACAGATTCAAAACAAAACATAAGCAGCAAAGCAATAAAAATGGAGGCAGCAAACAATTAGAGACATCCAAAGACAAAATACAAATAGAAGCATTTATCTGGGAGCTAAAAAAGGGAAAGATAATTGACAGTCTTCATTTGTTAATAAAATAAGACTGCTGATTGTGAAACAAAACAAAATCCTCTGGCTGTTTTAGTACAGATGTAATTTTCAAGAATAAATAGAATTCTTTCACCTTTCAGCTAACATTGTTTGAGGGTAAAATTGAACAAAATCAGTCAAAATAATTCTCTAGCCTGTAGACAGACACTCATCAGTTGAGCACTGCCAGTGACTGTGCCAGACAGCTTAAGCTCACAGGGGACAGATGAGCCCTAATCAGTCACTCAGCCTCTCTCTGAGTTGCCTTTTCCACCTGAAAGATTAAAATAGCCCTCCAACTCTTGCCTTACATCACCCCACAGTGACTCTTCAGTCACTTCCTTACCTGAATTGTTTGTAATTTTAATAAATAATCAGGATCAGAGTAAGAAAGCATGTAAGGTTTCAGTAAAATGTTTAAAAGGCCAGTGCTGTGGCTGCTGTGCACTGCACACACTGTCCACAGCCCTGTAGTTCTCTGAAGACAAGCACCAATATAAAACATTGACCCGACTGCTTACCAAACTCTCCCTCTTAATCCCTACGTAAACCAGAGATTTTTATCACACAAGCTTAAGAAAATCATAAGAAGGTTCCTACAGCAACATCCACTCACCCATCCACTTGCCATTAAACCACAGGTCTTTTCAGGACAAGTGGTAATCTTCTCCACATGGGATCTCTGTCAGACCTGGTGGTTGGAGCACACAGACACTGATTTTGCATTAAGAAATGGGTGGGATAAATCATATTAAAGTGGGTTTTTTCTGGAGTTCAACCAAATACATGAGTTGTGAACCTCAGAAGGCAGCAGTTAGAGAAATATCCAACTGGTAAGAGTGAATTTCCCTTCCCTGTGACCCTCACAGCACTGGTGCAGCCCAGAGAGGTGGGTGTGTAAGGGGAAGCTGGGAGCCTTGTGTTCACCACTGAACTTGGCAAAGCCCCACTCTGGGGGGGTGTTTTGACCAGGAATGTGTCCAACAATGGTACAAGTAGCCCTGTGGTCTCTAGCACCTGGTTCTCTTTCCTGTGCCTTAGCTGGTAATGTCAGACAAAATGTCCTGCTGGGAAAGAGCAACACAAGAGCAACTCTCTTGAGGGAGGCGGTATCAGGCCGGGGGATCATTATGAAGACATCACATAGCAGTGTTTTAGAAATGTGAGTGTACTGTAGCTGTAGGTAAGCAACAGGACCCCCATGATTCCTCTAATAGTGCCCTTATGGGTGTTGCAATGTTTGCTGCCATTTCATGTGCAGGTGCAGGTTCTGTGTGATGGGTAGCATTTTCAGCTCATGATTGTGGGCAGCAGCTGTGATGATACAGATGGCAAACAAACAAAAGGAAGAGAGAATTATGGTGATCCTTAATGAGATTTTTTTGTGTGTTTCAATTTTTTTGTGGTCTAACAAAATCTATGACCATAGAGATTGAAGAATAAGATGAGTCAGGTGGTCCCAGGGCATCTGAGGCTGCCACAAGCCATTCAGGCTTTGCTTATATAATTTAATTGTCAAGCACAGCAGGATGTTGGGCATGCATATATGTAACACTGAGCTCTCTGTTTTGATGTTCTTTGCTCCATTAACCAGTGGCATCAATTCATACATTAAGGAAGAAAGGGAAGATATTAAGGATTACTAAGGATTAGAGGTGAGTGAAAGCAAAATTTTGGCTCAAAACCCATTTCAAACCTGCAACTTAAATCTCTCCTTCCCTCTCTGGTCAAGTCTGAGGGCCTCAGGCTTTGATGCCTGCCCTATCTGGCTGCAGGCTATAGCTACTAAATTTGGGAGGCTCTGTGATTAAATGGGTGGTTTGCTCCTGTCTGGAATGAAATATCCATTTCAGTGGAGCTCTATTCTCTGATATAAAATCTACTTGATAATTTAAGACACCCAAGTGCACTTGTGTTTTTGAACAGCTTTTCTCAGCTGTCCCAGAAGCAGAGGCAGGCTGTAATTTTAAGCAGCAGATCGCCAGATTCCCAGCCATTACCTACTAATTAATCTGCCTCAGAGTTACTGCTTTGAGTCTCATTTTCAGAAAAGGGCTGCTAGTTTTTCTGCCTTTTTGTTACACCTCTCTGAGGAACAATCGAACCTGACAAGACATTTCTCAGACCCACCAAAATAAGCATCTTCAGTGGAGGTATATGAGCCAGTAATCTCAGACCTGTTCCAAATGATCTTCAGAGTTAAAGGTTTGGGTAGGTTGGTTGCATTAGATGCCTGTTTCCAGCTGTCTTTTTGCTCAGGAGTCAAGAAAACCAAGCAGTCTCATCTCTGGTTAGCACTAGAGTCTGAAACAGAGACAGTAAGACTCCCCTCAAGATGCCCATAGCTCAGCTGTTGATAGGGAGCTATCTGGAGAGCACTGGAGCAATGCAGGACTGCAGCATGTTACACTGAAAAAGACAGAAGGGTTGCCAGACTAATTATGGAAGAGCTTGAGGGAAACATGGTGCTGTGGCAAGGCATGGGATTCTACTGGAAGGGCAAGAGGAGGAACCCACCTTGCCCTGTTGCAAGGGACAAAAGTGGCTGTGAGTAGCTCCTGGAGCCAGTCGGAAGGTGAAAAGCAGGAGCACTCCAGCACAGTGCTATGCCAGCCCTGATTCAGGGGAAACTCTCCAGCCCTGCCACTGTTGGTTCTGTGCAAACACTTCACAGCAGCTGCACTGCTGGAGAGTGACAGCTTGGTCCCCTGCCCAACCCAGGGTGGCCTTCCCCATGAGTCAGTGCTGCTCCATGGGCTTCCAGCCCTCCTCCAGCCAAATCCCCTCTGCCTCTGCTGCCCCTCACAGCTGCTGCCAGACCTTCCATCCCACCCAGGGGACGATCTGCTGTAGCTGCAATGCAGAGGAAAGGAGGCTGCACACAGGCTTTGGGGTTGGGATATCCCCTGGGATTGGAATGCCACCCTCAGTGCCCCCTTTAGGTGCTCTGAAAAGCTATTGCAAGCACAGAGTGGTCTCAGGGGACAGCCATCTGCTATCACTGCTCATCTGTTACCAGAAAGGTATATATGGTCAGCATAATGCGATGATAGGTCCATGTAAACACTCCCTGCTTACTCTGCCAGCCCGGAGTGCCAGGCACTGTGCACTGCTGAGAATGCATATGGAATAGGGAGCTACTGAGCTCATTTCTGATCACTGGGGAATTTCATGCTCCATTGGTACCACAGCTTCACCCAAAGATGAAATATTATGCGCAGCAAGAGCCCCTTCATGGCATAAATCAAGCTGAGGAAGCATGAACAAAGCCCTTTCAGTCCTCCTTCCCCACAGCCCCACTGCTTTGCACAGTGAATGAATGACACAAACTAAACTTCATGACTGAAGCCTTTTGCTAAGAAAAGATGAATTTCATACTGTTCCCAGGCTGGCTGTGGACTCATTTGTGGGATTGTCATAGCGAGGACCTTTCCTTCCTAATCCATCTTCCAACTTAATAAGTGTAAAACAAAGCAATCGTAGTCTTAGATTAGAATCAAGAACACATTAAATAGCAGGGTATAACCCACCCTTCTGCAGAGGGGGGGAGCAACCAGCTCCGGTAACAATATTGAAAGTGGGGATTAAGAAGCAGAGTGCTGAGGGAGCCAACATATGGCAGCCTATTGATCTGCCCCATATGCAGCACCTATTGTTCCCTCCCCACCATAGAGCAGCAGAACACTCCCACCCCTCCTTGTCCCACTTGCTGCCTTTTTTTGCCTCACACGGGTTGGGCTGGAATCTGCTAAAACTGGACATTTACACATGAATTGTGCAAGAGTGCAGTGCAGAGAGACAAGGTGACCTGGGCTGCTAAGCAGTGCCTTTATTATTAGGTTTGGCACAAAAAAAGAGGAGCAGCAGCTATTGGAGGAGTTGTTTGGAGTGTGATGGTGGAGAGGGCTTTATGGCAGCAGAAGCTGACTTCTTTCTTTTCTGATTTCACTGCTAATTTTTGGCATGGTTGGCAGTTGGGAATGAATTTCCAGACCTGGGAGCTGCAGAGATCCTACCAGAGATCAGTCATGGGTGGACACCTAGAAGATGAAACCACATGGATCATGTTCATGTTCACTTAGAAGATCTGAGACCACAGCTGATGTGGAGCTGTAAGGTCTTGTGCATTGCAAAGAGTCACTTGGCTGACTCCTGCTCCACCTGCCCTGGATGGGGAATTTCTGCAGTGCCATGTGGTCCTGGTGTCCTGGGCTGGATCTGACCACACAGTTCAGTCTAGTTGCTCCTCCACCTTTCCGAAGTGTGCAGTCCTCTTCACTCATCCCCACAGCTCATATCCATCACCAGTAACACTGCACACGGAGGGTTGTGGCACATGCGGCACACTCACCTGACAGTGTTACAGGCTTCTCCAGTCATGGGGTAGACCTACAGCATAACTGGGGCTCCCCAACAGACACCAAATGGCACAACTTGAGATAACAACATCAGAGAAACCAAATCCAACCCCAGATGAAGCTCAGGGGCAGGTATCCACCTTTTCCTCTTACTTAAATGACTAGTAGGAAGAGCCATATTCCCCGTAATTCTCTTTGAAAACATGTCCTGCTGAATGTAGCAGTCCCTGTCAGCGTTCACCACACAGGACCACCAGAGGACTCCCAAACTAATTAAAAGGAAACATCTATTTTTGAGTCCTACAAGGCATTAATCTCAAACATCTTTCCTAACCAGGACTCTACACATTTATTTGATTTCTATCTAAACCCATAAACTATGCTTCATTCATTGATGAGATTTCAAGCTTCTTGAGCCAAGCTTGAGCTACAAGGCCTTTCAAGAGCTTTTGGAACATGGTTTTTATTCCTCACAGAGATGTTTTTTGCCTGTATTTTCCAGTCAGCCCTGCATCAGGTTTAGAAAGCCTGACAATGTCTTCTGTGCACAGACAGCATTTAAGCTGGTATTGCCACAAGCACAAGGGCTTGGACTTCAAGAAAGAAAAGGTGTTCTTCCTGTCGTGAGACAATAGATATTAGGATAAACTTTTTCACTATGCTTGTGGCCAAGAACTGAGCAGCTGGGCAATCTCCATCTTTGGAGGTATTAAAAACCCAACTGGACATTATCCTCCAAGTGTGGCAGAGGGTTGCCTGCAGTGTATGGTGTGGGTATGGCTTTGTTTGCTGCAGTCAGTCAAAATGCAATGTAGGAACAGAAGCATGGTGGGATTTTCTTAGGGCATTTCTGATCAAACTGGCTCAGAAAACTTGTGGGAGCAAGCAGTGGGTAGCTATCACCCCACTGTTTTCTATTCCGTGTACTTCCAAACTGTCCTCTCCCTCCAAGTCACACACTGTGCCTTCTTAAACCATATTCCTCCGCTTCCATTGTTTGATCTATTTTTTCACCTCTTACCTTCTAAAAAGAAATCACACCTGATTAAATCCAGTTCAGGTCCCCAGCCTTGGGGATGAAGGGACAGAGTGAACCTGTCCTTGATCATAGAATCACAGAAACATTAAATGGTTTTAGTTGAAAAGAATCTCAGAGATCATCTAGTTACAAACCCCCTGCAACGGGTAGAGACACCTCTCACCAGACCAGGATGCCCAGAGCCCCACGCAAACTGGCCTAGAACACTTCCAGGGATGGAGCAGCCACAACCTCCATGGACAACATTTTCCAGTGCCTCAGCAACCTCATGGTGAGGAATTTCATGACCTTCTGCTGCCCACCCTGCCATATGGTGACAATGCTTTTGTACCTCTGAGGACTAGATGACGCCACTACCACAGGAGGGATGGGGCTGCACTGCTCAGGAGCAAGAGCTGTGGGTGGCAGGAACCAACCAGCAATTAGTGAAGGAGGAAACCAAGAACAAGGAAACCTGATAAAACCTGTGGTAGACATTAAAAACTTCAAGAATATGCAGCTTCAAACTATGGCCAAGGAACAGCCTCCTTCAAAAGGAGGTGAAAGGTGGAATGCAAAGGCAAAGGCTATGAAGGCTCCCCCAGCTCTGCTCTTCCCTGTGAGCATGTGTGCAGGGAGCAAACCCGCTGTGTGATTTATCCATTACACACCAAATTAAGCTGAGGATCAGTATGTCCTATGAGCCCCAAGGATCTGTCAATGGCTGACTGGGGGCATTGTGCATCAGCTGCTCTCAGAGCCAGGTCCAGGCAGCAGCTGTCTACAGAAGCGGGTTCCTGGTGAGGAGTGCTTTAGGTGCTCACTCACTTGGTGGACACTGTGGACACTTGTACTTTTGTGCTCCCTTTTCAGGGAAAGTGCTCTTTATAACTGTAAATGGGCAAGATCCCATTAGCAGAGCAAGAACAAGCAGGGCAGGCAGGGCAGCCTTGCCTATACCAGGTGGCCTTAGAGAAGGAATGTAACAGCAAGAAAACCAAACCAGAGTCACAAATCCCTGACTTAAGTCGACCCAGGACTTTGGAGGGGTCACACAAAGGTTTGGAAAACAGATAGGCTGGAGTTGTCAGATTTCTTTGGGTTTTGAATACTGGGACAGCAGATGAACATGCTCAAGCCTCCAAATCAAGACATTGGAGGTGGGCTTGATAAGTAGAAACAATGATTTTGCCTTTCTTTTGCCCCAAGGTTTACATTGTCTCCACAAGGAAGGCAAAACCAACAGGTCCTTGGAGGTTCTTTGCTTACATCCCCTAATTTACTTGATGCAACAGGCTGTAATCGAAGGGTAGAGTCCTGCCTAGAAGAAGAGATTAGGGAGGTTTCTTTATTCTGGCTGCCACTCCTCTGAGGTAGTAGGAGTCACAGCACAGATCGGTTTGGACAAGGGTTTTTCCTTGAATAACACTAGAAAGGGGGGTTGCTCAGGTTTGAGACACCGCTCAGACACAAAGACACTGCAACCTTTGTAATGCAAATGTGCTTTCTGCTTCAATAGGCTTCGGAGAATGACGGACAAAAAAACATTGTACAGAGATGTCTGTGGCTTAGCTCGTATTCTTCAGCGATGTGTAACTTCAAAAGAAGGCATTTTAATTTGACAGATGGACATTTAATCATAAATAATAATGCATACTGAGTTCTTCAGGCACAAGTGCAGGGCGCCTCTGCACCTGTAGCCATTCTCCCTTACAAAGGAAGCCTGCCCTCTTCCAAACCATCCATCTCATTTCTTTTCCATTTCCTCACAAACCTTCCTGTCCTTCCAGGCAGACCCCTCTGCAAACACTGGGCACTTCATGCATGGCATGGAAGAGAACAGGTGAGTGGGCATCTTCTCCAGCAGCAGCTCCAGGAGACTGGTAGGGAGGAGGGCACCTGTGCAATGACGTTACACACTTGACAGAAAGAGGGAACACACAAGCAAAGGGGTTGTCTGCTCTGTCCCTGCCTTCCAGCACATCCCCCTGCATTGCTGTTGCTAAAAACCAGGAGGCAGTATATTTTCACCTAGTGCTGTGAGAAGTTTGGGCAGAGCATCAATAGCAGACCAAGGACAGGAAAATGGCACGTCTGCTGTGCGTAGACCGCAAGGCAGTGTTTGCTCATGTCCACCTGCCCATGGCCGTCTGCTGCCTCTTGCCTTGCATTTGAATAATGAGGCTCCCTGGGGCAGACACAACCTTTTTAGGCTGTGCTCAACACAATGGAGCCACAGTTGGGATTAGAAGTTATGACAATAATAAGGAACACAGTGATGCTAAATTTGATTGACGCACACATGACAAACAGAAGAGAAATGGCACTAAGACGCAGACTGGGGTCTGTGGCAGCATTAGGACAAAACAGGGCTATTTTGTGTTAGGATCCTGCTCTCTTCAAAAGTCACTTCACTTCACAGGAGTTACCACAGATGGACGACATGAATTTTAGAACGTTGAATTTACAGCTGAGCAATGAGGCAGAGAGACTTAAGCTGTGAACTAGGAATGATCTGAAAAGCCAGCTCCAGCCTAGTTCTCAGATTCAATTTGGAAGGCACTAAAAAAAAAATCACATGATTTGTGCTCACAAGAAATGGGTTTTTTCTGGTTTTAAAGGATTTAATTCGAGTCTGGGTCATGTTTTCTAGGCAGTCAGGAGATAGTCCAGGGGACTCAATTTGTGATATTAGTGCTCGCTTAATGCTGGGGATATGTGTCCAACAGACAGGAAACACTCTGTAACATGTCTGTGTTTAGAAGTAGGCTGAAGAGATTTAGAAATTTGGTGGATTTGCCTGCCTTTGAAGTCGAAGCAGCTTGAGCCAAAAAACTCTGAATGCAAGCTGGAAAGCCATTTCAGGGCTCTGTATTACTGTCATGGGTTTAAGGCAAGCCCAGAAACAGATTCTCCTCAACGCGACAGGCAGCTGTAGACAGGCTTTGGCTTTGTAAAGGTCATAACTAGGCACACACAGTTCTGCAACTGTAGGAGACATTGAGTCCAACAGGGGCTGACAGTTCCTGTAAACCCTGCTCCTCGGCTGAGCCCTGCAGCACTGCTTCTACTGCAGCTCCAAGGGTGAAAGCACCAGTTTAGGTTTACCTGTTCCCTCACAGATGTGGACATGACAGCACCTTCAAAGCAGGAGTGGCAACTTGGTTGTCACTATTCCGGGTGGAGCAGCACTCCCACTGCCTGATGCTCCAGTGACTGTGACCATTTGCTCTGGTTACTGCCAACACAAGCCCGCAGGTCCTGATGAGAGTCTGGTGGGGGGACACACCAGAAGGCTATGTGGGAGGAGGAACAGTGAGGGGTCAGAAGCAAGCCAGCCCATGGGAACAGGGCTGAAGCAGTGGTCTTAACGTATCTCTGTGTTCCTTTGAACTGGGTTCTGACACAGGAGGAAAGGCCATAGCCAGGATAGTCCTGGACCAGAATGAAGGATCACAAAGAACTTCCCTGTAGCCCACATATCTCCCACCATGGGGTGACACCAGATACCAGCTGATTCTAGGACATCAGCAAGAAGAGAGTCAGTCCTAAGGCAGCGCTCTTTCAAAGCTGAGATGTGCTACTGAGGGCCACTTAGATATCTGCTGCACCTCTGGATTGTACAAAAAGAAGGTAGTATGTTACAGAGGTAGTATGTTTTGTGGCACCTCGTACTCTATGTCTCCAAATTCAGACTCATCTCAAGGGCAGTGGAAAGGAACAAAAGGAATGACACAGGAGCAGGAGAGGAGGAGGCACCCGCCAACAGTGTAGCACACAACATGGTCCTCATCATCCAGCTCCCTCTCATGTCCCTTTCTCCTCTCTCTTTTTCATGCACACACAAAGAGGTTAATATTTGGTTTAAAATAAAGCAGAGTAATTTAAAACACACACTTTGCAGGCAAACCAGTGTTCAGTGTAAACAAAGCATTAAACTGAAAAGATCCATATGCACTCGTTATCAGTTATTGCAATATTTTTGAGGAAATCTAATACATTTAAAATAAACCCATAGCATGAAACAAAATAAACCATGGTCTTGGTTAGTTTGGTTTGATTTTTTTTATTTAATGAGGAAAAGAGCTCTGTGATAAAGTAATCCTTTCAGAAGAAAAGGCCTGGGCAACAGTGAACACATCAGCCTTATGCTGGGGGAAGATTAAAGTGGAGCAAGAGTTTCCCACAGTTTTTGCAGCGTTGCAGTATTTATGTTCTTAGGACAGTCCAGATAGACTGCACAGAGGCCCCAGAACGCCCACAGCTATTTGCAGACAAGCTGAGCAGCCATTTAAAGACCCATTGACAAGTCCATCCTCTCCCAACAAGTTAAGGGAATCTGGAACAGACTGGCCACACCAAGCTTTTAGAAGGGAACTCAGACTTTGGGGGTTTGAAGGAATAAATGTTTGCATTGAGCTTTATGAAGGAGCTGACAGCAGCTACAAACATAACTCTCATGGGAGAGGAAGGAAGGCATTTACCTGCCAAAGTTGGTCCATTTCTCATCTAAAAGACTCCTTAATGATGTGGCTGATACCAGCATGTTATCCATATCCCTTTTCTCCAGTGCCACAACCTGCTTAGGAGAGGAGAGGGTTAATTGTGCATGTAGAGTATCAGCCCTAGATAAACTAGAACTTTTTCTATTTCTTTTTTTATTTACAACCACATCTCCTGTTCAGTGTTAGTTCGGCTATTTTATGTTCTGATGTGAAGCCTCCCAGTTCAACCTGCAGGAGAGTGGCCCCAGTAAAGAGTAACATGATGAGATGATGTAGATATGGATAACAGATACAGAGGCAGCTCTGATGCAGTAACCAGCGAGGTGGGAAGGCTCTGGGAGACATGAGTTGGAATGGAACAGATCTTTAACCCATATCAGCTATCCACACCACCACATTGCATGAGCCTCCAAATCTATTATATGGGTATGCAGGCAGAGACAGTGTGACTGCTGGAGTTGAGCTGCTGGGATCACCGCTCCCTTTTGAACAAAACCCAGACTGTGTTCTGTGAAAAATGGGAGCAGTGAGGAAGACTAAAAGCATGAAAGCGGAAGGTTTCAATATCATCACAGCTAAATGTTTTGATTTCTTGGGAACAGCCTTTCAGTGTGACAGCTCTTTAAGCGTTATTATCTCTCCTCTAACATTTTATTAACTGAAAACCCAAAACTGACTTGAAATCTTTTTTGTGTATTTCGTGGAGAACTGCAGGGATACTTGTGGTTATGGTTTGTTTGCCTCTCATTTCTATCTGGAACAAAAGGAGCTGATGAAGTCCTGAACCCATGATTAAGAGCTTCAGGAAGCACAGGTGAAGGGCTCCAGAATAACCCAGCGGGATAAGTTTTGTCACCACTTCCAGACAGCAGTGCTGTGACAGTGCTGCAAAAAGCAGCAGTAAGAGTGAGAGCACCTGGTTTACTATCTGGGGTGGCAGCTAGTGCCTGCCTTCAGCTCAGAAAATGTCCACTTCTGTAGAGCAGAAACCCAGCGCAAGTGGGCAACGCTCCTGCTTCTGCTCCCTTCAAATTCTCTGTGGGACCACAAGGAGGTTGTGGACACAGACTCCCACATCATTAATAAATGAGAGAAGAGAGCAATTTACTCTCACCTGGGTGAGCAGCAGCGTTGTCAGGCCCACTGAGGTCTGCATGCTCTTATGGCTCAAAGAAGCGTATAATCCCCTCCTGAAAAAAAAGGGGATTCTTATGGAAAACCTAAAGATCCCCACCCTCATGTGTGAAATGGTCAACCCATAAGGCAGAGTAGCCTTGGAGAGGAGACCTACCAAGGGGGACAAGGGCTGCAGGCACTGCCCTTGGCACTTTGAGGTTCAGGAACCACAGTGGGTGACTGCACTGTGTCTGAGCATGGGGCTGGGGGACACAGAGGGAAACTGTTCCTCTGAACTCTGGAAATGAACCTGGACCAGTGCTCAACCAAGACCCCCAGTTCTCCTCCTTATCCCCTTCTGACCCCCATGTTGCCCTCAGAGGAGGGATTGTAATTGGGCTGTGGTGGGAGCAATGCATGGCCCGAAAACCTACATGCCCAGGGCATAGGCATCCCATGCTGCTGAGGACATCCACCGTTGGCTGGCATCTGTGAACCCATAAAACTCAAATATGAGAGTTTTCCTCAGCCTCCTGCCTTGTTTCCTTTTTTAGAGAGTGAAGGGGGAAAGAGGAGAAACTGAGCTTGATTAGTTTATGGTTTCAGGCTTTTCTGCCATAGCTGGACATTCCTTGAGTCCTTTGTTGACTCCAGAAATCGTGTCTCTCTGAAAATAATAAAAGCAGAGAAAGACACAGTTTGCTGGGCAGAGGAGATATCTGCTGACTCCTGGCTGCCTGTATATATCCCCTGTGCTGCATTCCTTCAGGAGCACCGGGAGTGCCCTCAGGCAGGGGGTGGTAGAGCTGGTCCCATGGGTGTCAGTCAGCAGCTGCAAGCCCAGTTCATAATGGTGGTGGTCACTTGCCTTCCCCCTGTCAGGTCACCTCTCATCTACCTAGTTGTTAATTCAAACAGAATTGTTAATGGAGTATAGAATAATTCCTGCCCTGATCAATGGTTCCAAGAATACAAGGAGAGGACTAAAGTCCCAGCAAGGCAGTGGTGGGGTAACATCACCTGGTCTCACCATCCCTAGGTCTCACCGTCTCACCTGCAGAGGCAGTTCACCCATCCTAGGCAGAATCCCACTTGGAAACGTAAGGAATTACAGTCAGTCCATGAAGTTCACCAGGGAGTTCATTATTGTTAATTACTTTAACTGGAAGATGTTGGATACTATTCTGGTGAGCAAAAGACACTGAGAGAAAGAGAGAGACAGGGAATGAAAAAAACATTAATCCTTGAAATCTGCTGGGAGATATGCAGGTTTCCCAAGAGGCTGTTTGAAGGGATGTCATCTGGAAACCTCTGTTTCAGCCTCGCATCTAGGGAAGGTGAGAGAAAGGCTGCGGGAGTGGTGAGCCCACTATATCACAGATCACTCAGGTACTGCCAGCCCCACAATGCCAGCAACCCTTGCAGCCTCCTCCCTTTCCTTGCACTCCAACTCTGAAGCAGGTGTCACAACCCAGTTTATCTTTGATGCTTTTCTCTCCATCACCTGAGAATTTGCTTTTCCTGACTTGGTTGCAAATTCGGAACAAAGGAGGGCACTTAGGAAAGGAAGTGCTCCACTTACAGAAGGCGTTCCCCATCTCCTCTGCCATTTGCAATTAGTAACACTAATGCCCTGGAGGTGTGCTGGGGGAGAAGATGCAGGCACAGCGACTCTAGAGCATCTTCCATCTCCCAGTTCAGTGAATGGGAAACTGCCCCTTTTTATAGAGCCATTTGCAGATGCTAAGTGTATTAGCATAGCCCCAGCGGGGCATTTGCCGGTTACAGGAAATCTGGATGTCTAGGTGCAGAAAATGAACTGGCAAGGGTAAGGTATTTGACTTGTAATTTTCATGGATCTCACAACAATTAATGGAGCTTCAGAAAAAGATAAAACTCTAAAGGTAAAGGGAGTCCACTATACCCTTCTCTCCCACCAAGAGTGTGAGAATCCCTGAAAACCACTCTGGAAAATTAGGAAGGAATATTCCTCCCACACATATCTACTTACCTTTGATAGATGTGTGTGGGCCTCCCAAATGATGTAAGGGTGATACTGCAGCAGGGCTTAGGGCTGAGAAACCCAAGCTGCAAAATTCAGGCTGTGACTTCCCAAGGAATCAGGGCAGAAGGGCGCTCAGGATGGGCAGAGGTGATGTGGGCTTAACTGAGGATCCTCCATGAAACAAAGGCGTGGGTCTGCATTACAAACCTTTCCCCGAAAGACGAGGGTGAGAGCAGCCAGACTCAGCTATTTACATGTACCTAAGGAAAGATGGTAACCAGATAGGCCACCTTTAACAAAGTCGTTTAGGGCACTTTCGGCTTCACACACATTCCTCCACAAATCAGCAGCCAGAGCCGTGCTTTGCAGGTCTAACTGGAGGAGTCACCTGGATTTGTAAAAGCTTGCTCCTGGGGAAAGGATAACTGCGAGATATAAACGGGGAGTTTGGCTGTAGAGTGTTCAAAAGGTCAAGATATTAATAAGAATTAATGTCGCAGGATGATTCACCTTTGCATCATCTGTGGAAAAGACTAGTCCCACAGAGAGTTACAGGCAGTGGCAGGCTGAAGCTGTCAGGAAGCAACTTGTAGCAGTCCGATGGAAACAGAGAAACTCAGGAGGTTTTTTCAAGCACACAGTTCACAGTATCGCAGTATCACAGTAATGATAAGGTTGGAAAAGACCTTAAAGATAATCCAGTCCAACCTAAGTTCCTTTGCTTTCAGATCTTTTCGCTATGTTCTCACACCAGCACAATGTAATCTGATGATGGAAACATTAATGCATCCCCCAATCAGCTTGCAGACTGTGAGAAGTTTTGGTATTAAGCAAGAAGAGACTGATGAGCACCTAGGAGGTAAAAAAGCCTCACAATTATAACCTTACAAAAAGATGATGTACAAACTTATCTTTTACTCTCTTGGAGGATTGTTTGTCTCTGGAAAGAACATGGTAGTTTCTGGAAGAAGACTTTTCTGAAGGGTGATGGAGAGTTGTAACTGAACTTGCTTGGCTACTGGTGGGAGCTCCTAGCACACAAGAGTATGAGGCAGCTCCTAAAGACTGTAACTCTGCCTGTTGTAAAATCGTTGCTTTTGAGAATAACCAGACAAAGCCAATGAGCCTTCTTGTTCTGTAGTACCCACCTGTTTCATTCCATCTCATCGTACGTTCCTGAAAAATCAAGGCCAAGAAATTCTCCTGGCAAGAGTCCACTGTAATCAGCAGTAACTTTTGCCTGTTCTAGCGCTTGGAAATGGCCTTTCGATTTATTACGTGCGGTTTGGCAAATCCGCTTTAGCCAGCTGCAGGCGATTGTCTGTAGGAACCATGCTTGCTCTGGATGCAACCAGCACAGAGGCCTCTGACGGGCTCCTTAGAGACCACCCTGAATGGAGCCAATAAAACAGAAAGCCAAAGGAAATATTTGTGTTACAGTCCAGGAGGAGCTAGGACTTGGTTTTAGCAGCCTTCTCAATGTGCTGTGACAGAAGCCTTCTCTAAATGTGCTCATCATTAAAACAGGGTAAACACACTCTGCAACCCCAGTCCACAAAGTGTGAACTGTTTGCTGGCACATTGTCCCCTGGGATGGCAGTGTCGCTGATACAAGGCTCAGCCTCTTCTCCAAGGTGGCTCGTGTTGCATGCGCTGGAACAGCGCCCAGGAGGACAGGGACTTGGCGCCCCTCACACAAGCATCATGGGGTGCAGGAGGCCTGAAAATCTTCATGTAGTGACCTCTGGAAATCAGTCCATAGTCTCAGCCTGGTCATGTGCAGCAGGTGGACCCCATGACCACCCTCTTTTCTGGCACAATTTCTGCCTCTGCCCATTGAGACTGGACTATGGTAGGGGCCGCAGCCCTGGGTGGAAGCTCCAGAAACATGCCGTGATGCTTTCTGATCTATCATCTCTCTGGAAATTACTGAGAAGTTGATGTGTGGGGTGGTCCACAGGCACCAGCAAGCCAAGCTTGAGCACACCCCAAGCACCCACATTACAAATGCTGTGGGTGAATAGTTTTTCCCAAACTCCAACCGTTCCCAGAGAGCAGGACCTGCCAGGGCACAGCATGTTTACAGAAGGGTAAAATTCCTCTCCTCAGCAGATCAAGGCTTGTGCAGCATTCAAATCCCACTGAAGCATACCCTGATCAAAGACCCTGGGACAGTATTTCAGCTCACTGTGTGTAGACACGCTGAAAAAAGCCATGCAAGTCTCATACAGGGATGTCCATTGCTCCTGATGCTAACACGGTGACCTGTCCTTGATCCTACTGGGCTCCAGGGTGGGTCCAGTTGCACATGTGCTCAAGTATGCGTGGGAATGGGACCTTTGGCTGGTGCCACTTAGCAAGAGTTTTTCTCACAGCCTTGACTAGGGTTTTACTCCTAAATCTCCTTAATGATCACAAGGCACTCCCACATTCATTCCCTGTTTAACAGATCTAAGCAGAGAAAGAAAAGGACAAGGAAGCCACAAAAGCAGGAGGCTCCAAAAAGCACTTTGAGCACTGGGCTGCAGTCCCAAGTAGCAGCAATGACTTTCTTTGCTGGTCTATTTGCTATCCTCATAGTTAAAGATTATGGTTGTACTTTTTGGCTAAGAAATACGTTGATTTTGTTTCTGACTTTGCCCCATGCTGTACATTTCCATGTCGATCACCAGCCCCTTCATGGTGCAGGGAAGGCTGTCAGTTCAAAATTGGGGGGTTCATGTTTGTAGCGTCTTGATTTCTGAGGAAAGCAATCACTGTAGAGTCCCTCCAGAAGAGCTTCCTCTCACTTCTGTTGGGAAGAGGAAAGGACTTTCTTCTTCAAGAATAGGACTTCTCCTCTGGATGTTTTGCTGGTGTCAGTGCTTTTGACTTGTAACAGGATGCAAAATTCAGCAAGAATCTTCAATATCTTACCATGTGGATCATGCAACAAAGGCTTAGGTGTTAATCCTGATGGTCATTTCCCAGTAGGGTTGTAACCTCATGGAGGAGCTGCACACCAGCTGCTTTTCCAGAGCTGCCAGCACCACAACACCTAAAAGCCTCTGTCCCAGGAACAACATTTCTGTGGTCATGGTGCTCAATAAGCAGACACGTAAGTCCCTTCCTTGGCCAAGCCCCTGCAAGACAGCAAGACACTATGCAGTATGCAAACAGAAAAGGCTGATCTTTCCTATGCAGCACTGCAGTGTTTACTCCGCACATAGGAGTGCTTTCTCAAGCACAGGATGCCCATGCAGGGGGGTGAATCACCATCACTAGATGTGTTTAAAAGTCGTGTAGATCTGGAGCTGAGGGACAGGATTTAGTGGCAGCCTTGGGACAGGTGGGTTAATGGTTGGACTTAATGAACTTGGTCTTTTCCAGCCTAAACGATTCGATTCTATAATTCCATGATTCCAGAAACCCATCTTCCCTCTGTCAGATCTAAATGGGGCTGGGAGTTGAAGAAGCATTATGAGCATTTCACAAACTCTGTGGTCCATGTCAATCACTGATGTCAGTCACTCAGCAGGACTTCAGCAACCTGCATGAGGTCTGGCACACGAAGTCTGCAAAGAGAGCGGTACACATATGCTGAGACAGAGCCACCAGCTCAATTTGAGTCTCAGCAGTCCTTGTGAGGTGCTTTAAACTCTAGGCTGTCCTTAGCAATACCATTCCTTGGTAGTGCCTGGGTGCTTGATGCTATCTGTGGCACTCCACACTGTGCTGTGCTATCCTATGTGAACAAAACCAAGAGTGGAGATCATGCTAAAAGTGTTCAGCAGTCTGTACTCGAGTGCCTGTCTGCATCACTACCACTGCAGACCACCAGGACCATTGCAAGCAAAATGTGTTCACAAGAAGTAGATAAAGAAAGGTCACTTTTGAGTATGGCTGTGGATCCTAGCACAGGAAAAGACCAGAAAAAGTTTATCTGAAACACACAGACATATCTGATCTCTGTTTTCCAGAAAGCCCATGTGTATGCAAATAACTTTACCTGCAGAAAGGCGATTATTACCAAGCAGACATGTCCTCAGGATGTGACCCCTCAGGATGCAGCTACCTGACACATGGGCTGTGTGAGGGTGGAGGAGGAAGCTGCTTGCGCCCTTGAGACAATCTGTCATCTCGGGGTTCAGGCTGTACTGAGAAACGCCAGCACCACGCACCATTTCATTAACCTTTCTATGAGTTGTAAGATGAGCCACCTCCATTCACCATGAGATCTATTTTCAGCAGTACATGACGGCAGCAGAAAATAGATACTGCAATCCTACAGCAAAGGAAGCGTGATAGAGGCAATGCGGTTCCATCGGGGGAAGTGCTGTAGCACAGTGTAGCATTCTGGTTTCTTTTACAGTCTCATCTAGCAAACTCATTCTGTTTCTCATACATCTAAGTTCTGAAGAATTACTCATGTCATACCCATTTCTCCTTAGCATGTGTGGGAAATGCACCCCAGGCCTGTGAAGCAGAATTGCTGCGTCAGAGATTCGCAGATGTTCCTCCACGCCATATGGTGCATCAGGCACCATTCCCCACAGAGCAACTTCTTGCACTGAAAGTCAATGCATTGGCCACCCCCGGAAAGGCCAAATGGAGCGGCTATAAAAGGGAATAAGGAAGAACAAAATAACAGCCACCAAACTGAAGAAAACTGGATAAACAACCCAGGCAGAGGGTTAGTAGAGTTGGTTAACGCTGAGCACATGGGTGTAAAAAGCTGGCCGCACGCTGCACTCTGTGACTGCAAAGCACAAATGAAGAGTACACCAGACAATGTGCTGAATTACAGCCCAGCCCTATACACGATAGTGAGCCTGTACTCCAGCAGCCAGGCACAGAGGGCTCTGGAGAAATGACTTTCTGTAACTGTCTGTGTTTTGTCAGAGGAGTGGAATATTGTCAGCACAGCTTGCAAATATAATTACAGGGAAAAGTGGAGCATTTCCACAGCATCTTTCGTTTAAATCCACCCAGTGCAATAAGGATTAATTTATTTTAAATTGACCAAAAGAGCCCCCACCACAAAACCTACCAGAAAACAGATGGATTAAAGTAATACAACTCTTCCCAAGTCCTCAGCCTATGTGACCTAACTCTGTCTGTCAGTCATATAGACATGTTCAAAAAGGTTTTCCAAGGCAATAAAGTCAACAAGACTCTGATGGTAAATCCTGTTGGACCTTTCTGGGGGCAATGTACCTTGCTCCCAGCTACAGATGTGCAAGTCTTCCCCAGGAGACATACCTAGCCTCTCTTTGACTGTTCCTTTGGGCCATGCTCTAATAGCTTTTCATGAATGTATTCCTGCCATAGAAATAGCCCCTTAGGGCAGGATATAAAGAGCAGCAGCTCCAGTTGCAGCTGCATGCTGAGCATAGAAAGCATCCCACACCATTCCCTTCAACGCTTCAGTTTTCCTTCAAGAACCTACCATCCAAAACCCGATGCAATCATGAATCAGTTCAGACTTGATGCAAGCCCAGGAGCAGGAGACACAGCCCTATCCAAAAGCCTGTGGAGCTGCAACTGTACCATATGACCTGGGACTGAGGTGAGACTGGGTTTTTTTTGGGGGGTGGGGTGCAGATAAAGCCCTTCAAGACCCCCAGAAGCTTTGGACCTGACAAGATCACAGGTGCTTCATGCATCTCTTGAAAATGTGGCAAAGACAAGACTGCCGACTGAAGACTGTGTATAGCAAAAGATATATATAGGGTTCTCCAGCCCACGCAAATAGGAAAACCATTGATGTCTGTGGTATTTATAGACTCTGATCACCAGATCCTTTTCTGTGGGTGCACTTTATCTACAGAGGACATACTGCAAGCTTCAGAGGGAGAAGTCGTTTAGATGGTACCTCTTTGCTGCTGGCCTGAACAAACGGAGAACAGCAAGTAATGTTTCAAGCCATCTTTCAGACATCCCAAACTGAAGCAAATTCCTGAATCATCTCATCTCATCTCATCTCATCTCATCTCATCTCATCTCATCTCATCTCATCTCATCTCATCTCATCTCATCTCATCTCATCATAGAATCATAGAATCACTAGGAATTGGAAGGGACCTTGAAAGAACATCCAGTTCAATCCCCCTGCCACAGCAGGATCACCTAGACCAAGTCCAGGTGAGTTTAAAGCATCTCCAGAAAAGGACACTCCAGAAGCCCCCTAGGCAGCACCACCCCCACCACCCCACAGTGCCTCATCACCCTCACTGGGAAGAAGTTATAGAATCATAGAATCAGTCAGAGTTGGGAGGGGCCACAGGATCATCCAGTTCCAACCCCCCTGCCATGGGCAGGGACACCCCACCCTAGA
>VZRI01002285.1:26267-70384 GCA_013397515.1 Upupa epops | reverse complement strand
CTGTGCTTAGAATTGCCTCACCCCAGATGCAGGACCTTACACTTGGTCTTGTTAAACCCCATGAGGTTGGCTTGTGCCCACCTCTCCAGCCTGTCCAGGTCCCTCTGGATGGCATCCCTACCCTTCCTCATCTCATCTCATCTCATCTCATCTCATCTCATCTCATCTCATCTCATCTCATCTCATCTCATCTCATCTCATCTCATCTCATCTCATGTTCTCAATGTTTCTAGCCTCCAGCCCCCTCAGCAGAGCCAGCAGAGCAATTCTGGTGCTAAAGCAAAGTGATAGCCAAACGCCAAGGCCCCCCATGCACACGCTATCGGAGGGAACTGGTACCAAGCTCCACTGTGTAAACAACCAGGGCAAAGGAGAAAGGGGTGGTGGTGGGGTTAAATATCTGCTGTCTTTTACGAGACCACCTACAAAACATGGCAAAGACCCTGCAACAAAAATAATCTGCCACGATTCCAGTGTTAGGCAAAATATAAACAAGTTAAGTGCTCTGTTAAGAGAACATCTGGGAAGTTGCGGGAGTGCAGATGTTTTCACAAGTTGTTTTTTACAGAAAAGTAACTCTGCTAAGCTTCCTGCCTCTTCCATCTTGTCTCTCTTGACTGTGTTTATCAAGCTGAGATATAAACATTAAAAAGCCTTTAGAGGCCTCTCTCGCATTGTAGTATTAATTTGGGATTGACTGAAGGTTGACAGCTGTTTTAGTTTGATCCCTGGCTCCTTTAAAGAGTAATTAACCGGGGGTTTGTTGATTGAATTTTACACACATACATATATACACACACATGTATGTATAAGGTAGTTGTCCAGAAATGACCATTAGATTCAGCACCTGGATCACACAGGGTGCCTCGGCACCCTGGACGGACAGATAGGGATGGTCACAGTTTCAGAAGTCCTGGATGGAGGCAGAAGATTGCCTGAAGAGTCCCTAGGTGAGGAAGATTTATTGCCTGGGGAGGCACAAAGCGTAGGGTACTTAAGGCAGCTTTTACTTAACATCAACCTCCCACAACATGGAAAGAATTCTGAACTTTTAAATGAAAAAAACAATTCGAATTTTTAGAAAATAACTTGATTTTGAATTCTGTAAATAAACAGTCTGTGATTACAATGCGAGGATTATAAATAAGAATTAGAAAGGTCAATTGGGAAAACAAATACCAAGTTTGTCATGAAACACAAACACACCTATTCCTTGAAATAGATGGGAAAATGAATTTGTCTGGATCAGTAGGAAGCAGAGCAATCAAACAAAGGGGTAATCTTGTGGCGGAAAAGTATTTGAGCCTTTTAACTACTGGTCTTTTCCACTGACAGTGCGGGAGAGGTTTGCTATGCTCAGCTAATAAAAGCAATGCTCCAGAAAAACCTGAGGTGTTGAGAGAGAAAGTGCTGAAACAATTTAATAAACTAAGTACTGGGAGGCACTGGTAGATACTAACAAGACCTGAATGAAGTGTCGCAGACCTCCGTGACTGAATTAACAGAAATGTGCTCTCTCGCTGAGACCAGTCCATGTCCCAAAGGACTAAAAAGCAGTGGATGCTGGGCCCATGGCTTCAAGCCAGCCCATACCTGCAGCTGGGGAAGGTCAGGGGGCTTTACCTCAGATCTGCTAAACTGGTTGAAATCCAGGTTAAAAACAGTTTTGAAGGACCTGATCAGAGATGATGGGTGCAGTGACATGCAGTGGGATCTTGCTGCTGAAAGACCAGCTTTCTCCACTCCAGTCCACAAGCCAGCCAACAGTATAGCATCCACAAATGGTGGAAAAAATAGTCTCAGGCAGTGTAGGGTCTCAGTGCCAGGGTCTCACCACTGCTGCCCATAGCCTAAGGGACACTAGGAATTTACTCTTGCTGAGCCAGAGGTGCAGCCAGTATCTCAGAACTGGTGGCTGCATTGGGTGCAGGCTGATACTACCAGGGACAAGGCCACCTCCAATGGGTAGTGGCACCACAAGCAAATACAGAATTACCTGACAGAGACACTGGCCAGGCTGAGGGATGGGAAAAGCAAGGGAAGACTAAAAAAAAGCACATGTATGAAAAGCATTTGAGATGCTTTATGGTATTTCATAGAACCATAGAATGGTTTCGTTTGGAAGAGACCTTAGAGATCATCGATTTCCAAGTCTGGGCAGGGATACTTCTTACTGGACCAAGTTGCCCAGAGCCTCATCCAACCTGGCCTTGAACACTGCCAGGGATGGAGCAGTCACAACCTCCCTAGGCAATCTATTCTAGTGCCTCCTCACAGGGAGGAGTTTCTTCCTGAGATCTAATCTACATCTGCCCTCTTTTAGCTTGAAACCATTCCCCCTTGTCCTACCACTAGAGTCCCTTTTACAAAGTCCTTCTCCAGCCTTCCTGTAGGCCCCTTCAGGTATCCCATCATGGCTTGGTGACAAAGGGATTTGCTTTTCTGCACGCATCTCCTGGCATTTTAAAAAGTCACTGCACTCCTGTTTTCCCAAAAGGGAAGAGAAAAAATCTATTGTTTGCAATCTGAAAAAACAAGCATCCCTTTCTCTCCAGCCCAGGCACAGTAAAAAATACTGTGCTCTGCCTTGTTGACTGCAGAAGAAAAAGAAACACTCTCTCGCTCTTATGTTCTATTTTATTTTGAGGTGGGTTAGGCAATTTTGTACTTGTCCTGATGCAAAACAAACCATGATCAGAGACTAAAGCAGATTTATTTATGGCCGTGAGCATTATTATTCCCCAGATTTATTGAGCAGATTTTATTTACCCTTTGGCTTGCAGACACTTGACCCTTCTGCCTCTGTTGCAGACCCCATGCCTCACCGTCTCCCGAGTCCCATGTTTTAATAAACCCCCAGACCTCCAAGACAAATTTGATCACGTTTCATCCTGGAGTTGTTCTGTGGATGTTCAAATGACCTGGACTGCCCTGTTGTCAGTGGTCCCTTGCACATTTTACTGGACTCAGTTTGTTGAACTCCATCTTTTCCTAGGAACAGAGGTGGGGACTTTGCAGCAAACCCCATCACGCTGTGGTATGGACTCAGAGTTTTGATCTGAAGATTGAGGGATGAACTGATCCCAGTGCAGCCAATGAGTGCAGCCAGTATCTTAAAACTGGTGGCTGCATTGGGTGCAGGCTGATACTACCAGGGACATGGCCACCTCCAAGGGGTAGTAGCACCACAGGCAAATAGAGAATTACCTTTTTCGCTGAAATGATTGTGGGGTGTTTGGTCTGGGCCGCACACTATAGCAATTGGTGATGATCTTTCCCTCTGTGATCCCCATCTTCAGGGTGGCTGCAACCAACCTGTGAATTTCAGAGTCCCTGGGGCCTTTGTGAAAACACAGGGGAAAGTATTTCTCTCTTTAAACAGCAGCCATCTACAGAAAGGGACTGTGCAACTAATTGTTTGTGCCATGATGTGTACAAAAAGGGCCCAGAGCTGAGGGCTGGTGCTGGGGGCTGTTGCTGCCCCTGGAACAATAACCAGTGACAGCAAACAATGGCTTTTGTCTGCCCATAACAGCTAGTGATGGGCTTGGGGACAAGCAGCTCACACTTCTGGTCTTGCTGTCATTTTAGGAACATGGAGGGAAAGAGATCCTTTTGAGAGAAGTGGGCAGGACAAAATACCTTGGGAAATAAAGCAATTGAGAATTGTCTCTGTCACCCTTTCTTTAATGACATAATAAACTGATGGTAAAACCTCAGATCCTGTGAATTCCAGGCAGCCTTTTCTGCCATCTCACAAAATACCCTTTCTATTCCAGAACATATTCATAAATCAATCCATAGCCTGGCTCTACACAGATTTCTTGGTGTAGAAGCCAAGGTGGTTTCTTCAGGTGGCTTTGCCAGTGCTGCAGACTCCCCAGCCAGCAGTACTGGGTTAGTTAGCATGATTGTGGAAGGTGACTGGAGCTTTATTTAAAATCCTCTTTGAAATCCATTTGCATTCCTGAGTTTGTGAGAAATGACATCTCTGATCAACAAGAAGCTGCATGGTGGGTGAGATGGGAGGGCGTAACTAACAGAGAAGGCTGACATTTGCACTGATGTCCTACTGGTGTGGTTTAGGGCAATGCAGGAGCCCCCTGGTAGCAAAACGACCTGATTTGCATAATAATCCATGTGTCTCATCACTTCCACCAGAATCATTTACTGCTTAATTGGATGTAGTGAAAATGGAGATATCAGCAGGTCACATCATTAGCCTTCCAGCCGCTTACCACCTGTGGTGCCAGTCCTGGCCCTGGCTGTCCTGCAAGGAGAAAATGCCACTGCATGCAGGGGACAGCCCCAGAATTGCTTTATTCAGGTCAATTCATTTGGAAGGAATGGGGTGCAGTAGGAGGGCCACCCTCTACCTTTGCTCAAAGTCCATCCCTGGTATTGATTCCTCCAATGTGGTACAGCTTGTACTACTTGCACATCTTTTACACCACTTACGGGGCTGAATAGACAGATGGATAGAAGGAAATAGAAAATAACTTCTCTATTGAGCTTCCTGACTACCCTTCTCACTCTGTTTTAATGAGTTCTGTGAGCTGGACAGTTTGCTCATAGCCGACCTGCTAAAGCATTTCAGATCCTGGCTGTGCCCAGCACTTTCTCCACAAGCGTAGGAAATCCTCTCAGCTAGGCAGAGCTCTTTCTCCCATCTCTAACCCATGGAAGCTGTAATATTTTACCATGTCCCCTATAATAAAAAGAGCCATCCCCAAACAGAAGCTGCTAGAGGTGTGCCGCTTTGATTCTATGGTTCTATGATTTTGAGGCCAGTGCAGCCCCATTTGCAGGAAAGATCACAGTGTGTTTCCCCAAAGGAAAACTAATCCATGCTATTGTTTTTTTGGATTCACCCCTCTTTTTAAAACACAGCCACAAAACTCCGTGTGAATTTGGCCCTAATCCTCAAAAAGCAGCCTGTTTGCACAGCTGTGCACAGACTCTGCTGAAGATTAGGGGGATGTTGCAAGCAGATGACAAGCCCTGCCCAGGGATTGTCTCAGCCATGAAGAACACCAGCTTCTTTGAGGATCCTCTGCCTGCCAAGAGAAGATGGGCATGCAGCAACTCTGCATGGGCTCAGGAAAGCTCTTGTAACTGGATTTCACACCTGTTGTGTATTAAAAGGATATGAGTTTGATGCCTTCTCATTCCTGACACAAAATGAAACTTGTATGCATTATTTCCATGGCACTTGGCAGATTCCTGTTTTTCCAGCCAGGGTCCTGTTGCTTTAGGCACAGTACAAGCATGGTGCTCCAGAGCTGACTGTGACCATAAGAGGAATGGATGAAGGATACCACTTGGATTTCAGCATCAGTTTCAATACTTCCCTAAGGAACATGGTTATGATTTGCAGAAAACCATACAGGAGGCTTAACACAAAAAGAGATGCAGTCTGATGCAGTCCAGCAGTTGCTCTGCACACTGTTTTCAGAGGTGGCATATCAGCGAAAACCAGTGACTTCAGATGGTGCCTGACAAGCAGTTCTGGAGTGGGAACGGGCTGAAAAAGCCCAGCTGGGCCAGTTAAATTCCTGAGGCACTGGTATTTTTAGCTCCCAGTTCTCTTGCTGCTGTAACTGCAGAGACCATTCACCTGCTCCTACAAACTCAGGCCCTTTAGATGCTCATGGGCTTCAGGGTATTGAGGACTTTGAGGGCTGTACTGCTGACACAGCAGTTTGGCTATGAACACCATGGAAACAAAGGGTTAACCCTGCTGCTTAGGGTGTATGAGAGGTGAGTACGATCCCTAATGCCCAAATATAAAAGTCCCAAAGTGGCAGCTGGATGTGCCCCTGGGTGTAAGCAGCAGCATGGGCTGGTGAGGTTTTGGTGGTGCCATGGCAGGGTGGGAAAACTCAAGTCAGAGCCTGGCATGGGGTGAAGGCAGGACAGTGCTGATATCTCTTCAAAGGGCATCAATGGGAACTCCAGCACCGGCCTTGGCTGCCAGCACTGAGAAGAATCTGGGTGGGCATTGAGAGCACATCTGCCCTACAGTGGTGAGGCAGTTCCCTGCAGGACTTCTGGCGCAGTGTCCCAGGAACAGGCAGCCCTGCAGTCCATGCTCTAGCAAGCAAATTATGTGTATCAGAGAATTAATTTACTCCCTTCTTCATGTTAGGAGACCCTTCTACACCATCACACACACAGCTCTTACACCCTTTCCTGATTCAAGACCCCAGTGCAACTTCTGAGGCCAACAGAACTCCTCAAGAAGGAAACTTTGATCAATGAATCCTCAAATAATGTTTTTTTCAGTGATAAGCACATGATGTTTTCTTCATCAGTTAATGCTCCTCAGGTGCTTTAGAGGGCTGGTCACTGTCACAGCTGCCAAACAAGACCACCTGGGTCAGAAACCTTGTGTTTCACATACCCTTGTTTCTGTTTCAGGGACTCAGAGAGTTTGGTTTGATGGCTGTTATTGCTGTATCTGCAATCAACTGTTGCATCTACACTCTCTTGGGGAAGGATTTTTAATGAGAATAGAGGCCTCAGGGCTATGATACGAAGCAGAGACTGCTGCAGAGCAGGTAAGATCAATAGGAAATGCAGGTTTGCATCATGCATGTCATGAAATATGACAGCTTCCATACACACCCTGGAGAGAGGATTTCTAAATCTTTAAAAGGAGTGGCAGAAAGACTACATCTCATGTAATAAATATATACATGAGCATGTGCATAGCAGTAAGAAGCAATCTGGCTGCTGGAATGGTCAGACGTGAACATTTGGGTATTCCCTGGCCACTTGTAATTCCCCAGCAGGTTACAGAGCCCTTGGCAAGCCAGACATTGTAAGTTGAAATAACGAAGTATGCCCCAGAAGCATGATGCCAGTTTTTAACAGCTGGGATAAATGGCTGCTGAAAGCCATCACTGAAGGATGGTGTGAAGTTGCCACCACTTGAAGCCTGTATAATTCAAGAGCAGATCTTCTAAATCATCTCTGAAATTCAGCCACACATTGCTCAAGCTGCTGGAATAAAAATTTAGCTAAAATTCCTGTGCTGTGTTACACAGATGGACTGACTAGGTCATTGTGGTACTGTCTCCTGGGTTTTAAGAATGGGAGTTTATTGTTGTAATGTGTTAGAAACACCATGACAATTCATTCACAAGTTGGCATCTTATCACCTGGTCCATCAGCATCTGTTTTCTGGCTGCCTGCTGTGTTAAAGATGCAAGAAATACCATGACCTACTTGAAATGTATTTAAAGTCTTAATCACAGCCTACTCTGGCAATGAGTTCATTCTTGCTGGGAGAGAAGCTGCAATCTGCCCAAAGGACTAGTGTGAGAAATAACCACTACCCATACATGCCTCCTTAGAAGAGGGGTCACCTTCTCAGCACAGTCCCATGTGAGGAGAGCCTGAGATCCTGCAAACTCCCAGCTCCAGGCCACTAACATGCACAGTGAGGGATGATTATCCACTCCTCACAGAAAAACAAGTCCTGGGAAAGTCACTATCAATCATGCTGGAAAACTCCTCTTAGGATCAGAACATGTCCCTGCAGAAGTGTAATGTTTGGTTCTACATGGGGCGAGATGGTCAGAACAAGGGATTTTACAGCTTCTCCTGTTGTGAGCTGCTTGGTACCTTCCTAGGCCAGTGGCCACCCCCCTGCTCCTCCTCACCATGTCACTGGGTGAATAATCCCTGCTCCCCTCACTGGAGATGAAATTCCATTGCTAGCCTGGACATCTGTGGGAAGGAGATGTATTGTACCCCAACATGGTCATGTGTGCCTTCACAGAAAGGCCGACAGGTCAGCACTTTGAGGACCCTGACCCATTCCCATGGTTGGTTTGAGGTTGGAAAGATGTCTTCTGTAATTAGCAGCTGACATAATTTTCAGGATTCTGCCAGTGCCAACCAAAGACATAAAGATTTGTCCCCTAACTCACACATAACCAGCTCTGCAGGGGGACGGCTGCTGCCAGCCCATGGCATGGCTCTCCACTCCCAGACCCCAAAGCAGTACTCCCGGTGATGCCAGGCTCCTCACTGGCTGCCAGCCAGTCTCCTGAGTGGGGATCTCACCCTTGGCCAGCACTCTACACATGTCTGTCACTTTCCTAGCAAGAGCTGTGTTGATGCGTCCTGTGGCCCTGCAAGCTGAATTCTGAATGCATCAGACAGTGCATCTGGGCTAAAAATATCACCAAGCAAAAGTCTGTGCCCACAATGCTGTCAGACTTTGTTACCCCAGCGCAGTCCTTGCGTAAAGCCGTTTCCAGTGTTACAGTGTGAAAATACTGGTGGCAGAATCTAATCTCATGGAGAATAGACACTGTTGGTACTAAACGCTGGCGCAAGGGAATGAGTCCAAAACATTCGTTCAGCGAGAAGGTGAGAATGAGACCACCAGCCTGGCGTTACACACTTATGCTGAAGTTTACAGTGTTAAGCAGGTTCTTACACTGCGAGCTCTGCTTGATGAGAACGGCTGAGGGAAGAGCAAGTGAAATTCCCACTAATTCATTGGGTTACTGTATGGTCGTCACTTGTCTGCTAACAATGTAATAATTATAATAAACAGCACTTTGGCAGTATTTTTCATCCCAGCACTTCAATTAAGCCTCCTAATGTAGCAGAGCAGTAGGGCCAGGAATACACCCTCTCAGTTAATCATTAATGAGTTTGGAGTGCGAGAGAGAAGCTAAAAATACAATTTTTGAACATAATACACAATCTGGATGGCACACATATAAATAATCCTCTTTATTGCTGGACAGAGACCCAACGACAGAGCAAGGCTGCCTCTTGCAACCCCACTATTTCTCACCTCTGAAAAGCAACCCTAATCTCAGAAGAGTTAGGGAAAATGTGCCCCTTTATAACCTTTCAGGTATCAGGTGAATTTTGAGGGAGAGCAGCATGGTTTTTATCCACAAACTCCAGTGAGTCCCACTGACTCAGGTCTGAATGGTCCAATGTCCTCTGAAATTTCCTGACTCCCAGAAGATTTTGGGCAACATGTGGAATGGAGAAGACAGAACAGGTTGAGTTGCTGGTTCTCATAGCCCATTTTTAGCCCAGTCCTGCTTTTTTCCAGGAAACAGGTTATCCAAGCCTCTCCCCACCCTTGGGAACCACAGCAGAGATCTAACTTACCCTGCAAAAAACAAAACAGCATGGACATCAGAAACTCCTAGTACCTTCAGGATCAGAAAAGTCATGAAAAGGACACCTTTACCAGCTAGTCTTGTGGTGGTTTAGGGGTGTTGGCTCAGGATTTTTTAAATGCATGGCATTGACAACCCAGCTTTCATGGCCAAGATAAAGACAAGTTTAACATAAAATTCACCCACAGATGAACTGCAACAATTTTTCTTGACCCTAACACTCAGTCCCCAGCAAAATATAAATCTCCAGCTCCAAATCAATGATATTTAATGTTGTCCTGTAATTGGGCTGGAGTTTCTCTCTTTCTGCAAGAGCAGCAGCATCCAAGGCACAGAGGTTTGTGTTTGCTTGAGGAAAAATTCCCGGTGAGGGGAGTGGTTAGCTGAGGGACTGCGTAAGTGTGCTCTTGGTGGAGTGAGTTAATGTTTGATGGTGATGGAGTAGGCTAATATTTGAGCCTCTGAAGACTTAACTTCAAACACCTACCAGGATTTGAGCAAGCTCTGATCTGTTGTAGCCACTTGCCACGTCAAAGCACTTCTACAGAGCCCAGCAGACTTCAACAGGACTGGCAGTCTCAACAACCATCCTCACCTGACTTGTCAAGAGCACTGCATCCCCAGTGACCTCACAGCCCTGCCCCAAAAATGGTGGATTTGTCCCAGGGCTTCTGTGACAGACAAAATGCAAGTGAATTGGCTTCACCATGTGGGAAAGGAGAAGATCCCGCAATGCTGGGAGTGAGCTGGAGTCCCAGACGTCCTGTTTCAGTGCCTGTGTCTAAACTATTTGGTTTTCTGCTGGTCAGAGGAGATGGTTTGAAGTGACAGTTCAGATGCAGCCCACAAGGTAGGAATTGTCAGAGCTGCACAAGGAGGTCTGCAAAGCGCTAGGCAGGGGTGCTCAGAGCAGAGAGGACTTTGGGAAGGCAGTGTTGTATTTGCTTTTCTCATATTTTGGGGGTATTTTGAGGAAAAGAAAACACTCCTTTAAAGAAAGATTCCTTAGGTACAGGTTTCCCTTTGAATTTTAATTTGTTTGATCTGCATTAGTCTTCTTTATCACCAAGCCAGTTGGGATTACTTCATGCTCTGCATCCCTCTCTCTCTAGCTTTGCTGAACTTCATTCAGAATTAGCAAGCAAAGTTCCACCTCACAGAGATGTGTCTTTTGAACTTAACCTATTCTGGCCATGCTGTACTAGGAGAGCATGCCATCTTACCAAGCTCCTTACTGTGCTCTCAGTACTTTCCTTTCATGGAGAAAAACCCAAGGTGTGCAGAGGATCAGCAGAGGGACCTCTTGCATGCTCCAGCAGTGAGCATTGTTGGAAAAGAGTCCAGAAACAAAACTAGGATGTGGGGCAGTTTGTGCTTTGGATGGAAAGGATGGGTTTGGGGGTTTACTGTTCTGACTGCAATGCTCCCCTTAAATGTGATGTGTTCAGAGAGCAGCATATGACCCATGCGTACCTTGTCACATCTAATAGATCTCACATGAAAAGCTGAAAGCTTTCAATAGCTGCTGAGCCCTGGGGACCATCACAAGGCTGAGCTGCATGAATTAAATAACCAAGAGCAAAACCCACACATCCTCTGACAGAGACAGACCCCTGCAAAGAGTGCAGGGCTGCTCCAACACTGCCCTTCTCGTCCAGCACCCATGGGACCAGACCTTCCTGATACAACTCTCATCACTCTGGTGACTCCAGAGGAACTAAAGTAGTTTAAATTAACACCGTGTCTGCCCCTTTGTGTTGAATCTCCCACCAAGACTTGATTTTGCAAACGTACAGGGTCATAACAGTCCTCATCTATCACAGTCAGGTTGCTCCCCTCCTATCCTAAATCAAACAAGCCCAACCTAGAGCAGCTCCTTTGAGGAAGGTTTCCCCTCTTCCCTCCCTAATTATTTGTTAATGTACGTAAATGATTTAACAGAATATAGGCTGGAGTTTCCCTCTCCCATAGGAAAGGAATGATGTTGGAGTAGGGGGCGATTGCACAGATGGAATGGTTTGTTTCTGTTCCTGGGTAAATATTTATTCCTCTTTCCCTTTTCCACACCTTCTCGCCCATGGGAACTATGACAGATCCCCTCTGGCCATGGAGCAACAGGGAAATATCATTATCCCCATTTTCTAGACACACAACTGGGGCAAAGGTGACTTAATCTCAAGTGGTGCTTTTACCACTGACTCTGAGGGACTTTGGACAGGAGCAGCTGTAGTAAACAGCCAGAGCCAGCCTGACTGCGGGCAGGAGCCGAGTTCCCTGGCTGCATCGTCAGGCATCCCAGCCAGTGCCAGTGACTTCCCTCTGTGGTTTGGCTACTGCCAGCCTGAGTCACAGTTTCTTTCCCTGGAACAGCTCTTCTGGAGCTGAACTCAACTCCCGAGGAGCTAATTTCAGCCCCACTGTTTTACCTGGGAGAGAATTATTTTGCAGTTGCAAAGCAGATTCAGAGCATTGCCCACAATAAACCCTTTGCAGCAAGAGCTAAGACATTCAGCAGGACACAGGGTGTAAAACACCTTTATGCCTTTTAAAAAAGGTCTGTATTTTTGCAAAAAGGGAAAAAAAGATCAATATTAGGCTTTTCTTACAAAACAACAGACTACAGCTGCCCTTCTTTCCCAGAATAATAACAATAATAATAATGCTCTACCTCAGGGTAGTCAGGAGTTTTCGCTAATCTGCAAGACATGCACTGCTGACCTCTGAGGTAATTTTGGATCACACTCAAGCCAAATAAAGGCAGGCTTGTGGTCACAGGTGAGAGATCCTCTGAAAAACCATAAAGGCAACCACAGTGTCCTCTGATTTGAGGCATAAAACATCCATGTGAAATGTATCACCCCCTTTTCTGCCTGAGGGAAAGCAAAATGATTTCTGGCTTTGGTGGATGATGGATGAAGTTGGGAGAAAAAGCAGTGAGCCTGTGAAGGTGGTGGCACTACCCATACATACACATGACAGAATGTGTGCCCAGTGAAAATCCTGCAGCTGTGGCAGTGACCCTATGGTCTGGGCTCTGCATGGCTTCGCCTGCCATCTTCCCAGCTACAGCTTTTCAGGTTCATTAGATGTATCTACCAGGGGTCCACTTACCCACATTGTAATCCCCTTTCTGAGTAAGATCTTGACCTGTTTTAATCCTGAGTCTGTAGAGAAAATATTCTCCAGCCTGTTATGACTACAGGCCTGTCTGAGAACTAATAAATCAGCGAGGCTCCAGAGGAGTAACAGGCAGCTTGAGAGAGTGCTGGGGGGCAGGGGAGGGGAATGTATAGAAAAGACAGTTCCATTCTTCCTTTGGCAGCCATTAATTACAGCCAGTGATGGGAATAGGAAACAGCAGTCATGCTGGGATATTGCTCCTGCAACCCAGGCAGGGGAAGACTGAAACCTGAAGACAGAGAGAACAGACACTGTGTAGTGATTGGTGAGGTACGTGAAGTTTAGAAACAACCTCACCTTGAAATTAAGGATTAGCGCTCTTTTGAGCATTGTGTCTATGAGGTGACACCAGCAGAGTGAGGCACAAACCCCATCATTTTATGGCAGAGGCCCAGGGAGAGAAAAAGCTCTTTTTCTATTTATCAAGCATTTCACAAAGAAGCTCCACTAATGCCTCTACAGGGATTTGGCAAAGTGACTGTAGTACCAGGGAAGAAGTGAGCAGTGTGACAGCTTTGAATGGTGCTGTTAGGAGTGTGCATCCCAATTGGTCAAACCATAGCCCCTGGTTCATTGAAGCCACAGTCACTGGTGTGTTTCTTCCCTCAACAAATAACTTTCTTCTCACCAAAGTCTAATCTAAAGCACCTTCACCACCCAGCTGGACCAAGCCAGAAGGAACAAGATAGGTACAGACTATCCTAATGGCCTCTTGCTGTGCCATGATGCCTTCTTCCCAGCAGGGTGACCTTGCTCCCTCCAGCACCTAAACAAAGCTGTGTGACAGCGCAGGCACACATCCAGCTTCAGGACAGGTGTTATCCTGTGACTGCTTTTCCTGACATTTGTTCAGGCCAGTCGTGGAGCCTCAACTGACCACTTTGATACTGGTGAATGTATTATCAGCTCAAGGTACCTTAGTACTGGCAAGGAGCAGACGGTTCTCCCTCTCAACTCAGAGAATTTCTGCATTAGCTTAATCTGGTGTGACTCCACTATGCCTGGAGAGGCTCCACTGCCTCTAGACCTCCTTCCTATCCACTTCTGCATTTGCACAGTGTGGGACACCACAGCTGAGCCTGATGCCTTGGGAGAGTTTGGAACCTGGAATTTCATGAGGTCTCTTAGCAGATTTATGCTTAAAATATCTCTGAGCTAAGAAGGTGTTAGGCTCTCTCAGAATAGCTCTGTCTCCCATCTGCTTTTTCATGCAAAAAGTGGAGGTGCCAAAATCTGCTGAGAGGACCATAGGGGAACAGCCAGGAACGATGCTTGCGTTTGTCCCTCGGGCTCCTGCACATTCACAGATGTGAGTCATGTGTCCAGCCACAAACATTTTCAGACATGTCTGCCAAATTGTTCTGGAGTTTTCTAGGGAGAACAAACCTTGTGTAAATGTCAAGGAGAAAGAATTATGGAAGATCCTCACTTTGTGGGTGGATCCAGTGAATTCACTTTCTCTGTCTAGCTGTGATGAGCACAGACTGCTCTCTAACATTTATTTAGCTATGTAAAGCATAAGCTACAGGAACATAATAAAGTATGTAGCTGTCACATGTGCTCTTCCATTCTTTTTTCAATGTCTCTTCCTACCACAAAAATGGGAGCTAAAACAGATGCACGCACAGACTTCCTCTATCTCATTTCCCCACTCTTAGGTTCTGTTATGGCACCCACACAGTGCCACCCCCTCACCAAATGCAGCCTTGCACTGTGAGTTGTGTTGGATTCTCCTCACCCTCTCAGGCAAGATGTCAGCATTGGGTATCTTGCACAGAAAGGAACACACACACACATATTTTCATCATCCTGCAAGGACAAGGGAGCAGCCAGCAGGCTGTGGAGTGGCTCCCCACCTCTTTGCAGTGCAGGTGATCCCATTCCAGCAAGGCTTCTGAACACCTGCATAGCTATAAGCAGGCAGATACTCACATCTAACAACCCAACCCCTAGCACTTCTCTCTACACTTTAATGTGATGGAGAGAGAGCCCCTTCCCCCTGCCCAATCACTGATAGCTCATCCCACCTGTATTTTTAATGACAACAGAGAAACCACCACACTAATAGTGACTGGAGGGAACAGGACTCCTTAATCTTCCTGGGCTTTGGTTTGCTCACCCATGAAACAGGGACAGTCCCTCCTGGGAGCACCCTTCAGGAACCAGTGCACAGCTCGGTGTTGGGGGATGGGGGTGTAGCCCATCTGTGGGGATTTAAGTGGCCCAGAGACCTTCTGCTGACTATGTGCCTTTCATGGTAACCTCTGTAAAAAAGCTCTGAGATGCTTTAAGCATCTGAAGTGGTTCACAACCTCCTGGGCAGAGAAATGGGAAAATGCAAGGTATGCTGCAGCAGGGGCAGTCAGAAGGTAGGTCAGTATAGCTACATCTGTTAGGGGAACTAGAGACAAACATAGTTTGTAGCTTCCTAGTGTTTGTGTAGCTATACAAGCTGATACAGCTAATCCTCATCAAGAAATGGCCTTAACCCATTCTTTACCTGTGAGGTTGTGCTGCAGAGAAGGGGTTGTGAATCTTTTCTGTCACCAGGTGCCCAGTCTGGGGTGAGAGACTTTCTCTTCTGCAGCGAGGATTAGGTTTTTTTACCCTTTTACTGTGGCCTGGACAGGTCTCACTTCTTTCACCGAAGAGTGTTCTTCAGGAAGTCTTGGAGGTCATTCTGCCTTGGTGAGAATCCTGACCTGCTGTATCCTGGTTAGCTGTGCCCATCAGGCTGCAACCTCTTTCCCAGAGATGCTTGGAGGCCCAAACAGCAAGTGCCCAGTTGTCCTCTCCTTGTTCCAGGGCAGAGGGAGCTGGGCAGTGTGCTCTGGAGAAACTCAGTTGAATTGCTGCAGGTGCAGAGAAACAGGTTTGCACTGCTCCATCTCCCACCCATCTGCTCCCACCTATCTGCTCCCGCCTAGGGTCAGGTCTCATGCAGAAGCTGAACCAGTTTTAGTCATTGCCTACTTTCTTCACTCATGGGTTCAGCTTGCTCCTGGTGCTGTGGGGGTAGGTACTTCCCATTCCTCACCCTCTCTAACAGGCAGGCAGCCCCCTCAGTGGTCCTGCTCCAACAAGGAAGCAGCGTCTAGACACAGATTAGGCAAACGGCTAAAGTGCAAGGAAGCAGAAAGCCATTTAAAAAAGAGCTTTGTTTAGCCTCAGCTTCATTCACCAGCAGTTCCTGTGAGATTTGGAGCAAGGAAGAAACTTCTTCATGTCTTTGTCTTCCTCACCTGTGTAGCATGGGATACTATTTCCCTTCCTGGTGAGGCCACGGTCAGTTAATTAGCATTCAAAATGTGTTTTGCAATGGAAGATGCATTTGGCAAACATAAGTTTTCCTAATGCAGTGGAGTGGCTAGTGGGATAGGGAAGAGTTTCACTGCTTTTTTCCTGTGGGTGAAGTAGCCTGAAGGATACCAACATTGCTTCAGATTTATTCACTATTCAAGCATCCAGTATGTATCAGGTATCTAAAGCAGAACCTGGTTTGGACATTTATTCCATGAAATATTGGATTGCAGATGAAATCCAAACTACGTTATCCAGACAAATAAATCACATGACACTGGGGCTCTTTCCCTACTGGCACCGACTCTCCTGGCGTGACTGCCTTCAGGACAGGCATTTAAAATCTGTTTTCCATGACTCCTCATGCAAGATTTTGAAGTGTTCTTTAGGTTTGCCAGTAAAACAAGCTCTTGCAGGAGTCTCCAGCAAGTACAGGAAGAGCCTGAAATAAGTACATGTTAGAAAGAAAAATCAGATGAATGTGCTTTGTTTGCTCAGGCTGTGATCCTGCAGGATGTTTCAAAGTATTAATCCTACTGAAGAGAGCGGAACAATTTCTGGGCAGAATCAGACAGATGCTCAAATACTCTGATGAATACAGCATCCAATTATTATTTCACCAGCCCAAGTGCTCTCATACTGTATTTTAAAGACTTCCTACGTATTGTTTCACTGCCTTCCCCTGCACAACCCAATGCAAAGTGCTGATGAGCCTAGCTTGGAAAAGCACTCATGAAACACACAGTAGTTTATAAAAAATAAGTTTTCTATTCCAAGAAGTTTTCAATAAATAACAAAAAAAAAAAGAAAGAAAGAAAAGGAAAAGTCCTAGGGCACATTTTTAAAGCCATGCAGGGTTGCAGGGGTGATGGTTCTTAGCTCCATGTCTGTCATTACCTTCAGCTGAAATTGCCTGTCTACCCATAGAGCTGTGGCACCATGCTCTGAAAATCCACTTGGAAAGAGATGCCTTTTGGAAACACAGTTGTCAAGTTCCTGTGTACACACAGTGTCTGGGATTGATGCAGAGCTTGAGCCTCCTGAGCCAAGCGCAGTTCGATTCTATGACGCTGAGTGGTGCTACCCCAAGTGACCCCTGTATGTACATAGGCAAATCATGTGCATTGAAATTAGTAAATTGTCTAGGAGATCCCATCTGGAAAGGAGAATTCAGGTGGAATTGGTCTACAAATCCTAAACCAGTAGTTTCTTTCCTTTGGCTGAGCCATGGAAAATTAGCCACCAGCCAGATTTTACTGGATTAATAGGCTGCACCTCAGCTAAGAGAGGTGCCATAATAACATGGCATAATCAAAAGACATTTAAACTAACTGCAGCTCCCCTTTGGGTGTCCCCTAAGGCGACACAATTGCAGGAGTTTTGTAGAGATCTGGGGATTGGTCATCTTCTCACAAGTAAAAGTGATAGGACAAGAGGAAACTGCCAGGGAAATTTTGACTGGACATTAGGAAAAGCTTCTTCATGGAAAGGATCATCACTTGGAACAGACTGCCCAGGGAGGAGGTTGAGTTGCCATCGCTGGACACGTTTAAAAGTCAGGTAGATCTGGAGCAGCAGGAAAAGGTTTAGCAGTGGGCTTGGGACAGTCTGATTAATGGGTAGACTCAATGATCTCGAGGGCCTTTTTGAGCCTAGATGTTTCCCTGATTCTGTGTTTCTGTGGGTGTGTGTCTGTTTTGAGGCTTGGGACAAAGCCCCCACCATAAGCAGACACCAGCCCACCACTGTAGTCTGCACCCTGTGCTTGTGCAGTGCTGCAAGGGGATAAAGAGATGGTCAGAGTTCTGGACTTGTTAGTGCGGTGGTCTATAGGGCCACTACCACAGCTTTTGATCCTTCATGTGTTGACTGCCAGGGAATCTTCAAAGGCAAGCCCAGAGATATGGCTGCACACCCTAGAGACTGTGAAAGCAATGGGCTTCACCTCTGTCTGCTGTAAGTGCCTGTATTCCTGGGTTACATCATAACATGGGTAGATAGGAGACTCCTTAGCGGGCTGAGGGTGGGTGCTCACAGGAATTCAGCATAGAACAAATCACAACATGGCAAATGGACAAATCTCTTCTGAAGGGGTTCCACGGACTTTCACATCTGCTGAACCGTAGCTAGGATGGGTGGCAGAAGAGCCATTGCTGGTACTATGCAAATAGGGTTGAACACCATCACCTGTCTGTGTGCCAGCAATGAGGTCTGTAGGGAAAGGCAATGTTAGCTGCTGTGAATGGTAGCTTGGAATGTGCTGGCTTTGACACAGAAAGGTTTCTGCACCAGCCCAAATCTGCCTGGAGCAGCCAACACAGCGCATGGTTTCTGTTGGAAATGCCATCATTTTGCTTTCTGCTGTCTGATCTTGGACCTGAGTCCCTGTAAAATGTCCTCTCTGACAAAGTTTCTGAGCAGGAGGGAAAGCAATACAATACGCTGAAGTAAATCAGCATGAACAGCTGTGTCTGAGGCTGCTCCATCCCTGTTTAACTCAGACCCTCATTTCGGGGACATGTGCCTCTGACTGAAGCCTCAGAGGCAGTCCCCATTTAAACCCATTGCTCCTCTGTTCCTGTGATTCACAGTTTGAGTTGTACATGCCAGGGTGTTTTCCTCCCTGCCCTGCTGAAGCTCACTGCTGCCAGCAGAGACAGGAGTGTAAGCCTGTGTGATCCACGGGAGACCTGGCCACTCGCCGTTAATGTTTAATGACAGCTCTGCAAGCTGGAGACATTCTCAGACCCTATTTCAGCTGCTCAGGTTTCATACAAGCTGTTTGCAGCAAACACTGTAAATCTACAGAGCATTAAGTTATTTAGTAACACTGGGCCAGATTCAGGGGCGACTAAAGTAAACTTGGTGTGACTTAACACCTCCAAAGGCTTTTCCTACCACCAGGCTTAATATTTTTCACATGCGCTGAACTCACCATCTCTTGCTGCCGTACTCATGACAGATGTCTGTGTAACAGCCTGCACTGAAGAGCCAATGCTGATGGGACACTGATGCCTTCCCCATCTCTCCCAGACAAGTTTCTATTCTGTCAGCATAGTCCTGCACAAAGAGTGGTGTCAGATGGTTGTCTAGAGTGAATTAATGCAGCTCCATTATGTTAGGCCAACTGATATCAGTAAAGAATTCAGACAGCTAATTTTTAACCTTCTCCAGTGTTCCTTTAGCTCATGAAACCATTTCCTGCCCTGTTCCCTCTGAAAGTCCCCTGGTTCTCCTCCAAGCACATACCTAGGAGAGAAACAAAGCTAGATATGAAGTGTAGGAAGCTCAGAGCTTAAGATCATGTAAATGGGACTTAAGAGACTGCAATGATCCTAAATTGGTATTACTTAGATGTTCATCCTTACAGAAGAAAGATCAGCTCGGCTAGGAATTTGAACCCTTAGATCAAACTCTGCCTTCTTTTAAATCTATTCATTGCTATGGAGATGCTACAGGTCAGGAAGAATGTGAACCCTTCATTCTCCGCTCCCACCTTGCCAAAGATGGATGTTTTGGTGGATATTAATTGGCAACTCATACCCAGGAAAGGCAACCATGTGATAATTTAGATGACCAGGATTGTCTGCCTTGATGCCCTGTGAACACCCTGAAAGACCTTGAAAAGGTCATTGCTTGGACTTTGTGAAGAAGGTGAGCTCATACAAAGGTTTAGGAAACACTGTGTGCATGCAGCAGAGGATTCACTGCACAGGAAATGGGGGCTGTCAGCTATGAGCATGGGTGATGTTAAGGGTCCAGGCCAGAGCCTTTTGGGTGCAAGGACAAAATGAGGCAAAGACAAGTTTAAATGCTTTCTCACTTCAGAATCCTGAAGGATATTAAATGTCTGCTGAATGTATGCCACCCCTGATAAAGAGGGAGCTTGAACAGTGACAACACAAGTGTCACCGGTTCCAACCTGTGCTTAGCACCAATTCTAGGTCATAGCAAGGGAGAGATGAGCAAACAGGATGGAGAAGGCAGGGGCTGGCTGGGGTGGGCAGTGGAAGGCTGGTACAATGGGGCAGCTTCCATGGATGATGGTTTAAAGGCTTTTGGTCACAAACGGAGGTGCCAGTCTCTATTGGTGACACGGAGGATGAGCCCAAAACATGCTACTGCTTCCAGTCTTCTTTTTCTTTCCCTCAATCCTGTCTAAGGGTATCCCTTCACAGGAGCAAGATGATCTCTGTTCAACTAGAAGTGTTGTCAGCAGCCACTGTAAGTAACCATCATAATCCATAAGGTAGCATGCGGCTCTGATGTGCAAATGGGATTTGGGGCAGCCTAGCTAACAGAATAGCTCAGGCAACGTCTCAGCTGAATTGCAAACTGATCATAACACTTCGCTTGACAAACGTCTGGGTTTGAAATTTTTTAAGTCCTCAGAGCTTTAAGCTGAGAATGTCAGTCTCCTGCAGAATAAATCCCTAATATTCTGAGCTTTTGCTTAGGAAAGGGGAAAAAACCCTAAGGAGAGAAGAAGCCAAAAACAACACTGGATTTCATTGCTTTCATCATATTCCACTACATACCACGTATTTTCTCTCAGAAGCTAGAGGCATAGCTTCTCTAAATATTTACCTGATTTCTTTCTAAAGGCATGTCTGCAGTGCACACCATTTATGTTGTAGGTGCACCCACCTTACTTTTGATCTAATAGATCCAGACTCTACTAGTGTTCTAATAAAACCGATGTCTAACAGTGACATTGTGAGGTCAGGGTAGCTTACAACATGTGCTGGGATTATCTTCCAGACATTGCTCTGTGCTGAGACAGCTGCATTGCACTGCACCATAGATCTTGCAAGGAAACTGGGGACAAGAGTGCTTTACTGGGCATGGAAGTTTGACTACAGGAAATCCTTCAGCCTTACGGCCTGTTAATGCCTTTCTCAAGTGAAGCCACATTTGCTAGGTCTCCCTCTGCCTTCATGTTTGCCCAACAGTCAACCCAGCAGCTGTGCCATCTCCATTCCTGAAGGCTTTCAAACCCTGGTTGGATGAAGCTCTGAGAAACTTGACCCCAGAGCTGGCCCAGGTTTGGGCAGAGGCTGGTTGAAAGACCAACAGAGTCCTCCCAACCAGAATTATTTTGTTATCCCATCATCCTAACCCAGAGACACCCTTCTTAACTTATTCAATTCTGTCTATCTTTGTCCCAGCAACAACTAAAAGGGTTTGTAGCATTTTCTGAGCTACCTCAGTATCAGCAACTTAAGGTGTGACAATATCAAGGAAATGTGTTTTACCTCCCCTCACTTTCCCACTGGCAGTCAGGATTCATCTCTTCATCCAAGAAAGGTACCTAAGGCACTTACTTGCCAAGAGATGCTTCTCATTGAAGGAATAAAGAAAGGCAGAGTTAATGGGCTGTTGCAATGCTCATGATGATTGTCTGGTTTGATCAGACAATCTGGTCTGGACTGTGGGTGGCCTTTGGTTAGACCAAACAGAGTTCCCTGTTGAAAAGTGCCTTTTCACATTGTGTCTGCAAACCCTGTCGTCAGAATTGCTGATCACCTTAGCAATCTTCCTGCTGCCCCAGACAAGCAGTGGTTTAAAATGTCCATTTTTTGACCCCCGTGGCCTCCTTCAGCTGTACCTGTCTTGGTGTGCAGGATGTTATATCATATTATCATACAATCATTAAGGTTGGAAGAGACTTCCAAGATCATAAAGTCCAGCCATCAACCCAACATTACCATGCCCACCAAACCGTGTTTACAAATCTGAAAGCCTCATCCTCTGGTATATGAGACACAACCAGCAAACCAAGTAGAGGATGAGGGCTTGGAATTTCTAGCTCTATTCCAAGTATTGCAATTGCCTTGCTTTGTGTGAGCTCTCTTGCTAAAGTCCCTCTGCTGTGGAAGGTAAAAATAAGTAGCAAACCATGGTGATGGGATGTGAACATCTGCACGCCCTTAGCTGGAAGGTGCAAGAGAAGAGAAAAGCACTCTGCATTGGAACAACTCCATCTATTTACCTTCTCTTCTCCTAAGATAACAGATTCAACACTACTAACCACCAAGTTATGTTCCTTACATTCCCTGCAGCCCCTCACAGGGCTCTGTTAAGAAATAAACAGGCATTTACAGGAAACAATTCCTCTTCTCCTAGGGCAGATACTTAAAATAGCTCACAGCAATCACAAAATAATTGTTTCCTCCATAAACTGCAAATTTAATCGGGAAAAGCAGCTCAGCCCTCGGTATGTGCACTCATTCAGGTGCCTGGTGCTTTTTGAGCTGCTCTACTTTATTTTAGACATTCACACAGGCAGGAGACAAGAGATTCCTCACTGTCAGGATGTTGAGGCACTGGAACAGGTTACCCAGGGAGGTTGTGGTTGCCCCATCCCTGGAAGTGTTCAAGGCCAGGTTGGATGGGGCTCTGGGTAACCTGGTCTGGTGAGAGGTGTCCCTGCCCATGGCAAGGAGGTTTGAACAAAATGATTTTGACGGTCCCTTACAACCTAAACCAATCTATTTTATGATTCTATGAAATGCCTTTCTGGCCTGTCACCTGGACACCAGGCAAGGGATCCTGGATTAATCACCCTGTTAGTAAAATGATTAGTGTTGCTGTTTTTGGGATAGTTGGGATAATCTCCCTCCATTGCCCTCCCTAATGTATATCCAATACATTAACAAAAACGGTGTCCATGCTGGAAGAGATAAAACAATAATTTGCCCCACAGAAAAGCCAGAAGTAAAATAATGATTTGTTTTATTTAAAATAAATTAACTGAGTTTCATGGCAACTGCTAGAGCCATGCACAGATGTAGCCTTGTTCTGCAGATAACTACCCCAACCAAGAACTGTATGCGAGATGTCACGTTTCACGTGTTACATCACCAGGAAAACATCTCAATGGCTGATCATTGCTGAGGGGGATGTCAGTGTTGCCAGCTTCTGTGCAGAGGAAAATCCTATAGGAATTAACTCTTTCCTAGGTGACGCACATCTCTAAATTTTACCAGTATTTCTTCCACCTTGTTTGCTTAAAGTGAGTCATCCTCTGCTTTCCATCTTTGAGTCTCAAACGGTGACTTTGTGACTTTGCAGTGACAGCTGCCTTTCACAGCCGCTGTGTGACCGAGGATTTTTCTCCCCTACCTCCCTAGCAGATTTCTGCTGGATGCTGCATGTTCAGCACACATGCCATTCCCATAGAAGGTGATAAATGTTATCTGCTCAACACACCCCAGGCACACTCCCTGGTGTCTGGAGAGCAGCACTTTGTCTTACATGAAGAAATACTCGCTGTGCGTCACCAGAATGACCCATCCTGTGGTAACACCCAAGGCAGTGTGAACATATATATGTTTTCCCTGAAATATATGGGGGATGTAAGGATAAAATGAAGGTTTACCAACTGGGAGACCACACCCTATGTCTGGTTACCACTAATATGAAGGGATAAGGGACCAATGCTGCAGGGACCACTGAGGTCTACAGCCCATTGCCCAGGTAGGGCATTGAAATCCTGCCTTGCCCAGAGGAGATGGAAGCAATAGTGTGTTTCCTCAAGTTTCCACAGTCTTCAGGGAATCTCCAGCATCACAAAAGTGTCCTTTCTAAAACAGGAGAACAATGGATAGAAAATACTTCCTTCTCCTCCTTGACTTTTTATACATAGAGACACTGTTCTCAGCCCTCAGCAGGTGACAAGGCATCTGAGCTGTTCTCCATGCTGGATTTGCTGCGGTTTGTGCCTGGAAACTGGAGTCCAAACAGTTCCTGTTATTAATGCAGACTCCATCCTGTTGAAAGTTCACCTTTGTTCCCTGGGCCAGGCTCACCCTGGGCAGCAGGAGTCCTGTCAGACAGGAGTGCTTGTAACCTCTTCCCTCCTACCTGCATTCATTCTCAGTTGTTTTGCATCCCTCCTGCTCCCCTGCTCAGGTAAGACACAAATTCCTGAGTGCCTTGTTTCACTGTACTCCTTTTTTTCCTAATGCAGGCTTCTGCATCTCTTGATCTCTCCATGATCTCTGACCCATGCATTGCATGGGCAGCACAGCCAACTTCCCCACCTGCATATACTACTGAGTCTCTTAAGTTCACAGAATGGCTTGGGTTGGAAGGGACCTCAGACCATATAGTGCCAAGCCACTGCCATGGGCAGAGACACCTCTCACTAGACAGGGTTATCTTAAACCCGTGGCCTACATACAGAAACCCATTGCTTTACAGTTATTCACAGGGGGTTTTGCCTTGTATTCACACTGAGAAGCTCAGTAAAATCCTGCTTACTTCTGGAGGTCTTCCTCACTTTTGTCCATCACATCCCTTCTTTCACACCAGCTCTTGAAGACACGCTATTGCTCTTGTCCTGCTTCTTCTTTCTTCTATATTTAGATCCTATTTCTTTCCTCAGCCCTTGCACTCCTCTTCCCTCACTGAAGGCCACTAGTCCTGACCCAGGGTATGGGTCTGCTCAGCATCTCAGCATCCAGGACCTCCTAGCAACACTTTGCCTTCATTTTTTAAACTCTATCTTCCTTTCTTTCTCATTTTTTCCTTTCTTCCCTTTCCTTCTCTCACATTCAATTCTCTTATGCTCTTTAATGCTGTGCAACCTCTAAGTCTCCACACAGATTGCTCACTTTCCTCCAGAGGAGCTCCCAGAACAAAGTACATACTGCTCTGCCCTGAATATCTCAATTCAGGAAGGTTTAAGCTCCCATTGTTTGCAGTTCACTGAGTTCACCTGCATTTCAGTCGCCTCATCTATTAAAGAAAACAAAGTGGAGAGGGGACAGAAGGAGAAATACGGCTGCAAAAGCAGCAGTGGGTCAGAGAGCCCTCCTGTTCCTGGTACCAGTTGTGATCCAATCAATCAGTCTCAAACAGCCCACTGGAGAATAACTGCCCAACTTACCCAAATTTATTTTCTTTAATAACAGAATCCTCCAGTGACCCTGTGGTTACTGCCGACACAAAGCAAGGTCTGCTTAACCGGGTATCTGTTCCCTTGCTCCCTGCTGTGTGAGGAGCAACCTAACCATCATCTCCTTGGTTTTGGCAGCAACAGCTTTAAATCACTGCTAGCTCCTTCTGCCTGCCAAGGCCAGGAGAGACTTTCTTGCACAGATGACTCGTGCAGCCACCCATTCACGCTCAGGGAGGCTCTAGCTCTTTCTGTTTTCTCCTTGCTCAGTGAAACAGAGGTTAAACGCCAGGGAACAGCTCTTTATTGTTTGGGCACTGGGCTCTGCCGGGGCTGTGAGCATTAGCCAGGTGATGCAGGTATAGGACAACCACACAGACATCCAGCAGCAAAGGAGTAAGGGCTGTAAAGTCTCTAGGCTCGTGCTGTGGCCAGGTGGCATTGCTGGCCAGGAGACTGGTGTGTCCCAAGCAGCTAGCTATTGGGATTAAATAAAGAAAAACAGAATGCAGGTGTGCATTGTGGGCAGAATCTCAGGGCACGACATCCTGTGTAACACAGTTATGGTGAGCGGTGATCCTTCCCTGGGGGCTGTTCAAAATGCTTGTGAGAAGCATATTTTGGGGGAATTCTGGAAAAGGAATGCTGCTCAGGCCTCCACATTCAACTGTAACACAAGCCTTTAGAAGGTATATTAAAGTTCTTTAAAGGGTAAATGAAGGTTTCTCAGAGCTGTCATAAACCCCACATTGCTCTTTATGTTAAAAAAAAATAAAAGGTGCCTAGGATGGGAGGAAAAACCTTATTCACATGGTGCTCATACAACTGGTCTTTCTCCTGGACAGCTTTTCAAGGTTGTACCCCAAATTCCTCTTTGATTAAGTTCCCGTCTCTGAGAACAGGCTCTGTTGCCCAAGGATGAAGAGAGAATTCCCCCCTCTGAAGGGAAAAGAAGGGTTTTGGTACTTGACCTCTCCTGTTTGGTGAGGAGAAAGAAGGTCTGGGTTACATTTTCAAGACGTGAAGGTACAACCCAGATTTCATATTACTTTCCATTGGAAGCAGGATTGAACCCTGCTGAGACCATAAAACCAAAACGAGGGTCAGCCTGTATGCTTTGCACCAGTGAGAGTTTAGAAAACCCTTCCCCTTTAAAAACTGCATTTTTTTCTGAAGTTCAAGGACTTATTAGGAGAGGAAATGTCTGAGCTGTGCCTGTACTGGAGAGCAGGTTCTCTGAAAGAAAAATCCACTCCCAGATGAGTGGATTGGCCCCAGAAGAAAAAGTTTCAATCCAAACTCAAACCCTTGCATGTTCCAGGGGAGGATATGTGTTCCCTGGGAGGGGAAGACAGGGCTGATCCCCTGCCCTGCCAAGGTTAGGCAAGAGTAGAGGTGAGGAAGTGAGACAAAAGGAGCAGAGGGAGGGTGGGTCATTGCTGAGCCCATAGTGAGGGAGGGTATGTATAGCCTACAGGTATTTCAGGTATTTGCAGGTGAGGCAATGCAGTCCTCTTCTCCTGGGCTGTGTGAGCAGGGTGTGTGCTGCTGCACAGCCTGGAGGGGTACTATATCCCACAGTGCTGTAGGGTCTGGGTGTAGCTGGAGGGCAGCACCTGGAGCAGGCTATAGCCCAGGGACCCAGGCAAGTTAAACTGGGCACACCCTGCTGACAGCTAAATATCCTGAACTGAGCAGGGTGGGTGTGTTTTTGCTGGACACACGAGCAAGCAGGGCTGCAGGTATCCCACTCACCTGGCAGAGCTGTTGCTGCTCACACAGCACTCTGTGAGTAGAGACCCGCTGCTCTGTCCGTGGGCATGTCGTATCATCTCATGACACATGGAATAATAAATGGACTTCAAGCTAAAAAGTTGGCACAGCCTGCAGACAAATGTTTTTTCAGTCATTATCATGTTTGCACTTGGACACAAGCCAAAGCCTATCAACCTTCCTGGCGACTTGAACTGGCTTCCTATTGCCTGTCTCTCAGTATGGTGGGGGCCACAGGGCTAATGCCATTTGGTTTTTCATAGGTTTGCTCAGTCCCCCGATCTTATGTGAAAATTATCTGGCATGAGATCTGCAAGTCAGAATGGCAAGAGTATAATTAGTTCCCTGTGTGAAGTGCATACAGCCAATTTTTCCACAACGTCAGCTTGAACATCATCAAGGCAGGGAAGCAATATGCAAAAAGCAGACAACATTTGCACACAGACAGCAGCTATACTGAATTGGTATAGGGCAGCAGTGCTGTATATGCCACTGGATAAAATGTCAATACAAATCTGAAGTGCTCTTCATTCCCTGGACATATTCAGCTTAAAGCCTGGAACAGTCTACAAAGACCATCTCCTTTTCTGATGAATGTCTCAACACTAGGAATTTGTGGAGAATGTCCGTTCTTACTGGAAAAACTTCATGGGAAGGGTTATCAGGCCTTGGAACAGGCTACCCAGGGAGGGGGTTCAATCACCATCCCCAGATGTGTTTCAAAGTCGTGTAGATCTGGAGCTTTGGGACAGGGTTTAGTGGTGGCCTTGGGACAGCTGGATTAATGGTTGGACTCTATGATCTTGGAGGTGATTTCCACCCTGAATATAATTCTCTTGATTTTTTTTTCTAGATGCTACCATTTTGCAGAAAGGTTCCCTCCCCACCACTGCCCAGACACCTCACCATAAAATGGACACTATTTTAATTCAACCTTCAATGTAAAGGCAAAACACTTCCGAAGCCCACTACCTAATCATCCTGTGTGCTGTCTTCCTACCTCACGTTCACTCAGATCTGGATGGTCGCAGCCTGGGCCCTTGGACTGTTAGAAATGTATTTGCACAAGCTGCACCCAAGTTAACAAACTCCAACAGTTCTGACAGAGATCTTCATTCCTTTTTGGTCTCCCCAGAACCACGACCAGTCTGGCTAGCCTGGAGACGTGCTGGTATATCTAAATGGCCCCTGTGGATGAATCCTGACCTTCCAATCATCGGTTGCTCTGCATGGCTGATAATTTTGAGAAGATACATCTCCAATAGAAAACATGAGCTGGTGACATGCTGGGAAAGCCACACTGCATTGCTTCTCATATTGAGTGGTGTTGAAAAGCACCTCTCGAGCCTCCATCCCATTGTTTTGCTACAGGTAATTTGCAAAGCAAAGAAGAAAAGCAGGTTATGCTCAGAGAGCATCAAATACAACTTATTACCTGGGCCCCGATGAGTATCCGGAAGAGATGTCACAGATAGACGTCTCACCTCTCTGAAAACCTCTTGACTCTTCCTGTCACATTCTGGGGCTGCGGTGAAATTAAATATCAGTACTGATGTCACAAATCCAGCATGTGCAAACAGTGAACTGAGATGGCTTATCTTTGTTTTGTTTAACACTACACTTAGAGCAGTGACTAGCAGTGCAGTGCAGGGTGTATGTCAACAGAGGTGAATACTGAGGTGTTCCTATCCCTCCGTGTGTTACAATGGGCAAGTGTTCACAATGCCATTCTCTGTGACACTGCAAACCAGCAATTTTGAATGGAAAGATTCAATAAAGAGACTATGTATTCACTAAACATTCACCTTTCCTTTACCTGAAAATAGTCTTACTAGTGGGAATAACAGAGGGAGAAATTCATCTTATTCCCTCACCTGTTTCTACTTCACACATCCCAGAAAGCTTCCTCACCACCACAAGGACCACTTCTCATACCTCTTCTTGCTCAACAGTTCTTAGTGAAAGGCCATGATAGCTCTTGGTGTATGTAAAGTGTAGCAGAAATATTAAACCTAAGATCAAAGGCAGTTCTGTTCCTCAGATATTTCCCCTGACCCTTTAAACTGCTAGGTGCAGAACAAATAATAAGGTCCAGATTCTGCTATCAATTATGTGGAGTTAAATCCAGAGTGGGCTGTTGTAAATCAGCTTATTTTAGTTACACTGTGTAACCGGGAGCAGATTTGGGACCTGAGTCTGCTGGCCAAAGAACAGACAGCAAAGGGAAAATCCCATCTCTCTCCCTCTCCATTTCACTCAAACTCTCCAGCTCTTCACATAAGTAGCCCCATCTGCCTGCTTAGAAAGAGCACACAGGGCTTCCAAAGTTACCCAGCCAGAACAATTCCATGTTCAGACAGAGCCAAATGGATCAGAGATAAATATCTTGTTTAACTAATGGAGCAACATGCAGCCCAAAAGAACTAAACATCTAGTTCTTATCATCAGCTAAAAAAGGTGGAGAGGAAAGGCTTGAACCGCCTGGGCGCAAAGCTTGCTGGAGGAGAAACAAACCAGTTGAGAAAAAGGTGTCTGGAAGAACATTTTTATAATAAACCCTGTTTCTTCTCTTCCTTTTCCCACTATGTGATGCTTCTCTGCCTCACACAAGCTTAATCTTTGCAAATTGGTACCACACTGGACCAAGAAAGCAGAGTGGAGTAAGCAAAGTGATGCAAGTCATGCTATACTTCTTGTTACAGCGATAGTATTTCAGTGATTTTCAAGGCAATGGAGATAAAGCCAGTAGCAGCTTTATTGAGCACAACACCCTGCAGATACTTCACCCACTAACATGTGGAAGTGCGAACAAAAGAGATCATTTGCTTTTCCAAATGAGCACCAGCAATGCTGCTATTCCATTTATCACACATCTTCCCACTTTCGAAAGGCAGTGCATGCTGGCTGTGGAGACGCAGGTGAGCAAATGGAACAGTCTGTGAAGCAGAGGTGCCAGCCTGACTGCAGCACCTATGGGAATTACCAATCAGCAACAGCACTCTTGGGAGTAACGCCACCAACCAGGATGAGAAAAGGCAAAAGAAAAAGCAACTCCAAGCCCCTTCCATCACAGGGATTTTATGGGACACATGTCCTGGGTACCTCTACTCCGGTCCACCCATTGAGACAAAGCTGTTTGTAAACACCAGATTGTTTTATCCTTTTGCCACTTTGGTTGTTAATTAATCAGAAACAGAAGTGCCTGCTTGAGAAATACCAGGGGGAATGTGAATGGGAACCTGTGAGGGAGCTGCTGTCCTCACTGTGCAACTCCCCCCTCTCTGAGGCAAATAAACAGAACAGCAAAGCAAACCCTAGGACCTAGCACTCCCCAACCCCAAACAATTGTTTTTCCTGTTTATTACAGAAATGACAACTGTCAGGGCTGCAAAGAGCCCCAGCAGCCCCAGGGCACTGCTCTGTTGCAACCCTGCCCACTGCCACTTCCTTTTCTCTTCCTGTGACCCCCTCTCCTCCATGATCTTCTGCATTCAAAGCAAAGGTCAAAATTTCAAGCCTTGTAAACATTAAGAGTCTCGTCTGTACAGAGAAGTGATGCAAAGGGCCCATAGGTAAGCTGCTGTGACATGTTGATTCACTTTGAACTGCTGTAGATCGATGAGGAACTGGGGCTCCTTCCTGGTCAGCCAGGTTCATACCAGAAAGCTTTAGCAGCAAAAGCAGCCTCCAGTCAGAACAACCTGGTCCCAATTAGGAGCAATCTGTGGCACTTTAAAGAGCTGTAGTGGCTGCTTTAACTGACCCTTTAGGTGAAGTACTCAAAAAATCCGGACTGGATCCCAAACAACAAGGCAGCTTTCTGACAGCACACCCAGCAAGTGTCTCCTGTCAGCCTCTCATCATTACTGTGGTGTGGCTGCTCACAAAAGCATCAAATGTAACAGTCGCTTCTCTGGATCCCCAGGGGTAAAACGCCACCGGCATTCTGACAACAAGCTCCCAATGCAACAAGAGGGAGTTTCATCTCTTTCAAACGAGGTTGGAGTCCAACCTGTTCGCTTCTTTCACGTTTTTCTGCTGAAAGCAGTGGTTATAATAATATCATACTCATTGGCTCCTAGCCTGAAGTAAGAGTGTATTAAGTGTTGTTATTGTCTAAAGTCAAGCAATAGCAGATATGCACAGCTGAAAGCTTGGGATCTCAAGCTCACAGAAAATTAGGGATATTCTAAAATGCCAGATCTGTTCTCTCTGACCTCACTGCAGACACTACATTTGCATGAGTGTTGTTCACACACAAATAGTGTTATGGGAATGCTTTCAATACCATTTTGATAAAATTTACTGAATTCCCATTCTAACTGGGCAAATGACAAATTGTACACTAACTATTTGTTCAGTGAGTCAAAACCAGTTTGAAGAGCTACTTTAAAGAAGGCCATGGAGACCCCTTTCTTAAAACACCATCATAGAATTGCTCAGGTTGGAAGGAACCTCAGAGATCATGTAGTTCCAACCCCCCTGCCATAGGCAGAGATACCTTTCACCAGACCAGGTTCTCCAGAGCCTCATCCAACCTGGCCTACAACTCTTCCAGGGATGGAGTAAACACAGCCTCCAGTTCCAGTGCCTCAGCATCCTCAGAAGGAGGAATTTCTTCATCAGATCCAATCTAAACCTGCCCTTCTTCAGTTGGAAACCATTCCCCTTGTCCTATCACCAGAGTCCCTACTAAGAAGTCTCTATACAGCTTTCCCATAGCCTCTTCAGGTACTGGAAGGCTACTATAAGTTCCCCCCAGAGCCTTCTCTTCTCCAGGCCCCCTTTGGCAGAATATTATTCTGCTGCTCTGTCCTGAACCTCAAGGTGCTCAAGCATTTGTACCCTCCTGAGGGCAGAATGCTACCAAGGAAATCGGAACAGTAAGTCTTGCTTTCCACTGGGGCAGTGACCAGAAAACCTGTTGAACAAATCTTGGTGAGCTACCCACTAACATGGCCAAAACATTGTGTCACGCCTGAAAATCTAAGCATAGAGTATTTGATCCTGGGAGGACTCCAGCGCAACAGGAAACTTTCACTATCTGTGGCTGGGGAGAACGATGCAGAAAACAACTGCTTAACTTTCAGCCTTGTTAAGATCAGAGATCTGTGATCAGATTTGCAAAAGAGGAACCCCTGGCCAAACTCTCCTTCCCACAGCTGTACCACTCTCAAACACAGACTGCACCTCTTATACTCACATGGAGCACTGGACAATTGCCACAGTCCGTTGGGAAAGTGTCCATTTTACTTCTCTAAAGGAAAATCCTTCTGGAATCTTCTGCAGTGGTGAGGGGTGAAGGAAAGCTTGAGGGATAACAGGGTTCCTAGGGACATGGTAAGGCTGGGCTTACAGGAAGTTCTTGATGCATTTCAACACCAAATATTGTTGGAATACCAGAATACCACCAGTAAAATGCTGGGTATTGTCAGGAAAAGTGCTGAAGAACACTTGGGGCATAGACTTTGCCTGTGGCTCCATTCTCCACCCTCAGGAATGGACAGTGGGGTTAGGGGAGACTCAGAAATTACTGAGGGGATGGAGTGATTTTCCCAGGAGGAGATACTAAAAAACAATGAAAGTTTTCAGCTGGGGAGGCAAGCAGCACACACAACAGTGATTTACACAACAGTGGTTTACACAACCATTCCCCCAGTAGATCAAGTCACGCTGTCACTTACCTGGTCACTTGGACACCTATTTACCTGTGAACTGCTCTTCACCACCTCCCACAGTGCTGGGGTTAGGGTGCACTTGATGGAACGAATGTGAGCTCAATTTAAAGGAAAGAAAAGCAAACACTTCTTTATGCAGAGGCTGTCTGCCACTAGCAGTCAGCATTGGTGAAGGAGGGAGAAGGCAAATTCATGAATAACAGCTCCATGAGGATACTGAAAAGACCAGGCAGGGATGTATCCACCAGTGTCTGCTTCATACAACTGCAGGTCTGAAGCAGATGATAGAAAACCTTAAAAACCCTGATGTTTCCCATTACTCTGCACTGTGTATCTTCTTGGGTGTCAGTGGCCTAGCTTTCACCCTCTTTCTGCCTTACCCAGCCTAGATAAACATACGTGCCACTCAAACTGTTTCCAGGAACTCCTTCCTCTCCCTGCAACCTCTTATCTCCCAGAGAAGATTGTCAGAGAGTACTTCAAAGCCCTCTGAAAAGGGCCAGGGCTCTGCCTGTAGCCCAGCAGATCCAGAGCCCTCACCCAGAGAAGCCACCAGTGGCCCCACATGCAGGCATTCCTCACCCACCACCTTATCACTGCTGCAACAACCAGTGGGATTTCACTCTCTTGCTATGACCACCCCATCTCCAGTCTTTGCTCTGCAATACCCTGCCTTGTCTTCTCCATGGTGGCTTGTGGCAGATTCCAAGAACTGAGGGGAAAGAGAAAGAACCAAGGAAGACTGAAGCCTTCCGAGCTTGTAATTAAAATGTGGAAAGGCCACAACAGAGCTCAAAAGATGGAAGAATGGGATATGGGGAGCAGAAAAATGCCAAGAATTAAAAATTAAAATTAATGAGAAAATTGTCTATAGAGGGGAGAAAGTGGAGGGAGCTGGGGCCCTGGGAACTGAGGATGACTGGGGCAGTTATGGTTCAAGAACTGTGAGGTGGTATGGAAGGAGAGGGAAGTGGTGTAGCTGTTCCATTGTGTTTTCACCCCACTGAACCATGGAAAACCGAGTAGCAGCCAGGACACAAAACAAGAGTGTGCATGCAGGTTTCCCTCCACCAGCAACTTAAAAATGGAAAAAGAAGACACATTTCCATGTGGAACTTATTTTCTGCCACCACTAACGAGTAGCATCACCACAGAGATTAGCATTACGGACACGAGCAAGCCGGCCACAGAGGACCTAAGGCACACACAGAGCCAGGGGCATCCCACTGTGATAGGGAGAGCATCAGCTGTCTGGACAAGGATCCTGTTTTACCCCATATCAAGTCTGTCCCATCCAGGGTAACCCCAGGCCACTGCTGCTAGAATTATCATCCCCGAGGGAAGGATTTTAAAAAGATGTCTGGAGTTGACTGAACAATTTATGGACCAGGAGTCAGAAACATCACACAGGTACATGAGGAGACTAGGGACAACAACACACCTTTTTGCAATAATTTGCAAGAGGGGTTGGGTTGGGATTGCAGAACCTGGAGGGTTAAACCTGTTGAACAGTAACCAAAGGGCATCCGTGTGACTGTGGGACACACCAGAACTTGCTTCTTTGGGTAATTAATGCCTACACCCAGCAATGGCAGACTAGAACTTACAGAGAACAAAGTAGCTGTTAGACCCAGCAGAGCACCAGGAGCAGCAAAACTGAGCAGCGATGGAGGATCAGTATTCATTCCTGCCAGTGAAGACATAGGAAAGAGCCATGTAAAGGCAATGTCAGCACAAGCACAACTACAGCTATAGAAACTAGAGATCCTTGCTTTATCCTTTTTTTCATGCTACATAAAGCTTTGCAGGTCTGCAGTTCTCCTGACGTAGATGAAATGATTCCTCTTTTGCCTCCAAATAGTATGAGGATCCAATCTTAAATACACAGACTGAAAGGACAACAGACACCTGGGGGCACTGGCGTCAGAATGGGTGCCTTGTTCTGCACTGGAGCCAGAGGAACTCCTGAGGAGATCACTGCAGACCCCTGCAGAGGAGCAGGGCTGCTTCTCAAGCTTCTTCCTCTGGACACATTTCCTTTGCTGAATTAAAAAACTTAGGGTTGAATTGAAACAGTTGATCCAAGCTGGGGCTTGGTGCCGTTTTTCATACACAGCACTGATTTATCCATCCTGTTGAGACAGAGTGGGGAAATAAATCAGTAACTCTGAAGAGAAATGTCTCAGACACTAACACTTGTTGAATTACATAACTGCTTGTTCCCCAGGTTACACCATGGAGGGCTGCACTGAGTGGGTGATGAACAACCCTCATAGTGTTACATCTTCCCACTGTCTGCCAGCACTGGGGGAAGCTAAAGCTTTGGAAGGTCCTGTTGGATCTTGTCCTGCTGTTGGCCCAAAACCTATTCTGCTCTTTCAAGCACATTAAATGCATTTGTATGGCCATGCTTCTTGCCGACTCATACCCCATGCCTAGCCAGTGTAGATGCTCGATGAGCAGAGTTCAGCAAATACAGTAACTTTTCCCTATAGCATGCAGCAATATTTCCTCCAGGTTCCAGGTATTCTCCTACAGAAAACAGTGTGGTTTTGTACCCCACAGCCCTCCGTTTCTCTAACTGGACTTTTAAACTGCTTGTGCCTAAGGCCAGAAAAAGCAGTTTCCATCAGTTTCCACTGCCCAGCAGTCCCTTCATTCTGAGGGTTCTGAGTTCTTCCGAGGGTTACAACATCTCACTCCTTCCTGAGTAACTTTTTTCCCCCTTCTCCCCACCTTGTTGCATGCCAGGGCAATACTGAAGGCAGAAGCTGACAGATCTCTCCTGTACAAATGTCTGAGCATTACCTACTGGAGCTCAGAAACGCTGCTCAATTGCTTCAGCGTGTTTAATATATATGATGATACTAGGTCAGCTGCATATGGGCATACACAAAGGCCAGTCTTTCCTTCTCTGTGGTCAGTAACTGATGTCTAGAAGGAAAATAAAATAAGAATTCCTTAGAGCCACCCTCTCCCAAAACTGACATCTGTCAAGAGCTCAGCTCTAGTCAATCCTCAGTCATACCCTGGAGGCATGTCCAGCACACAAAACATGTTGGAAAAAATGGTAAGTTTTTCATAGGCCACTTTAATTTGATANTCCCTTCCAACCTGTAACATTCTGTGATTCTGTGATTCTGTGAAAGAAACCAAAATCCTCTCTTGAGAGCTTTTACCCTTCACAAAGTGGCAGTGATTTCAGAATTCCTGGAAAACTTTGTGTATAGTGGCTTCGCCTCAGTGTGATCCTGTCAGTTCATTTGCCAATCCATTCGGTATCTGAAGGAGGGGGCAGCTGAAGGGGCCTTTTGATTCCAGTAGAACACACATGCACAGAGTTAGCTCATGTAAAGGATCTGAACTGCCTTAGCCCTGTCCAGATGTTGATATGCATAACACAGCAGAAAGGCAACACCCACAGGCAACAGAGGAATCTTTGCCCTTTGGCAATAGGTATTCTGGGCTCTAAGTGCACCTCCATGTCCTGCAGAGTGTCTTGGTCTCCACTCCAACTTCATGCTGACTCAGCCCAGGGACAGTGACTGTTCAAAGACACCAGCAAAGGTGATTCAGCACCTGGTACTCACCAGAAAGGAGCCAGCTGGTGAGTCACGTGGACAGGGATGAACAAGTCTCACACGGCGGTCCCTAATGTGTCCTTCAAGCTTTGTGTCAATGATGAACCAACAATGGAAAAAAGGAACAGCACATCAACCTTCTTCCTCTACCTCCTGCAGGTTGTATGCATTTTGATGGTTAAAAATACGTTTACCTTAGGATCTAGGAGGCATGGTATGGCATCCAGCCATGTCCCCAGCTCCAATAAGCAGCCAGAAAAGCCAACTAGTCAGCAACACTTTACAAACTTTGGTCCAGAGAAGCTCCTTCTCTGGAGTGGTTTCACAGTGGGACCACTGGCCCTGCAGGGATACTGGGGGAATCTACATAATGCTCCCCACTCAGCTAACATTGCCACAGGTCAGCCAGCACAGTGCCAAAGGGCAGGGACACCCAGGAGCTGGGCACAAACAACCTCAAAGTTCACACACCTAGTGCAAGGGACAGACCTAGGAAGGAGGTGACAACACCCTTGGCACCAAGAGGAAACGGACTCCACTCTTCAAAAAATGTCATCTGCTCCCCTGGGATGGCACATGTTGCAGCATGTGGCCAGTGAAACACCACATCACCGGTCTGTCCCTCCAGCCGCCCCTGAGTAGGCTGTGCTCCTCCTGCCACTCACCCCATTTTTGGGGACCAGGCACAAGACAGCTCATGCCTTGCAGGATCACACCAAGAAGCTGCCCCGTTACCAAGGAGGCAGAAGCTCATCACACCCTTTCCACCCAGCCTGTTGGGGTCAACAGAGCAGCATGGGAAGACATTTGTCATTTGTAACCAGAGGTCTTTTGCTGGGCACCTCACCCAGGAGCTGCCCTCAAGCCTCGTCAAGCAGGCAGCAGAGGCAGACACTTACATATGTCAGCATTTATTTCCAAATACCTCATTTATATAATTTGCACATGAAATATTTCTTTCAGAATATAGCCTACACTTAGAAAACAGAAGAGGTGGGCTTTTTATAAGGCACATCAGATTATAGACTACATAGAGCCATCTCCCCCTCACCTGCGCTTGTAAAATACTGGTGATTTTCAAAGTAATATTTCTAAAACCTACATCCCACGCAGCCCTGTGCAGAGAGGCATTTGTGAAGTTATCAGACTTCACTTAGTAAAGTGTGTCCCATCAGACACACAGTAAAGGGCTACAACAAGTTGTATAATACATCACATTTTCAGAAACAGTCACAGCCGGCTACACTGAAAAGTAACACTATTCCAGACTATCAAACAGGCTGCTTAAAAAATACAACCCACTGCTGCCAGCACGGCGTTGTACAAAGCAGCGTGATCTTGCAGAACAAGTTTTGTTATTTTTGCCAATAGAAGCTGCTCAGATTCAAGCCTGTCTCCTCTCCACATTTTTCATCAGCTGAGACTGTTTTACAGAGAAGCAAATCACCCAAGGGAAAGCTGGCTTTGTGTTTTTCTCCAAGATAACAGTATGACTGAATCTCTGAAATCCTGTCAAAGCACTCGAGTAAGAAACGTAAGGGCTCAGATGTTAACTTCATGACTAGTAAACATTAAACCATTACCAACTAGAGGCAACCATGTTACATGCATCCAGCTTCTGTGCTGCAGAAACTGTTTTTCCAGGCTGTTCCAGTGCAGAAGCCAACACATTTTTACTGAATCAGGCCCTAGGTAAAGATTTCCATCCCGTTTTCAAGTTTTCAGTGATGGAGCATTATCCATTCCGTGCTCATTTTGCTGTAGAGGATGAAATAGTACTGTCTGTAGAGCCCAGAATCCATTTACATAGTATCGTTTTCTTTAATGGGCCAGGAGGTAATTTGTGCTCAGCTTTATCAACTCACGTGGCTTCCACAGCCCTTCTTTACATCCGGCATTGATTCATTTAAAAAGAGGTTCTGGCTTTCTGTCACTGCAGTTTAGTTTAAGACTATGAAAAGGTCACTTCAAGGCTATGGCCAAATGAAAAAAAAATCTGATCTTGAAATATCTAAAGAAAAAAAATAGTAGTAAGGGCCATAAAAAGGCAGTCAGACGGCACAAACTAAATGTCCTCTGCAGAATAATTCATAATACTGATTCCTGCAGAGAGTCACATTATCCCTCAGGTCTCTCAAACTCACCAGGGATGGAATTAGGCTTAGTTTAGTAAGAGCCAGAGTTAGTCAGAGAAAAGGTCACACTCAGCTCTGCATTACTCTGCTCACCCAGCTACATTTTAGGCACACTTCAGTTACAGTGGACTGACCTGGGGGGAAAAGTAAAGCATGTTTCAAAGTCAGTTAAACTTCTAGAATGGCAGCAGCCAATTTCATGACCATGCGCTTGGACAAGATTCAAGCACAAGCAGCCTTTAAAAGGGAAGGATTAACTTGTCTGAAAATATCATTGTCAAGAGGACACAGCGGCCTCAGTTTCTAGTGTCTGGTTTGTTATAAATCTTTATCTGTTCTGATTTGTTATTTGTTTAGCAGCCTTAACACATAAGGAGGGGCATCCTTAAATTCTTGGCTGTAGACTTAAAACCAGATGCGGTTGGCATGGTGCTGCTCAGACGTTTGTTACATCTCTTAAAAAGAAAAAATAATTAACACAACAGCATTTACATTCCTTTCAGCTGAGATGAACTGTGGTCATGCCTGCAAGAACACAGAGAAAATCACCACTGCTGTAGATAGCAACTTAAAGCTTGGACATGTTCTTGGGCTTCCACTGGGCTTCTTGGGAAGGAGGACAAAAATGACTGCGCAACATGAGGAGGTGACAAAAGAGATGTCAGCTCTGTCAGGGATTAGGTGCCCTCACTGTATGCTGAAAGTACACTCATGATCTTGCCAACAAGGCATTAGTGTATGGATTACACCCCTCACACATCCTCTACAAAAGCCATCCCCTAAGAACCTGGGTCTGGGAAGAAACAGAGAGAGTAGGGGCAGGGTTTTAAAGCTACAAATGTCAGTTAGGAGGCACAGCATTACTTTCCCTTTGACAGTCCATACACAGAGCTCTACGTTTCCACCGCTGCTGGAATGTTCCTCCTGTGAAGGCCTGGCAGCAAAGGCCTCTGGTGTGCTTCTCCCTGTCACACATACACCTTACAACATGAAAGGTCAAATCCTTTAGACAAATCCTTCTACCCACACAGACACATGGTGCTCTTCTTCCTTAATGAGAGGTTTTAGCCACAAAACTGGATGCCAGACCTGATTTGTAGCAATTACTTAACTAAGAATCCTTCTGCCATCCTCAATACGGCAACCCAGATATCCAGTAGCAACATATACACATACATACAGATCTACACTATACACTCGGGACAACACAGAATGAGATTTCAGCTAATATAGCTTCTATTTGATTTCCTCAGAGCAGCACTCAGGTCCTTGCAACCCCTATACAAAACAGCAGTATTTTTTCCACCAAGATTTGGAGAGGTTTTTCATCTTGTCTGGAGTCCTACACTTGGATTTCTTTGGTTGCTGCTGGGTATCTGAGTACTGAATACCGGCCACGATGGCTGCATCAAAGACCTCCTTGAGGTTTTTCTGAGTCAAAGCAGAGCATTCTATGTAGGATGCAGCTTTTATTTCCTCGGCACAGAGCTTCGCAGCCTCCTCCGACACTGGCTTTTCTTTGCACTTGTCCAGCTCGATGAGAACTTTGACATCCTCACGAAGGTCTGACTGTGTCCCAACCAGGATAATGGGAGCCTTGGGGCAGTGGCATCGGATTTCCGGAACCCATTTCTCACTCACATTCTGGAAGGACGAGGGGCTCACCACACTGAAGCACAGCAAGAAGATGTCCGTGTTGGTGTAGCACAGAGGCCTGAGCTTGTCAAATTCATCCTACACAGAACAAGAAAGTGTTAACAACCAACAGGAAGAGCAAATAATCTCTGGAGGACACCCCAATACACATCCAGCTCTAGCCTGCCACTGACCTTTGGGGATACCTGCCACTCCCCTCTTGAGAGGCACTCTGACATCAGCACTTAGAATACACCACACTAGAAGACACCTGTCAGAGGTCTCCACCTTGCCTCAGTGGGGCACATGGGATCAAGGTGGTGGTTTCCCTACATAGCTAAGATTTTCTAATGCCACAGCTTGTTTCAAGTGCTTAAGTAATTCCTTCTCTCTGTAAACAGGCCCTGTGCCCTATTTCAGCAAAGGGATCACAGAAGGAGCAATGCTGCAGGTTCCAGAACACAAACAACAAAGCCCAAAATCAAACTGGGAGAGAGAGAAGGTACTTTCTACAGGTCCATCTTGCACAGGAGAGTCAGTGAGCTCTGATGAGAGGTAGCTACATACCTCTAAGCTGTTCTGCTGACACCCTTACCTCCAGGTATCCCTGGAGGGTCAAGGGGAGATAAGTGAATAAAAACCTATTTGTGGACAGGTATAAACTATTTGACTACTTAAGGACATCCTACAGGATATAAGAATAATTTTCCCAGCACTGTGCCCAGGGATTTAAACGTGATAGCAGCAATGACTCACAATGTGTGGGTTTAACATGCCAATAGCAGAGTAAGAGCTACATGGCAGAGTTTTTTTGGTTTTCATAGAATCATAGAGTGGCCAGGGTTGGAAGGAACCTTAAGGATCATCTAGTTCCAAATCCCCTGCATATGCAGGGACACCTTCACTAGACCAGGTTACTCAGGACTCCATCCAACCTGTCCTTGAACACTTCCAGGAATGGGGCAGCCACAACTTCCTTGGGCAATCTGTTCCAGCATCTCACCACCCTCACAGGAAAGAATTCTTTCCCTAATGTCCAACCTCAATCTTCCTTCTTCAAGTTTGTAACCATTTCCCCTTGTCCAGTCACCACATAGCTATGTAAAAAGCTCTACCCTTGCTTTCTTGTAGGCACCCTTCAGATATTGGAAAGCTGCTACAAGGTCACCTAGGAGCCTTCCCTCTCCAGGCTGAACAACCCCAACTTGCTCAGCCTTTCTTCATAGGGCAGGTGCTCCAGCCCGCTGATCATTTTAGTTGCTCTCCTCTGGACACTTTCCAGGAGCTCTATGTCCCTCTTTTGTTGGTAACTCCAGAACTGGACACAGTACTCCAGGTAGGGTCTCACAAGTGCAAAGTAGAGAGGAAAGATCACCTCCCCAGACTGACTCTCACTGCTTCTTTAGATGCAGCCGAGGACTTGGCTTTCTGGGCTACAAGTGCACACTGACAGCTCCACCCTCACCCCCCAAGTCCTTCTCCTCAGGGCTGTCTTCAATCCTTTCTCCTTCCAATCTGTATTCATGCATGGGATTATCTTGACCCAGGTGCAGAACCTTGCACTTGCCCTTGCTGAACTTCATGCAGTTGGCACAAGCCCACTTGTCAAACCTGGCAAAGTCCCTCTGGATGGCCTCATCACACAGTTCTGTGGAATTTTTTTTCTCCTTTATTTTTTTTCTCCCTTTTAGTGCAAACTTCAGCCAAACAAGGTCTCTTTTCAGCTTCAGAAACTAGCCACAAGAAAGCAAGTCACTGAATCTCTTTCATCGGATGAGACCTTTAAGATTATCAAATCCAATCTTTCACCCAGCACTGCCAGGTCACCCCTAAACCATGCCCCTCAGCACTACCTCTGGACTTTTTAAATACCTCCAGGGATGGAGACTCCACCACTGCCCTGACAGCCTATTCCAATATCTGATCACCCTTTTAGTGAAGATATTCTTCCTATGTATGGCAACAAAAGCATGGTGATCTTTAGCAAAGAACACAGCATAAGCAAGGGTTAACTCCAGGCAGGCTGCTTTTATGCTGACAGCAGGATAAAAGCAGGGTAACACTAGGAGCCTGAACAGGTAGGATTTGCTTCAGCAGCACTGACATTTTAATTAAAACGGACCGTGTTCGCAAAAGCTCTGAATTTAAAACGCAAAGAACACACACTGCCGAAAGCAGCCATCTGGTACCAGCAGCGTACTGCGGAATTGCGAGATCCGTGTTAATTTTTGAGATGTGAAATTTAGCTTTCAAGCCTCCAGAGGCCGAGGATCTACGGTTTAAAGCTCCTTGGAAGCCTCAGGAGTCTTGTTCCGCTCAAATGAATTCCTCCTAGCAGTATCTCAGAGAGCGAGCAATTTATAAAACACGAGTCAAGAAGACAAGCTTCATTAGCTCTCTTGATTCTCAGATTAAGCCTCAGAGGAAACCAAGCTCTCACAACCCCACATTTACCAAGAGTTTTTACTCTGAATGATGAGGCCATTTACCAAGAGGCATGCCTTGCCACCAAACTGCTTCTTCTTGCTACACGAGAAACCTCAAAAGGACTCCAGATAGAATGGGTTTGAAAGCCAAAACCACAACTTAAGAGTTGCTAATGAGATGAAACAGTGCTCCCAAGTACATTCCTGCAGTTTCAGTGGTGGGTACCTGACCTGCGGGGATTCTACAACTCTTTGGGCTGGTGATGCTGCAATACATCCCTCTCTCTTTTTGCTGTAGATTTCAGCAACCATCTCAGGGCAGCAGTTTCACCAAAGGACCCAGCTAGGTGTCTTTTATTCAGGATGACTTTTGTCATGTTAGATAAAAATGAAGATGTTAAGGCAGTGACTCTACTCATCTCACATACATTTGGGCACCCAGAGCTAACACGGTAACCAGTAATGCAGCAAAAGCAAGAGGTAACTGGTCCTGCTCATCCCTTCTCCAGCCTGCTGCTGTGTTTCCACAGGCACTGTGGGTCCATAGGCTGTCACCCGCTGGCAATTTCACCTGCCACACTCTACACATGCACATGCGCAGCAGACTGCTGTTGTACCACCCCATCTCTTCAGCAGCACATGAAATCATGGGACAGTTCTGCTCTTTTATCTTGGCTGCTTGTAGGATTTCAGCTTTGGTTTGTAGGGCATGCAAGACTCCTCCACTGCTGTCTAGGACTGCACAGCCCTTCAAACCCCTTTCCTAAGTAGGGCACCCAGTTACAGCTCATCTAAATAGGTTTGTATGTTAAGGCCACTGAGACTTTTCAGATGCAGAGGATCCCAACTCCCACTGCCCTCAAACACCAGCTAGGCAGGAAAATACTTCTGGCTATTTTTGTGTTGCCAGACTCAACCCCTGGCAAGCAGTCTTCAAGCTTCTCAGGGTGGTACAAGGCAGAAATAAGGTGGTATGAAATGGGCTCTTTTTATGTATTAGGAGCTGAGTGATAAGCATCAGCCATCCTCAACTCTTCAAGACTGATTACAGCAAACCTCAGATCTATTGCTGCAGCAATTTTTAAGCTGGTGGGAAAAGTGCCAGGGAGGTTTAAACTAGCCATTAGGAAGAATTTCTTCACCAAGAGGGTTATCAATATTAGAACAAGGATCACCAAATCTGGAGTAATTAAAAGATTTGTAGATGTAGTGCTGAGTGACATGGTTTAGTGGTAACCTTGCAGTGCTGGGTCAATGGTTGGACTTTATGGTCTCAACGGTCTTTTCCAACCCAAATGATTCTGTGACTGGCAAAGTCTCCAAGGACAACACCCAACTTCTTTCCTCCCTTAAGTTTCTGTCCTTTCAAAAACAGACTCTATCTAAACACCTAGAGCTGCAGATGATTACCACATGCACATCTCAAAAACAGCAACTCTTAAACCCGTTGTTATTTAGCAAAAATAAAGACAGTGACAACTACTCAATGAGAAAATCAGGTGGTCCTTGAAGCCCCAATATGTTCAGCCTTTGCAGTCAGGCTAAACAGCACTAGCAGTAGCCTGTGAGCAGCTCCTGTACATCTCCCATCCCTCAACAGACACGAGGCAAAGCAGTGGGTGAAGTGGCACTTAAAATTATGGCAGTTTAATAATATGATCAAACACCGGGAATCCTTTCAAATCCATGTAGTTATCGGGGGGCTGCTTTGCACAACTTCTTCCCCCACCCCTTGCTCCCTCTGCCACTTCAGCAAGTGGCTTCACTGACCTGGCCAGCTGTGTCGCAGAGCTGCAGTCTCACTGGCTTGCCATCCACAGACACGACAGCTGTGGGAAGAGAGAAGGAGAGAAGGAGGGACGTGTGGTGAGTCCAATGTGACGTGTTTTCCATGCAATAAAAGGTAAAAAGAAATAAGATTTACCATTTCTCAGCTCGTGCATGTGAGACTTAAGAAGAGACCAAAGCTGGGCAGGTGTCCAGCGCTAACACCAGAACACACACAAACTGAAGGGCTATCCCTTGCAGGGTTTTCTGATTCGTTTCCTGGGGGTTACCTTGGACCTCTTCAACCCACCCAGGACGCAGCGGCCGCCGCTGAAACGGGGAGCAGAGCCAGAAGCTCCCCAGTGCCGCGGAGCGGCAGGGCGGGTAGTACTCGTTCCTTCCTTGCTAAAGAAGGCTGCGAGTTGCACCCGGGTGACTTTACAGTCCCAGCCCGGCGCTGGCTGGACACCGGCAGTCAGCTCGGCTCCGGAGAGCGGGAGATCCCGTGGTGCTGCTCCGGGCACGTCCAGTGCTCCGGTACCGCTCCCGAACAAACCCGTCACCACGTAACCGAGCCTGGAC
>VZRI01002285.1:0-25693 GCA_013397515.1 Upupa epops | reverse complement strand
GCCCCGTCCGCCGGCCCCGCGCCGCCGCGTGACATTGCGCCGTGCGGGGTGGAGCCGGCGCAGTATAGCACCGCAAGGCACCATCCGCCAAGGGGCGCCACTGAGCTCCGCTCCGCCGCGTACGCGCCTCCTCATTGGTCCGCTCGCTCCCCCTCGCGGCCGCTCATTGGCTGTCTGCGCGGGGGCGCGCCGACCGCCCCGATGGGGTTCGCGGGCGCTGCTGCCCGTAGCCGCGTCCTGCATGCCCCGCCCCGCCCCGCGGGAGCGCGCCCGGCGGGATCCCGGTACAGCGGGGAGGTGCGGGCTGTGACCATCAGCTCCTCAGCACTGTGACACCGGTAGATAGGAGATACCGCGAGGAAATCGCGCTCCAGTCTCAGTGGGTGCGCAGAGACTAGTGAGTACGCAGTCAGCTCTTGCCTGCGGGACTGGCGTGGAGGAGGACTATGTGCCGTAGGAAAGGGGCGACTGGAGACGTTTTTAGCACTGTTGAGATGCTGGCCTCGGGCAGTTTTGTGGTTGTGCATGGCGAATGAAAGGCTGCAGAAACGTCTGCCTCTGCAGTAATTGAGAGTGTTACATACAGGTTTCTTCCGGGAACCTTGAGAGCACTGAGCAAACATGAGTCATGGAATCATTAAGTCCACCCATTAACCCAACTGTCCCAAGGCTGCTGCTAAACCCTGTCCCTAAGCTCCAGATCCACACAACTTTTAAACACCTCCTGGGATGGCGATTTAACTCCCTTCCTCGTCAGCCTGTTCCAAGCCCTGATGACCCTTCCCGTGAAGAATTTTCATCTCATGTCCAACCTAAACTTCCTGTGGTGCAACCTGAGGCCTTTTCTTCTTGTCCTATTGCTTGTTACTCAGGAGAAGATACTTGGAGAATCAAGGATATGGATAGTAATGTCTTCATTAATGGTCTTCTTTGGGTTAAGAGTTGAAAATGATCTTGGAGTTCTCTTCTAACCTTAATGAGTCTATGATTCATTTTACAGGCAGCAAGTACATGTGTCCAAATCAGTGCTGGTAAGTCCATGGCAGAGGTGGGATTTCACTTTACTGTTTTCGGCATCATTTTTATCCTGGTGTAACCTGGACTGCTGTTCCTCCATTTCCTTCACTGAAATGAAAACCCACATGATACAGCTGGTTCAGTGCCCCAGTGTGTGCTATCTATTTTGACCCAAGTGTCTGTCCCATGCTCATTGGAAATGTTACACCCACAGGGCTGTTATCTTCCTGCTTCTACAGACTTTGGAGCAATGTGGTCTCAACAATAAAGAGTACAGCTGATCTTTCTTTCCTATGTGTCCTGGCCTCTTCTATGGGAAGAGCCAGTGGGCCTCTCCAGGGAGTTGTGGTGCCTGTGCACTTAGACAACATTCCAGATACTCCAATGCAGCACCAGAACCAAGGTCTTCCCTGCCTGAAAGCAGTTGGGAAGACCCCAGGTTGGATGCCCTGTACATATAGTTGGAGGTATGGGGAAGAAACAGCACCCCAAATTCACCCACCCACCCCCTTAAGGCAGTACAACCAGGTGAGGAGCAGATGGACTTAGTGCAACACACATACTTAAGACCCATAGGGACCACCGAGCCGCCTGTGGGACACTCAGGGCCTGCACAATTATATTCCCCTGAATGAACAAAGACTGTGCTGACATGTACAGAAGTTAGCACCAGAGAGAGACAAGATCGGGTACCTAGCTGCAATCGATAATTGTTTCCCCACGGTGTGATTTCATATATTGAGCCCCTTGTGATGAAGCCTGAGGAGATCACCCAGGCAGCTGACCAGGTATTCACAGCCAGAAGGTCTGGAGTGGAAGCCTGTCTGCGCTCAGGCATGTACTAAAATAGCCAAAATGGCTTAATTCATACCTTTGGTTATTCTGGTGCAATTCCTCCTGGGGATGCCTAGGTGAGAACAAAAGCATTCTATTTTAATTTAGTGTAATTATAGCCTGTCTACCTAGAAAAGCTGAGTTGCTCTAACAATGCCACTGCAGCTAACTCCCCAGAGTACAGACTCAGTCGTCTCAAAAGGTAAAAACATGTGTGTAGGTGCAGACTTGCTTTGCTGCAGCCATTGCAAGGTTCCACCACGCAACCTGCTGCCACACTCATTCCTGACATTGCTCCCTCCATAACAGAGCCCTACAGCTTGCATGCTCCACAGCGGCCTGGCTGCAAAATCATGGTATTTAGAATCATAGAATCATTCAGGTTGGAAAAGACCTTTAAGATTACTAAGTCCAACCATTAACCCAACTGTCCCAAGGTCACCACTAAACCATGTCCCTAAGCTCCAGGTCTATACAACTTTGAAACACATCCAGGCATGGTGATTCAATCTGGGCAGACAGTTCCATGGCGTAATTCAGTGTTTCCCTGGAAAGGGTGGGAAGCCTGTGTGTGGCTTTTCAGCTGTAATGGTTGAGATGGTTCAGAATTACATGTAGTGTGGTAGCACCTTGACCACCAATGCTATTTCAACAGTGGCCTGCACAGCTTAGTGTAGGAGCGACAGAGGTGACAAGTCACGTCCCTGATCAAAATAAGGTATCAATCACAATACCTCACTGGTACAGGCTAGAGAGCTGGGCAGACAGACACTGAATGAGGTACAAGGGTCAGTGTAGAGTCTGGCATCTGGGCAAGAACAACCCCAGGTACCAGTATAGGTTGGGGACTGACCTGTTGGAGAGCAGTGTAGGAGGAAGGGACCTTGGGGTCCTAGTGGCCAACAGGATGACCATGAGCCAACAATGTGCTCTTGTGGTCAAGAGGGCCAACAGCATCCTGGGGTGCATCAGAAGGGAGGTGGTTAGCAGATCAAGAGAGGCTCTTCTCCCCCTCTACTCTGCACTGGTGAGACCGCATCTGGAGTATTGCATCCAGTTTTGGGCCTCTCAGTTCCAGAAGGACACAGAGCTGCTGGAGGGTGTCCAGCATAGACCAACGAAGATGATGAAGGAAGTAGAACACCTCCCTTATGAGGAAAGGCTGAGGGAGCTGGGTCTCTTGAGCTTGGAGAAGAGGAGGCTGAGGGGTGACCTCATGAATGTCTATAAATATGTGAGGGGTGGGTGTCAGGAGGGTGGAGCCAGGCTCTTCTCAAGGTCATCTGGTGAAAGGACAAGGGGCAATAAGTACAAGCTTGAACAGAGGAGGTTCCATATAAATATCAGAAGGAATTTCTTCTCAGGGAGGGTAACAGAGCATTGGAACAGGCTGCCCAGAGAGGTTGTGGAGTCTCCTTATCTGGAGATGTTCAAGACCTGCCTGGATGTGTCCCTGTGCAGCTTGGTCTAGGTGATCCTGCTGTGGCAGGAGGATTGGACTAGATGACCTTTCAAGGTACCTTCCAATCCCTAATGATTGATTCTATGATTCTATGATCCTCCTTTTCTTTCAACTTTAAAGACAAGAGAAAAATGATGAATTGCACTGAGATTTGTGTCCCTTCTTCTGACTTGCAAGCAGATCTTTTCAGTTCAACTTTGAAGGTAGGTAGGTTCTACTGAAGAAAAGGAATAACATCTTCAGACATGCCTGAGGACCTGCATGGAAACTAGTACTTTTGTTTAAAGCATTTGCTCTCTACTGCTCTGCACATAGGGCAGAGCCTCAGTTGCAGTCCAGTGTTTGATTTTTATTCTGCATGGCTCTAAGTGTATACAAAGCTGCATCTCTACACAAGACGAGGCAATGCTCATGAGAGGCACATGGGACAAGGCATGGCTTTTAAGGCCATAGTTCCCTCTGAGATGTTGCCTCCAAGCATCATCCAAGAAAATTGTCTCCCACATACATGAACTTTGATAGAAAGGCCTGTTGTGCCTGAGGAGCAGAGCTGTCAAGAGGAATCTCCATCTCCATGCCCAGATGCATGTTACCCTTCTCACACCAGAGCACGCCAGTCAGTAGTTTTCCATCTCTAGAAATCCAGAGCAACAAGAAATTGGAGAGAAGTCAGTAGGCCAGACAAAGTTGATACCACATTTATGCAAGGAAGGAGTACTATAATTAAATTTTAACTCTATTTTACTCCCAGCAACACCCAATAAATCTTGTACCCAGTTAACACTGGAATGGCACACGATGCTGGGAGTCAGCATATGGTAAAGTGCTGACAGTAAATGCCATATGCTGGTTGGTTTTGGCCATCTTGGCCAGAGTGCCATGGCGTGCTGTAATCAGGACTGCAGATGAGCTGCTGTCCATTTTGGACCACACGCCAAGTCAAGGTGATCAGATGTGCTGTGGTGCCAGTATGGCATGTAACTCAGCTGAGGACAGAAGGATGCTTGGGCCACGTCACCTCTTAACTGCAGCAACAAATGTCAAATCCATGGCCTATGTCAGTGCTGCAGTGAGAGCCCAGTGAGAACCACAAGGAAAAGGTGGGGGTGGGAGACAAGAAGGTGGGCGATATCCACTGGGTGACAACACCAGTTTGAATGTTGTCTAAAGATGATGTGGAAAGCTCTTCGTGCAAATGCCACAAGCAAAAAAATGCCACGTGCACATTTTTGAACCCCTTTGGCAGCCACAGTCAATGCATTGAGCTAAGCAGGCTCCAGCGAGGTGGCTATAACGGGCTGCATTGTTCCTGTGCTCATGGAAGGCAGCGTGAGTGGATGCAGAGCTGCATGGTTGCCCTATAGTGTAATGTGCCTGCCAAATACAGTAGCCTTTTGTGTAAGAGGATGATCTAACCAGTTGTTTTGCAAAGTAGGGGGTCCCCACTCACATCAGTGAGTCCACGCAGCTCCTGGGCTGCTGTGCTGGTGGTGGGCTGGGGGAACTGGGTGGAGGGATGCTCTAACAGATAGCCACTGCCCGCGAAGCTTTTGGCTTCAACCCTATCACACGCACACATCTTACATGTTTGAACCCAATTGTTTTCAGAGGTCTAAGCTGGGGGATAAACAGGCTTAACTCCACCATAGGTCAACAGAGTGGCAGTTGTCTGTCTCAGGGCTGAATGTGGCACATTATCAGCCAGTTCACAGAAAAGCTCTTGCTGTATCTTACATGCTGGCGTTAGTCAAATATTATTCTTTGAGAAAAATGACAGAGAGAGGAAATTATTTTATCAAGACTTGAAGTAGGTCATTGTTATATTCTGCCCTATCATTTTCCCTGAAATATAAAAAAATACTAACTGGATGCTGGCCTTGTAGAACAAAAGCTTTCTAGTTGGCTTTTTCTTGTAGAAACTTGAAAAGCCTGACACCAAGAGAGCAAAAGAGCGAGGTGACATGCTCTGGGCATGACGTGATGCGCGGCTGCTTGTTCAAAGGAAGGGTACAGCCTGATTTGCAGGGCTGTCACCAAGGTCCTGTCCTTTGTTGAAAAGAGCAACCCCGAAGTCTGGAAAAATCTCATGTTCGATGCATTCCTTCATTTCCTGGAGAAGGACTGTGGTAACTTGGTTGAGCTGGATGCTGGCAGGGGAGGTGAGGAGAAAGGAAAGTAAGTATGAGGGAGTGAAAAAATGGCAACAACCTGGAAAATAAAAGGCAGCTTGTGTAAAGGATGGATTTGACCTGCTCTGACTCCAAAGAAGTGCTTTTGAGGGGGTTCTTTGAGAACTCGGAGGGAAAATGGTTAGAGNTTTTTTAAAGAGCATTTTCATCACCCAAGATATCGATCTTGGAGAAGCTGTCACTACCTGGTTAAAGAAATCTGTAAGCAGGGGCACACATTATTAACACAGTAAAATCTCCCCAACCCTCCAGCCAAGTTGTGGTTTAGAAGTGCCTACAAAAAACTCACAGGCAAAAAGGATTGCTGAGATAAAGCTGGAAAAAAAAAGCCCAAAACAAAGTGCAGTTGCTTCAAGCCTCCCAAATTCCTGCTTAATTCAGAAAACAAATTAACCCTAGCCTCCTATCTGCAGTGCCTCTGCGGGGGAACCCCATGGGAGGTCAGCTCTTTATCTTGCTTTCAAAATCCTATTCAGCTGATGCGGGGTCACAGCTGCTGAGAAGTGCTGCATGTCCTATATTTTGTGTGATGGCCACCAATTTGCTTGCTTGTCCTGAAGCCCCTCACACCTTCAGGGGCACCAGAGGTAGGAGTTCTGCTCCAGACTGGCCTGTCTTCCTAGGGCTCTTCCTGCTGCCTCTGTCCTGCAGGGACAGAACAGTTCTCCCAGCAGTTTTCCTGGGTGCTGCTGGAGACACGCAGAGTAAGATCTCGATGATGGCAGATAAATGTCTTGATGAGAAAAATAACAGAGATGCCAGTTTTGTGTAACGTCTGAATGGAGGAACTAACCCTGCTTGCTGGGATTTACAACCTGACATGCGTATTCTGCCCCTGGAGCCCCAGTTACATAGACAACTGGGAAAGAAGGAGCTAAATCAAACGACTAAGGTGGAGGAGAAGAAAACATGCTTGGGCAATATGCTGCATGTTGGTGGGACTGGTGAGGCTGTCAGGGGAGACGGCTGCCTAGAGAAATGACAGCTCCTTTTGGATGCATTTCTGAGGAGCCAAGGACAGAGCAGTGAGCACTCCAAACGGGAGCCCATGTGTGAGAGCAGCTCCTTAGTGGACTTCACTTCTATCTGCAGTGCTAGGCGGTGATGGGGGCAGAGAGACCTGTCTACCCTGCAGGGACACTCATGCACTCCATTCTGCACCCACCTTCCCCAGTAAAGCTTGCTGCAGCCAGTAGATCTGTGCTGATTGCCTCTGGACAGTTTGGCTTGTGTGCTTTCAGTTGGCTAATGTTAAAGTCTGAAAAGCAACGAGGGAGAAGACAGCATTCATTGTCCTAAAACAGAACTCTACAGGAAAGCTTGTGTAGAGTGAAAACTGAGTCTTGGTTAATCAGTGAGAAGATTCTTCTTAATATTTTGAAGTCCTCGGATCGAAGATGTGGTAGATAATGGGATCCTGATTTTAGACCTGCTGCTGCTGCTTTATGGCTGTCCATACCTTTAAAGAGTGACAGTGCAAGACAGATGAAAATGCTGAACCTCCCTGTGCTTCTGTGGTTAAGGAGTGACATTTTCACAGAGAAGTGGCCTGGGGGCTTTGAGCATCAGTCTCTCCCCTAGCTACAAATACAAACCACTGAAAGGCACCAGAGCTTTCCCACTGAAGAAAAGGCATTTGGAGCAGGAGATTAATAGGTTGCCAGCTGTGTTGGCATGATAAGCCAAGCAAGGACCAGAGCACTCTCAGTTGAAAGTGGATTGAGACCTCAGCAGGGACACATGGCAAATCAGCCAGAAGCACACACGGAAAATGGAGTGAGACATCATGGACAAACACTTCTTATCTTCACTTTACGTCAATAGCAATGGCATTGTAAAAGAGGCAGCAAAGTATTTGCCAGAGAGGAGGGAAAAGTCCACAAGCTGTACGTGTGGGGCTTTAAATGCTACTGTTTTCCTCAGAAACATGTCACTGAAAACAAACAGGCAAAAGATCACCCAGCAAGTTCTTCCAGAAAGCTGCCTGGTTGCCAGTTTCAGTGGGTTTAGCCAGGCTGCGCTGGCAGGAATGCTGCCTGGCACCACTATTGTGCTCCAAAGGCAACAGGGAAAGTACAACCCCTAAAAGCAGCCCAAACCAAAGCTGCAGCATCTACTCTGCTTTGCTTAGAAACTGGGCTTGGCAGAGAGGCAGACCTCAGACATTGAGGTGTTGGAGCAAGTACAGAGAAGGGTTGCAAAGCTGGTTAAGGGATTGAAGAGCATGTCTTATGAGGAGAGACTGAGGGAGCTGGGATTGTCTAGCCTGAAGAAGAGGAGACTCTTACTGCTCTTTACTTGAAAGGAGATTATAGGGAGGCTGTTGTTGGCCTTTTCTCCCGAATAACTGATGGCAGGACAAGAGGAAATGGCAGCACGTTGCACCAGGGGAAGTTCAGCTTGGAAATTAGGAAAGAAATCTTCAGTGAAAGAGAGGTTAAACATTGGAGTAGACTGCCCAGGGAGGTGGTGAAGTCACCATCCCTGCACGTGTTCAGAAGGAAAGTAGATGTAGCAGTTTGGGACATGGTCTACTGGTCATAGAGAAGCTGGGTTGAAGGTTTGACTTGATGATCTTGGAGGTCCTTCCTAATCTGATTCTGTAATTCTGTGAAATCTAGGGCTGTCTGCAAGGTGGTGTTTTACACAGCCATCTCTACATTTACCACAGCTGCTGCTTCTTCAGCAGCCCATCCCAGTTATCTCCTTCAGCTTTTGCTTTGCTTTGCTTTCTTGTTTCTGTGAGAGCTGATTAGCACAAGAGTGGATGAGGCCCAGGTACCTTGTGTGGATTTTTGTGTGTGTGTGTGTGGTGGTGGCAGTTTTCAGTTTGCTAAGTTTGCTTTTTGCTTTTAAGCTGTGTTGATAACACAAGAGAAACATCTTTCCTACCAGAGGTGGTACCAAGCAAGGAGAAGACTCAGCAAGAAGGAAATGAATTAGGGAAAGGCTATCAGCAGATTTTACCTCCTCAGTGGGGTCCTGTTTTGCAGCCCCACCCTGTGTGAATAACCCTGCAGCAGGGAAAGGTGCAAATATTCCCACCACTCAGAAGGTGTGCAGGTGTCAGAGATAGGTGAGCCACGAAGAACATAAGGCTGAGTTAATACAGCTGAATCCTTACAGCATGGATCCATATGGCTCCTAGGTCCATCCCCCCAGCTGGCCGCTTGCTGGAGCCAAGCTTGTTGCCAGCTTATGACCAAGGGTGGGCTCACTGCAGCTGGGCTGCTTGCTGCAGGGCCACCAAGGGTTGTCACAGGGTTCTACAACTTTGGATACCTCCTTCCTCCAAAAATGCCACACATCCTCACCCCAAGTGCTCTACAGGGATGTTGAACATGTATCTGGGGTCTGGTGCTGGAAATCTGAAGAGGCTCTGTCAAAAGGCCCAGATGTGACAGCACAAAGTAATGATATTCCTTATTAAAAAATGTATCAGTGTGTTTTCATATAATTTTCATATAATACCTTAATTCATGAGTACAGGTTCTCTGTCTTCCCACTTGCTGACATTGTGGTGATGGACAAGACTCAAGAGCGGAGGTAGAAGATTCAGTAGCTAAAAGGCTGTTCATCTATCTCCCTGTTAACACAGGCATGGGGGAAATGAACAGGCCAATTGCATGATGCTGATCTGCTTTCTGTTTTTCTCAGCACAGGAACTTCAGGCAGTGCAGCTGGAAAGCCCTAAGCACCCTCTGCTCTTCCTGAGCCCACCAGTTTCCTCTTCACAGACTGTTCATAAGGATTTGATATGTGGTCTTTGAGAGACCATGTGCCTCCCAGTAAAGTAAAGAATATAGTGTGGAAGAGTTAGGTCCCTGCCTTATCTTCTGCAAGTCCTTAAGAGTCAAGTTAAGAGCCAGCCAGACCTCGTTCTTAGGACCAGACTTGCCTGGCGCGTGCGTTAAGCTGCCTAGCCTTACCAGGTTGGGTTTCATCCCAGCTCAGAAGTGGCCCCTGTGGTCCCAGGCGGCTCAGCATCCTCACCAGAACTGGGGCTTGTTCATCCTCAACAGCCTGAGGGACTAAAAGCCCTGGGGCTTAGGCAGGAGGGTGGGAAACAAACAGGCTGCAAGACATCAAGTTTTCTCTGGTGGCTCTTTCAGTCCCCACTTCCCCTTAGAACCAAGGGCTGAGGGATACAGGGATACTGGAATGAGTACACCCATTAAATCCCATGCAGTGCCAAGACACCAAGGCTGCAGCTACATAAATTAGTAAGACAAGACAGGCCAGGGAATGCTTTCCAGCTCCAAGACCCATCAGCATGTGAGCCATCCCCAGAGGGTTAAGTTCTTGTCCCCCCCCAGAGCAGTAGAGCTGTGTCCAGCTGCCTGCTGGGAATGCACCCTGGCCCACACCAGCTCCTGAAACATGCCTGGCCGTTGGCTGCAGGGATATTTTCTAGGTCTAGGACAAACTCATGCAAGGACAATGCCAAGCATATAACTGTATAAGCTACAGTCTGAGTGCTTGTGCCCTGCTTCTTCTTTATTAGTTAGTAGCTTGCTACAAGCTACACTAGTGTGGACAGAGAGCCTGCCATAAACAGGGGCCATAAAGCACCTATGAAAGAAAAATTTGAAGTGTTTAATCTGATTTTGTCAGAAAAATATGCTTTCTTATCCAGGGTGCAATCTCTTCTGCCCTGGTCACTCTGGAGCTGCGATTTTTTTGCATGGCAGAGGGAGCCCCAGCTCCCCAACTCAAGGCCTGCCTTTGCAAGAATATCATGACCCAAGTGGCTAGCTTACCAAAGGGAACAAAGACATGATTATAGGGTCAGGGGAAAAAATCAAGGGAAATAAACCCCGACCAACTAAAAGCAAACAAAGAGCCATTGACAAGAGGGACTAATTATTTAGGTCTCAAGTGTCATTCACCATCTGATAAAACAAAAATGTTCAGAGCAACAATTAACAAAAAATAGGGAGGGTAAAATAGCTCTGTTTAGCTCCAGGTACTACACAGAGCTCCTTTTTTTTTTGACTGTACTTTGGCTGTTCCTGAGAAGCACAGTTCAAGGAAGGAATGAGGGAAGGACTGTTAAAGGGCTCAAAACTAAAGCAAATCCAGCAGGTGGTTAAGGCTCAGAAGACAGCACTGAATAAAACTAATGGAACAGGAAAGGAAAGCCATGGAGAGGGCTGTTAATGGGCTGCTCAAGGGTAAACTGGTCCTTGCTGGCTCACCAGCAGGCAGCAAAGCAAAGAAGGAGTGGGCTGCTCTCACAAAGTGCACTATGAACTACAGGCAGCCAAAAACAACTGGTCTCTGCCACATCAAAGAAAAAGGGAATAATCTGTTCTCTGCAGAAAGTGGCAGTAAACAAGATGTAATGAGCTCAAATTGCAAGACAGAGAGTCCATATAGATGGCAGGACAAACTTTCTGACTGTATGGACAGTTGCCTGTTGCAGTTACCTCTGGGAGCCGAGGCATATCCATCAGAGTGAGACTCCCAGGGCTGTCAGGAGTGAACAGCTGATTTTATTTCCAGGAAGCTGCACTGTGCTGATGTTTCCTGTCAGTTACTCTTCTTCTTACTACCATGCTTTTGGAAAATAATCCAAGAGCTGTCAAGTACTGATCTTTAAGTTTCTTTCCAACCTAAACCAGTCAAAGCCCAGAATACATTTCGGTGCTCGTGCTCCTCACCATATTTGTTTGCATGTATGGAAGTAGATGTGCCTGTTCCATTCACTTTTCCTTGACCTACTTCCCTCACCAACTCCTCTCGCCCTGTGGATCCACCAGTGTGACCCTAAAGCACAGCCTGGAAAACCCAGGACAGGATATCTTTTTGGTAGCCCTTTCAAGTGTCTTCACTGTTCAGGTGTGAACAGATGCTTCTCACCAGGCACTGCCTTTGGCCAGAGGACTGCTTGTCTCTCAGGGGAGGGACACTGCCCAAGAAGCCTGTGAGAAGATGGAGTTAAGAGCTGTCAGATGTACAGCTAGATGGGGCACTGGGCAACCTGGTCTAGTGAGAGGTGTCTCTGCCCATGGTAGGGAGTTTTGAACTAGATTATCTCTGAGGTCTCTTCCAAAGTAAGCTGTTCTATGATCCTGTCAGATGCTGTCTGTCCTGGATGTTGGATTGCAATCTACCAGAAAAGACCGCAGAAATAAAACACGGCACTTTCCTCGTTTAGTGTTTGGAAGCAGCAGCCGTTCTTACCTATGTTATATCCTTTACCTATATCAAACCACCTCTGTACAGTCTTGCTGGAAAAAGTCCTACCTGGTTTTCAGTGATTGCTCTTTCCTTCCCTGCTGGATCAAAAATCTCACCTGGTGCCCTCAAAACTGTGCCTGAGTTCCTTCCACTTGTCACAGCAGCTGGTGGCATCATAGGTTATTCAGACAGTCTGCCTGACACTTTTGTTCCCAGGGTACACAGTGGAGAGGAGAAGCTCTGTCATTACTGCATTAGCTTTTGTAGTTCAAATAATGAACATTTCTTCTGTTGATAAACTGAAGAAACATAAATTGAAGATTAATAAATAAAAATATCATGCTTATTGCTATGCAGTGAGGACTGGATTCTGCACCCCCTCTTGCAATTTTCTTCCTTGGTAACCCAAGCATAAATATTCTTGTGTTCAGGGCCTGACCGGAGCTCTTCTGCATGGCTTGTCCTTCCAGAGCTAATAAATTATCCTGCTTAAACAAGGGACCTAGCCCACCTTTCCAATACATGCCTAAAAAATGGTCATGCTAAAGACAGGTAGAGATCAAAGCCCTGTAGTGCAAATCAGGCCGAGTGCCCTAGACTGATGGGTTTCTCAAGGGTTTGTCGCTATGTCGCTATTGCCTTGGCAAGTTAAAATGTCCCTTGTCAGCCTCTGATGGAGCCTGGGCAGAAAAGTAACCAACAAAAAATAACCAGATAGTGTCTTTGACTTCAGTCACTAAGCAGATAATTATTTTTATTTAAGCTTTAATCACCTCTGACTCCACATTGGGCCATTAACCCACTGACTGATCATTAACTGTAAAGACTGAGTGACTGATTTCCAGGGGATTGGTCCAAAGCTGGATTGACTTTTATTATTCTTTTTTTTCTGAAGGACTTTAATATCCCCCACCAGCACACAGACAACCTATTGAATCCCCCATAAGACATGAGGGCTGAGCCGGGAGGTACTGGCAGGTTATCTGCCTAGAAACACACTGCTCAGAGCTGATAAACTCGCTGAGGCTCTATTCCACTTTCCAATTTCACTCAAGCCTGGCTAAGCAGTGGCAGTAACCTCACTGAATTGTTGTTAGCCACAGCTTGAGGTCTTTAATCAACATTCCCAGCTTAATCAACCCGGGTCAGCTAGCTTGAAACTCAAATCAGGGTATTTCTGGTATTTACTCTGCTGCTTGTCCTTTTCCTATCAGGACAACTGGTTATCGATGGATGCAACAATTGCTGTGGAAATGATCAAGTGTCAATTCGACTTATTTTTCATTTTACACCCTTCAGCTTTAAAACGGCTACAGCTGAAATTTGGTTAGATACATCAGCCAATAAATGAAAGGAGCAAATTTTTTCATGAATAAACCTCTCTGACTCGTGGTCCTTATCCTAAGCCACGGAAACATCCTTCCCTCCTGACTTAAGATCCATAGGAGCTAAGAAGCTGACTCTGACTCATCAGAGGAGGGCTGGGATTGGACTATACCTGCTGTGTCCATCTTTCTCCTAAGCAGGACACAGACAGAAATAAAGTGGAAGAAAGCCTCTGGTATACCAGCCCTCATTTTGATCTGGGAATTGCTGGGGTTTTGATTGCTCCCTTTGGAATGAGAATAAATTAAGCTCAGTCTGGTAACAGTGGTCTAACCACCCCTGTGCTGACAGGCACAAATGTCAGGAAATATGCAGTTAGTTCCACCAGTGCTGCATCTTTGAACTTTAATTGTAAGTACCTCTGTTAAACCAGGGGAAGTAGAACAACACATCTGGAACTAAAAGCTTCCTGCTAGACTTTTCACACTAACTATTTCCAGCTTTTCTTTCCAGATAGGAGTTACCAGAAAAATATTTTGTAATTGAAAAAATGCCAATTCTTTAAATTCTTGTTTTTCTTGTGTGAAATACAAAAAAAAACCCCAAAAACAAACCAAGGCTAATACATTTCTCAAATAAAAAGATTATCAAAACATCATGTTTTGAATCACAGAATGGTTTAGGTTAGATGTCACCTCAGAGATCATCTAGTTCCAAACCCCTGCCATGGACAGGGACACCTCTCACTAAACTAGGTTACCCAGAACCCCATCCAGCCTGGCCTTGAACACTTCCATAGACAAAGCATCCACAGCATCCCTCCCCAACCTGTTCCAGTGCTTCATCATCCTCAAAGAGAGGAATTTCTTCCTAAAATCTAATCTAAATCTGCCCTCTTTTAGCTTGAAACCATTCCCCCTTGTCCTATCACTAGAGTGCCTCCTAAGAAGTCCCTCTCCAGCTTTCCTGTACTGAAAATAGCTACTGGAAAAACTACTGGAAGTTTTTTCATTGTTGACATTTAGAACAATACTTTCCTTACTCAAATGCCTTCTAAAATGTAAATAACTTTACTTCTAAGTGATAAAAACTCAGCTTCAAAGTACTAAGATTAAACATTTCCATTGACTCAAACTGTGTTTTTATTGTTTGCCTGAAAATATTTTCCATGAGTAAATATTCTATCTTACTTTGTGACTTGAGGAAATACCTCCATTCCAAGAACCTTCTCTCCACCAAAAATACTAACCAAATATTTTGTGAGTGAATAAAAAACAGGGTGAAGTTGCAGCTAAGATAGTCCTCAGGTGCCTTTGAACTATATTTGAAGCAATGGCAAGCCTGTGCCATCGTTTCAAGTACACAGCAAGACTGCTGAAAGTCAAGCAGGAGAGGAATGCTCCCTCAGATCAAAAACACTACAGGTCCTCTGCAAGGAGTTACCACCATGAGACTCAGTAGGAGAAGAAAGTAGACAGGAATCAACAATAGAATGGGGGGCAATAATTTTTCTGCTTACATTTGTTGAATTTTCCAGCTGCAGAAATGCAGTCATGTTGAGTCAGTCATCAGGTTGAATTTCCCTGTGCAGCAGAAACACCAGCTTCTCACCATTTGTTTCTAACACTAAAATGCAAAAATCGCCCAAAGCCCCAGTGTAACTACAGCCACCTCCACAGCCACAGTTGCCACTGTGTCTGAGGGCAGAAACCACCATGAGCCAGATCGATGAGTTACAGCGCCATGCTAGCTCCTCTGGCTTTGTGCTCTGGGTTAGTCTGCAAAGGTATTTGGGCTGCTGAGCTGCGGAGCTTTGAGGCTGCTCTACAGCTTGGATGTTGCACTGGATGCCCAGGGAAGGGGTTGAATCACCATCCCTGGATGTGTTTCTAAGTAGTGTAGATCTGGAGTTCAGGGCCATGGTTTAGCAGTGGGCTTGGGACAGTTTTGTTAATGGTTGGACTTGATAATTTGAATTGTCTTTTCCAACCTAAAGAATTATATGCTTTTGCAATGGTGAACTGTGGGGATGTGGGATGTGGAGCTGCAGGTCTGCAGGAATTCTGGTCTGCAAGGCTGCTGAGGCTCAAGGATTTGGGTCTGGGTGGGACTACAAAACTAGGTAGCTGGATGGAGGTCTGCTGTGGCACCTCTGGTACCCAGAGCTGTGGAAATATGAGGCTGCTGAGTTGTGGACTTATGGAAATACTGGGCTGGAGGGTTAGGTCCGAGGCTGCAGAGGTGCTGGGCTGTGGGGCTGGATGCTGTGCCAAGGGTGAGTGGGTTTGTGGTTATGTGTAGCTTACAGTCCAGGCAGAGACACCAGGATGCAGGACGGGATGTGAGGCAGGATGCAGCAGCCATGGCAGCCCCCTGTTGCTGGTGCCAGTTGCTGGTGCTGGTGTGGCCTCCAGCATCTCCCTGGAGGCAGCCACAAAGGATTTTCCTGCCTTTTCCATGTGAGATGTCCTGCGGTGCCATCAGGTCATTTATAACATCAGTCATGGCTTAGCAGTCACAGCATCATACTGGTGTCATTCAGAGGGCACCAAACTTTGGCATTGTCCTCATTGCCAAATTGTCATGGCTGTGAATCACAATCAGCTCCACGACCCCCCTGAGCAGCCTGTTCCAATGCTCCGTTACCCTCACTGGGAAGAAGTTCCTTCTGATACTGATATGGAACCTCCTCTGTTCCAGCTTGCACCCATTGCCCCTTGTCCTAATAGGTCCCACTGGAGCCTTCTCTTCTCCAGACTGAACAACCCCAATTTCTTCAGCCTGTCTTCATAGCAGAGGTGCTCCAACCTTCTGATCATCCTCGTGGCCTCCTGTAGACAGGCTACAGGATTTCAATGGATTAGACTTTTCTTCCCTTGGGGGTCACTGGGACACGTAGAAAAGTGCCACTCGTGCTGGGGTTAAATTTTATTCTCTTATGGTATGCTTCTGCTTCCTACCCTAAAAACTCCACCATCAGAAATATCCTGGTATAAGGATAAATGGCTCTGATGCACTAGTTTCTTGATCTTGGATGAACTACATAATTACCTGGTTAACTACTTCTCATCAAATACAGACAGAAGCAGCCCCCAGGACACTGCTGGCAGCACAGTGAGTGTCCCAGAGCTGTCTGGTACCACTTGTGCCTGTGTTGGCAGCACAGTTGAGCTCAGAGGGTGAGATCTGGTACATTGTGTTTTCCAACCCTCACAAGCTCCCTGGACCACTTACAGTCTTTTTCAAGTCACCAAAACCTGATGCTGGACCTGCTCACAAGCAGCTAGGGGAAAACACAATGTTTTTTACCGAAGTTTAATTTCCAGACACAACTAGTTTTCAGCTGCAGTGCAGATCATCTCTCACAAATTTAAGGGAATTGACAACAGGGTTGATTTCTTAGCTTCCCTTCCCCTATAGATAACCCACAGATCCCCTTAGGGCCTGCAGACAATAGGTTGCAAACTGTTGGCATTGATAGATGAGCTTCCTCCCCCTCCCCAGAGCCTGGAAAAGTGCTTGTTTGTCTCTTTCTTAAATAAATTAAGTATTGCAAACCCAAACAATGCTAGAGCTAAGAATGGAAACAGGGAGCAGTGTAAGATTTGAGTCTCCTGCCTCCTGGTCCTTTCCATCCCCCGCCCCCTGTTCTTAGATCAAAATCTAGAAGCACCCACTTCTTAGATTTTCGTTTATAGTGAAATACACAGACATGTGATTGTGTCTAAGTCCAGATTGTGTGTCAACCAGAACATCTGAGAGACTAAATGATCCTAAAAATAATTGCACAGATACCAGTGTTTCATCCTGTGGCCTTAATGCAAGGTTTGAACCAGCAAGGTGGGTAATTTTTTCTATACCAGCAACCACAAAAAGATCCCTTTCTGCCTTTTCTCCTCCTCTTCTGCCTCAAGTGACTGATACTCTCCATGTCAACTCCCAGTGATGGAAGCTGGTCTTTGGCAGAACCAAGCATGCTGAGCTGCAGCAGCACATTTGAAGACACGGTTGATAGAGCACACTCCAGGAGGAAAGCTTGGCTCGTGGCTCTCGTACAGTGTGTGCCTGGCACTACCGACCTGTTCTAACCCTTGCATCACAAAATACTGCAACTGTTTTAAGGGTGGGAAGGCATGTGGCTAGCAAACGAGCTTTGTGTGAGCCTGTCACTTTTCAAACCTTTGTTTCTTGCAGAGAAATAATGAAGTGCCTGCAGTGAAATACCCAAAAAGCAGCTCCACCTCTATAGCGGGGGCAAATGCATGTCATTTTCCAATTAGCTCCTGCTCTGAGCTATTACGTTGATAAAATAATTGAATAAGTGACAGGAATGTGAATTCTGGAGACAGTTAATTTCATTCATCTGCCAGTCTACAACTCGACTTGCATGAACACATAAACCAGGCTAATGTGTTACTTATAACTGAAAATACTATTACAGTGGTCAAACAGGAGTCTGTGAAGTTGTGTGTGCAGAGAGGAAGGTTTCTGCTAGTAATTATCACAACAGCATGACAAGGAAGTTGTCATTTCATATAGGACAGGAAGAATTGTTTGAAAAAGTGAATGAGGTTGGTGTCAGCATTAGCAGGGAGGGAATGGCCCTGACCTGAATGCTCAGCACAGGGGCAGCTAAAGCCTTGCCCTCTTGTTTTGTGAGGCATGGTGGACTCAATGTCTCAGGGACAGTCAATGAGGGCTAAACATCGCCCCCCACCCCATCCCCCAGCTGCCCTGCGCTGGTCCACGCTCTCAAAGTGAAGCTGAGCATTGTTTTTTGAGGGAGAACCAGGACTACGACCCTTTGCAGGAAGGGTGGAAAAGCGAGAAACCATGTGTTTCCTATTTGGGATCGGTCTTGGGTGAGCACCAGGCTGCTCTGGAAAAAGTTCCAGTTAAACCTGATTGACAGTGAGGTAGAACCCTTGCGGACTTACATCCTTCCATCCTTACTTCCATCTAAAGTATAAATCCTGCTTACGAGTGTCCTTCTGAAATAATGATGGCAGTAATAGTAATAAAAGCTCAGCAGGAAAACAATGTATTTTTCTTAAAGCTATCTTTAGATTGTCTCCACTGATTTATTGGAGTGCCCTGTAGCAACCTGCCCTTCCATCCAACAGGAACTAATTAGCAGAGATACACAGTAATAAAAGTAGTGCACAGGCATGGGCAGTCGCTGCCTCACAGGGAGCGCTACCTGGATGAGCAAGGAGGAAATTCATGCAATTAATTGCTTCCTGATTAAAGGCATTTGCAGTCTGGCTCTTAAATCTTCAAGGTCTAGAAACACATGTTGAGTAAAATAAGGAATTTGCCCAAAGTAGTCAAAGAATTTCCCCAGACAGCAGGATTTGGTACTGTAATTTTGGTCGGGAACAAACACTTTCCTAAGTAAATTATACTATAACCCAAGCCAAGGAGGTAGAAAGTGCTCTGGTCAAAACTAAAGGGCTCTGGTCAAAACTAGAGTCTCTTCTAGGTTGGAAAAACCCTTCAAGATCATCAACTCCAACCATTAACCCAACTGTCCCTGAGCTCCAGATCTACACAACTTTTAAACACTGCCACAGACAGTGTGATTCACCCTCCTCCCTGGGCAGCCTGTTCCAAGGCCTGATGACCCTTTCCATGAAGAAGCTTCTCCTAATGTCCAACCTAAACTTCCTCTGCTGCAACTAGAGGCCATTTCCTCTTGTCCTATGTCTGGTGTGGGTTTAAAACTGTTTCCACATAGTTTAGTTGACCCAGTACATTTTCCTGTGAGAATCTTGCAGGGCTTGAGGCAGGAGAGCTAGAAAGCCCCAGGACACCTCAGGCTTGAAAGCTATTTAAATGGTAATAAACTCCTGGGGAAAACCAGAAATGGTGACTGATTACAAACACACCAGGAGAGGGATTATCTGCTATGAAGATGCCCAGGGTTGCAGGGGCCTACTGTGCCTACTGTGCACATTGCTTGTTGCCAAGCAGAGAGTGGGGTTTAATCCCACTGGGAAGGAGGGGACCTACTTGAGGCCTGGACGACTGAAGGAGGAAAGTGCTCGCATTGGAAGAGGCTGGTTTTGGGTAAAACAAAGAAGGACGGAGATGGAGACAGCACTGGTTCTAGGCTCAGGTGGAAACACATTCCAGAGAAGAGCTCGTTCACCCACAGTGCAGATCCTTCATTAACCTTTTCAGCTTTCCTGAATGTTTCCTCCACACTAACATGGGCAGAAGCAGCAACTTTGGTTTCACATGTCTGATTCTAGTATTGCTGCCTCCTGGAAAGCCACAGCTAGTGGCTTTCTTGTGGAGCTTATGGTTTCTGCTGAAGAAGGGGATGGCTTTGTTTGTGACCTCAGCTGATCACACTATAGCTCGGGTATCACAGAAACACAAGCTTTGGTTGCTCATGCACTGCTGTGCAGAGCAGGCAGGGGGAACATGATCTGAACTACCTTAGGACAGATGCACAGACTGCAATTGAATGTGAGTGTGGCCTCTCCCTCCTCCACGAAGCAAATCTGGCAGCTCTGCTGCAGAAGTTACACTGCAGAGTAGGAAAACAAACAATCCTGCCAACTGTTCGTGAGGGGGGAAAAAACAGAAAGGGAGCTGCTTATCAGGGACCCACATTTTGAGAGAAAAATTCACCAAATCCTGAGGAAGGAAGGATTCTCTGCAGAGCTTCAAGTACTCTTCTGACAAGCCCATCCTGCAGGAGCTAGAGTAGAATGCTGGGCCCCTTTCTATAGTGAAAACTGGGTCAGAAGTACTGGAAATGGCCATAACAGCAAAATTCCCCCAGCTGCAGCAGTACTGTAGAGCTGTAATTAAAACAAACAAACAAACAAACCACCAAACACATTAATTTTAACAAATCTGCCTGGCTGGCTGAGGGCTGTCTATGCATTGTGATTTTAGAAACAGTCAAAGAATAACTCAAAGGTCAGAGAACTGGAAGTCTGGAAGTGTTTCAGGCAAAGTTTTCCCTCTGTCCACAGTGGGGGTGGGAAGTGTCTGAGGTTCAGATCTCAGTTCTGTGCAGGTTTGCAGGTGTTTGGATTCATACGCCTCATAAAACCAGGGATTTGGCTCACTCTCACCTTCATGAGAATATTGATTTTGACTGGATCATGTTTCTGGGAGGACAGGGAAAGAATTGATGTGTTCTTGAGCTGCATGGTTTTATTTTTCTTTTATTGACTTGAAATCATCGTCAATCCAAGCACCCCCAACGAATTCCCAAGGATTAGTAAAGTAAATGCTACCTGCTCCTCAACCTGGTTCCCCTCCCTAGTACTAATAATCACATCACACCTTATTAACATATCTGAGCAAGACTCCCAACAGCTGCAGGGCCAAATTAAATGTTGGGTAATCTAAGTCGATGCCTCCACATGAAAGTTTGACATCTCAGCTTCCATATCTTCTTTGTCTTGGTCTATAACAACAAATGCAAATCCTATCTGTTTGCACGTACAGTGTGTTACCAGCAATGCAGAGCTCTTGTGGGACCTCCGCTGGTAACCACGAGTCATCGCAACTCTCTTCAAGTAAATTCAGTAGCAGCTTCTCTCCATTCTCTCACATAATCTTCTGCTTGGGTGAGAACCAGGACACAGTAAAGAATCTAGTTCAGCCTGTAATTCTGACGCTGAGAACCACATTACAGGGCACATCAGAGCCACTGAAGCTGTATTAGCTATAATTTGTAAGCACAATACTCACTTCTGGTGTGTTTGAGGCAGCGTAATCAATCTCTGATCTATAGTCAGCATCCTTTCTAGTTATCAGGGGTATTAAATCCATTTTCACAGAAGCCTTGTACTACGTAAGACTGGGAAACATTCTTTTTGTGTGTGTGTGTTTTTTCTACAAAAATAGTTTGTGGTGTTTCCTCACTACCTATGTGAGTTAATATGGACTGAATGCATATCTCAGCTCTTGGACCACTGAGGAAGAGGGTAGCTTGGCAGGCAGTGGTCACAGTGCTCATTCATAGATAAGACCTGCTCTGGACTTGATTTTCTTCAGAGAAAACACACTGGGAGTTTTCAGAACTGTTATTTTTAAGCAAAAGGTAATCCAACTGAAAGGTAAGAGTTGTGCAGCAAAGGGAATGCTACTGTGCTGGACAGCAGAGCTGCATCACGAGCTTGAGCTCCTACTGGAATTTCAGACCAGTATTTCAATGAAGTGACAACAGGTCACAGGAGCTTGACGTCGAGAGGTCATTAGACTGAAGGTGGGACAAGTGACTCTTCACGTCTCCCCAGGAGCCTGCAGTCTGGCAGAGTATCTCTCGGGCACAACTGCTGAGATTTGAATAGCCACAACTCCACCTAGTGAGGAGATGTGCTGCAGTGCACATTCGGCGTCCAAGACAGTGAAGGACTCCAGCAGCGAAATAATCTCCAGAAAGTAATGAACCCTATAGTGTTACAGTGCCTCCATGTTGATAAGGCTTCACACATCTACCCAAAGCCCTGCTACACTACAGTCCCTCCTTGATTTTGAATCCGATGCAGTATTGAGAAAGGCTTTCTCCTAATTTCACTATATTAAGGGGGATGTCTTGAGACCTCACCTGGAACACTGCACCCAACTTCAATGCCCCCAGTGGAAGGACTGTTGAGGTGTGTCCAGAGGTACTCGAGGATGTTCAGAGGGTTGGAGTACCTCTGCTATGAGGAAAGGCTGAGGGAACTGGGGCTGTTCAGCCTGGAGAAGACTCCAAGGGGATCTTATAGCAGCCTTCCAGTTCCTGAATGGGGCTACAGGAAAGATGGAGAGATGGAGTCTGCTGATAGGACAAGGGTGATGGTTTCAAGCTAAAGGAGGTCAGATTTAGATTAGAATTTAGGAAGAAATTCCTCCTCCTGAGGGTGCTGAGGCATTGGAACAGGTTACTCAGGCAGGCTGTGGCTGCTCCATCCCTGGAAGTATTTAAGGCTAGGTTGGATGAGGTTCTGGTCTGGTGAGAGGTGTTCCTGTCCATGGTTGGCAGTTGAAATTAAATGATCTTGATAAAACCAGAAGTTCAATACTAGTTTGTATGTCCAAAAGTTTTATTATATGGTCCCTGCTGTTCAGAAAAGTTACTGCATTAAATTCCAATACATAAATTCAACTAAATGAAAAAAACCCAACCCCAAGCCTTCACTTTACACATGACAATTTTGTCAGAGCAGCTGAAGGAAACCACTTTTTATATGTAATTGTCTCAAAAAAAAAACCCCACTAGTTCTTTCCCAAATCAACAAAACTGGAATCATATTACTCAGTAGTTAATTCAAATCGTAACTGGAGCAACACCCTCCACATGTGCACAGCTCAGGAAAAGTGAGATTCCAGACTACTGTCCACAAATCTGAGACTCATCAAACTAGGATACTCTGCATTGACTTTGTCTGTCAACAGAATTAACCTACAGAGTGTGTTTGATTTCATTCCATGCCATTTTCCTTCTGCTGCTCTTTTCCTTTTATTATGACTTTGAAAGGTGGAGAAGCTAAAAACCAGTAATAGCACCCACAGCATCCGCACCTGTCTTTAACTGTGACAGGCATGTGGACATGATATTGATCACCCAGTGAGCAGCCAGACTCCCTGATCAATTAAAACCAACATCATGTAAGCCCACTGCTCTGTGGATGATGGCAGAGACAAAATGAGTAAGGCCTGCATGCCATAAACAGATGGATGAAGGGATCAGTAGAAGGGCAGAATTGCATTCTAATTTCATCCTCTTATGAGATGTGCTACACCAGCTAAAAACAGAAGCATGAATAGGGCTTCCTTGCTATTCAATCTTACACTGGAGTTGGGAATAAGGAAACTACAAGTGAATCTTCAAGTACCACAACCATTATGAGTCTTGAGCTGAAGCCCCACAGCTGACCCTTCTCTTGCACAGGAACAAAAAAGCAAACCTAAATATTACGAAAGGCTCCTCTGTATTCTTCACAGAAGACCACAAAATTACCTGTCTTCTGTGGGAAAAACAATGATCCCTTCTCCCTCTCCACCAGTATATCTGTCATCACAGAGGGCTCTCACAACTGACTTGAAAGTACTTCTTGGATTAAGTAAAGCCAAGTTGCTACTTCTGCTCACCTCAAACAGATGAAAGAGAATACACTGATGTACTTCACCAGGTTCTGGTACCAATTATTCATCAGGGAAGTAAGAACTGTGTGCCTTGGAGCTAACACATTCAAGCAGTACTAACTCTCACTATCCCTCCACCTTACAATAAATCTGCAGCTATTTCAGTGCTTTTCAATCAGTTTTAGCTAAGAGCAATGAGTTGTGACAAACACTGTGAGTCTAACATAAGGTTACATGGCTGTAACATGATTTCTCACAACTAAGTCTGCACCGAAGGGAAAGCGGTTTTACACAGCTCAGAAAACGACGCTGACAGCTTTCTAAAGCCAGTCTTTATGCAAAGCTTAGCTTTTTTATTTTCAGAGACATACAGTGAATGGGGTAGCCATCAGCATTCAATGCAAACAAACAAGCAGAAACTTCTCCCATCTACATTACTCCCCAACCAAAGACAGCCCCTGTGTCTTCTGAAAACAAATCAGTTTTTGGTTACTGCTGCACACTAGGAAAGAGTAGTCATGCGTGCAGCAGCAACAGAGTGGGTATTCTGGAGACTGCATAATTTTCAAAAAACCACACACACTCAGGCTCTTCGTCCTGTGCTGCTTCTCTACAGCTAAATTACTTTTCTGGTTTGTCCAAACCTTCCCATCTGCTCCCTGCCCTGCACATCTCAAGAGCATTTATGCCTCCTCACTCTAGTTTCTACCACTAGGTGATGGCCTGTAACACATTTACGACAGCGCTTCAAGCAAGACTCCATTCATAAAAATGGACATGACCCTGATAAAGTCCATGAGAAAAATGGAAGTGGAACATGAAGGGGAGAAAGTTAATCTCACTTCTTCTCTGAAGGGAACACATTTCTGATAGCATACTTGTTTTCAAAGAGCTGCAATTTAAGCCAATAAGCCAGCTCACACATCACAGGCAGCTCCTTCAACCAAACACAAAAACCTACGCAACATTTTTTTTTGCTTATATCTGCCCCTGAAATGAATGAAACAAATTTCAATGCTGGAGAAACTCAGGAGTCTGCATTGTTACTAAGCAAACCAGACTGATCAAATCCCTGTTGTTTATGTGCAGTGCTGAGTCACATCTAGATGGCTGGGTGGATGTGCCTCACCACACCCCAGGAGCATCACGGTATTTCCTCTTCTACCAGAACATTGCCTTAAAAAACAAATACTACAGTGACATGATGAGGAGTGATCTTTTCCTACCTGATCTAAGACATTCACAAACATGAGGCCAAAACCTGTAGATTACAGTATTCCCCAAGTCACACACGTCCCAATTTGTTCTCAAGGTGCAAGAACATGTGACCTTGATTCTCACTCCCTTACACCCCATCAACCACAAGAAGCATCACATTCTTGCAGGCTTTGGCTGTTAAGTCCTCAGAATGTGGAATACAGCAGTGAAAAGTCTGCATTATTCAGGGACTCAGAAAACCCAACGAGTTCAGCTGGTCAATGTGCAATATCTTCAGTAAGCGCTTCTACACTCTTTGTTAGCACAGACCGTCACCTCACACCACCGAGGTGGTACTTTCTGGATTCACACGCATCAATCTTGAAGCATTTCTCAGATCCTGTAGCTGCTTGGCTGGCTTTCCAACGCCTTCCTCAAATCTTTTTTCCACAACAGGAAGGACAGTTTCGTAGAGGAAGGATGCATTCTGCCTGATGAAGGCCTTCTTCTCAGGATCCTGCTCACACCGTAAACTGTAATCAACATGCTGGACAGCCACCAGGATGATTTCCACGAGACTCTCCAAAAGAACCATGTGCAGCTCTGGAAAGTAAAGCTTTAATGCTTCTTCCAAGAAGGCCATAGTTTGCTTTGTGAAAGCAACTACAGTATAGCTAAGGTTGACCCAGCAGTCGTCACCTGTGTACTGGTCAAAACTACCTACCCCGCAGCTCCTCATCTCCTCCTTGAGTTTACCCAGCGCCTCTGGTGTCATTAGGTTCATCCTTCTCCACATCTCTTCAGAGTTGCGGTGCTTGGTGGCCTCAATGATGATATCCTTGTAGCTCTGTAAAGCACCTTTGATATCCTTCACCAGAAGCGCATGAATGATGAAGGTGAGGTCCAGTCCGATCTCACTAAGCTGCTTGCAGTGCTCTTTAGCCACCTTTGGTATTAAAGAGAAGCAAAGAGTGTTAGTGACGTGCAGGTCACTAAATTTTACCAAATTTATCATTCTCAGCAAAAAGGGAAGCGTTACCCAAAGTTCAATTATTTCTCCTGCTTTAAGAAATCCCTTATTAATAAGAAATTAGCAACCTAAAGATAAACCCTCCCTGTCAAAAATCCTCTAGACAATTAGATTGTAACTCACACCTGCTATAGTTTTTTTATTTCCTGCTAGCAGCTGAAAGAAAAACACAACCTGACAAAGTCCTGCAAGAACTTCTAGAGATGTAGTCATGGAAATTGTAGGTTCTCCTACTGGTTAGAGCCACAACAAGAATAAACACGGTTGGCGTTTGGGATGAATTCAGGGTTTTTTCTTGCTGTGTTATTTTTGACTTGATGGTTTCCTCTGCGACAGTCAGAAAAGAACCCAACCCAA
>VZRI01002284.1:0-38955 GCA_013397515.1 Upupa epops | reverse complement strand
GGATGGCATCCCTACCCTCCATACACTTGTTTTTAAAAATGCAATATTTAAAGCCATTTCAGAGCGAGTCCCTCAGCTTTGAAAACAGGGAGCCTATGGTATTCCCAATAGCACAGGTCTGCTGGCATTGACGATATACTTGTCACTTACAGTGCTTAGTAAGGACCTGACTGTTAGGAGACATTTCCTTTTATAGGTATTTGTTGGTTTCTTGGTTGGCAGTTGTACTGTCTTGTTTGATATTTGCTACCCCCTTTTTTGGTGACCACTGCAGTATCTCTCAGGGTATGTCTGCTAATTTGAAGAAAAGAAACTAAATGTTTACAAACATATTAATTTTCAGCCTGCAGGCTCTGATATTTATAAAAGACATTATTCTGTGAAATGGAAAATGTACAAACTTTTAATGTGGGGTGAACTGGTTGGCATGTTTTGTCAGTTTAGGTTCTCCTCATTACTTTCTGCAACAGGGATGCAGAATGCAGAGTTGGAAAAGTTTCAAGAGATAATGCACAGAAGGCTCTGTTATATTTTACCATGTATTTTATTAGGGTTTATTTCCTTACCTAGTCCATCTCAGCACATGGGCACACATTTAATTACAAACATAAAAATCTCTTTACAAGCCGGCATGGCCTTAACAGAAGAAGGAGAGCAATTTTAGCAAAATTAAGCACTGAGGCTGGTTCCCCGGAGAAGTTAGGGTGTATCTCTTCTCATTGATATTCAGAAGTCAACTGGGTAAGGTCTTGGACAGCCTGCGGTAGCTTTAAGCTTCTTGAGCAGGAGATGTTCGGACTAGATTATCTCCAGAGGTCCTTTCCCATTTCAACCACTATGAATATCTGTGATTTTTTAAAGACTATTCGTCTTCCTCTGCAGTCCGTTAGCTGCACTGCACAGGCACCCCCAAATTCGGTTTGTGGGAAAAGAACCCTTCGTGTAGTCAGGTCTGTGGAGCCAATGACACCAAATCAAGCAGAGTTAGACAGAGCTAGCAAATCAGCTATTGTTCAAGTTACCTAAGAAAATTATTACCTATGTCGCAGTCTTTAGCACTGTCAAGAGTACAAGTAATAAAAGAGACTGAGTTTAACTGTCACTTCTACAATGAGACAATTACAAGACAAGATGTCTCAAGGCTTTCTGGTGAAGTAATTGATTCCCAATAGCTAAGCCATATTAAATTAATTTACAGGAACAGTGAAAGCAAATAACTTTTACAGGTTGTCGCTGGTTGGCTAAGGCTGGCCAGTCCCAGGACGGACTGTCCTCCAAATTTAATTAAGGAGAGGCATGAAAGATGAGACAAAAGACAAGGAAGACTCACTCACTGCTTATGGTCACAGGCGAAAGACAGACTCGACGTGGGGAAATCAAAATTAATATAATTTGAGAAAAACCCAATTACCAATTCCAGAGAGATACAAACATTTCTTAGCTTGCTGGGCTCAGCTCTAACACCTTCTTTCTCGCAGGTGTAAATAACTCAGCACAGTCCTTCCTTGTGGCAGCATGCTACCTGTCCCCCTGGAGACAGTCCTCTATTAATTACTTTGACTGGTGTGTGGGTCTTCTGCAGGCGGCAGTTCTCCCAGCATTGACCCACTGCAGCACAGGTCTTTTCCTCAGAGTCATGGGCTCTTTCAGGATCCATCTCCGCTCACAGGTACTCTCCACCATGCTTTTGAAACAACACTAGTCTCTGGAGACTTCAAGCACTCACTCCCTTGTTCTTCACACTGCAAACCAAAGAGAAAATAACTGCCTCAGTGTGTCTTCCTTTCTCACCACCCGCGGTGACCATGCAGCTGCATCTCTCTTCCCAAAGAAAAAGGAGGACCATGGTCCACCTGGGTTTCAATATTTCCAGGAACAGAGAATCTTCAAACTCTTTGGGCAGGGTGTTTCAGTGTCTGGCCACCCTCACAGTAACGAGTGTTTGCATTTAGTTCAAATTCCCTGGGTTTAAATTTATGTTTCTTCCCGCCCTGTCCATGGTCACTGCTGAGAAGGGTCTGCATTATTTCCCTTCATTCCCTCTCATCAGGTAGGGCCTGATGCACACCAAGATTTCCCTTACAGGAAATGCAACTCCAGCTCTCTCCGCCTCTCCTCAACTGCAAGTGTCTCTATTGGAAAACTTTCTGAAGAAGATGGTGAAGAGAGAGAAGAAATACTTTATGAATCCCTCTGGATTTAGACATCAAATCTTTTGCCCTTTTCAGGAAATGGGGAATGTATAGTGGAACAAGGTAATTTCAAAATGTATCTGCAGCCACTGGGCAAAAAATGTTAAAGGCTCTAAATTTAGTTTTAACATCAAAAAAAAGGCATCCTCTTTCTCTTTGTAATCAGAGCCCTGGAATGATTTCCACTATTTGAAAAATGTATTTGCTATCTTTAATCTTTTCAGTAAGTATCGGCAGGCCTTCAGTATCATACTGTGCAACTAGTCTTTCTAAAATCATTATGCATCGTTTACCACAATATTTCATTCCTCTAAACACAACGATTTTTATTTATCTCATCTGTAATTATTTTAGAAAGAAAAAAATTTACCTGAAAGGAAAATGACATCAGTAGTTATAAGATAATAAATATAAATGCCAGTCCATTGCTGATCAGCATGAAACTTCCTGAAAGCAGCATGCAAAATCCAGGATTCATTTCACAGACGTGGCTAATGAAGATGTGAGAGTCAGAGCGTATGTCAGAAGTATGCAGATGAATGTACGTTTAATCTATGCCTAAGAAAAACAATCACCTCCTGCAGAAGGATTGCTTTTATTTTGGTATTGCTAGCTGGTGAAATCCCAGCACTCTAACGAGGGTTTATAATTCAATATAAATTACTGCATCTGCATTTTCTTCGAACTGACGCCCCACTCCTTGCTAAGTACACTGCTGACATGTTTGATATTGAACTTGAACTTAACAATTACTATCCCAGTAGATGTTTATTAGATTTAACTGGCTGAAGTAAACCTAGACAAAGTGCCCACAGTACAATGTAAAACCAGATCTTATTTATGTGTGCCGGGAAAGGCTGCACATTTCTTCCAGGAAAAAAGGGAAAATCAGAAATAACAAGAAGAAAAACACCCACAAAGCAAAGTAACAACCATGCTATTAGAGGGCTGGAGAAAATTGACCTGTGTTAGACTAATGTAATGTCATCTTTGAAAACATTACGATGCTGTGTAATGCAATTTATTTCTATATAACCATTTTAACACACATTACTGGGAAAAAGCTTGACAGAAAGAAGCAGTTATAAATTCAATGTGTGCCATAAGCTGAAGCAGAGGAATCTCAGGATGTGGATGTAATTATTCAAGCGAAAATATTAATACATTTTAGTAGGAAGTCAATGCATGGGGTTCATTTGATATTATTTGAAGGAAAGCCTAAGAATTTAGCAGAAGTGGTAATTTATGAAGGAAGACACTCCCAGAAATATTTAGTTTTAATCACATATATCATCCCTAGAGGTATTTTTTAATAAAAGACAATATTCTGACAAACGCTTCAAACTTTTTTCTGCCTATAAACAGTTGGAAGGCGATAACCTTAACAGCCATGTAACCCTCTGCTTGTTTGCTGAGAATTCAGTCATGTAATTATGTGCCTGTGCCTACTAAAGGCAGTTGGAGAAATATGCATCGTGGTGACTTGTGCTCACTGGCTTTTAATGTCTTGTGCATATGTAGGAATCTTTCTGCCGGGCTTCTGCACAGTTTCTGTCATCCCACAATCTCCTCGTGCTCTGCAGTTCTTTGCTGGCACTGATCAATAACATTGAGCTTGTATGGGAAACCTAAATTAGTAGAGCACATCTCAGAAGTATTCAATGTTGAATTTCAAGTGAAGTTTGACAGCATTATATATCATTTAGTGTCAATTGTTGTACAAATATCACAGGGTTTGTCTGGGTGAAGGAGAAGGAAGGAATGATAAATATAGAAAACAGGCATAAAAAGGCAGAGAAAACAGTAAGGAAAGGAAGATGTGTCTAATGGGAACACGAACAGTCTCAGGTGAAGTGTCAAACAGACAGAGGAATGAAGATAATGCAGTGCATAGTACAGCAAACACAAACCTCATACCTAAAAGAAATCAAGCTGGGAAAAACAGTTATTTGAAAATAGTATGAGAAACTGAACATATTCTGAACCATACTAGAGACGGCTGTGGTACAAAGGCTGCTTCTGTTTTGACACTGCCTCCAGATTAGTCTATTCCTTTCTCCACTGAAACACTAGTGTAGAAGAAATATTTAAGCATATGTCAGTGATTTACCTCTAAAATGTTTTTATGAGATAGCAAAGGAATGTTAAAAATATAAAAAATAATGTTGGTGATTACCAGATCACTGATAGGGCTGACTGCTTAGGATTCTGGGTGAAATTGTCCCCCACAAAAAGAGAAATCCTCCTGAAAGGATTCATATCACTAAAGCATTTTGCTGCCTTTAATGATTATCCTGAAAACTTACTCATAGCTTCTGCTTAATTAGCAAGAAAACACTACTATTTTTATCCCAGTTTCAGCAGGAAAGCTGTCCAGGCACTGAGGAGGTTCTCTTCATGCTCAGAAACATTTTCTGTGAACAGTAATGACAGTTTGGACTCTATGACCAGTCTTGACTGACAACCAGAAAATACACCTAAGTTTCCCATCCTGGAACTTATTCCAGCAAAATTCCTTTCAGAAAGGGTGATCAGACACAGGGACAGACTGTCTGGAGCAGTGGTGGAGTCACCATCCCTAGAGGTGTTTAAGGATGTGGCACTTAATGCTGTGGTCTAGTTGAAGTGGTGGTGTTAGGTCTCAGGCTGGGCTGGATGAGCTCAGAAGCCTTTTCCAGCCTCAGCAATTGCGCAATTCTGTGAATTCTGAAGAACAGATACAGGAAAAATACTCAAAGCATTCAACAGAAAAAAACAACTCCAGAAAGAGAAGTAAACCTCTGTCCAACAAATACGCATGTGCACTTGATAACTCCATGCTAAACACCCCAAGCTCCCTCAGTCTCTCCTCATCAGACTTTCCCTCCAGTCCCTTCCCCAGCCTCATTGCTCTCCTCTGGACCTTCTCCAGTACCTCAATCTCTTTCTTGAAGTGAGTAGCCCAGAACTGCCCCCAGTGCTCGAGATGAGGCCTCACCAGTGCCCAGTACAGAACAAGAATTATGTCCCTAGTCCTGCTGGCCACACTATTCCTGGTATAAGCCAGGATGCTATTGACTTAATTATAAAACCTTATTGTAATTATTCATGACAGACGAATGAGCACATTTCACAGCTTTCTTTTACTCCTTATTGCTTATTTCTATTTTTTCATATGAGATACATATAATCCACAATCTGTGCTTTTCAGTGAGCTGCCCTAATTAGATTTAAAGCATATATTTCAGGTTTTTATTGATAACAGAGCTTCTACTCCATCACTGTCAATTAGACACGAAGAATCCAAGTGTAAATCATCAATATGGTACTTTTGCAAAGCTCTCAATATTTCAGTTTGTTGGAAACTTCACAAGAAAGTTAGAAATGCTCTTTATTTCATGCTAAAAATCAGAGCCTTGTAGTTCTGCCATCTTTGCATAGATTTTGGAGAGATCTGACTAGCCTCCAGACAATCGGTGTTTGCTGTGAATACTGGCTAAGGGACAGAGCAAAGTTTAAGAGAAAGCAGCTTACAACCTTGTTGCAGTGGGTGTGACACCAGCTAGAAATGTGTTGTCTATTTTTCTGAGAGGTGTCTGTAAAAATACATTAGGTGATCAGAGAATTTCCTGTTACTGATTATAATCAAGTGGAAAGCTTAAAAAAAAAGGTTTAGAGGAGATTAAAGAGAATCAGGGAAACCAAGGTAAAACAGCAATATGTGTATAGCTCCTGGATGTAGAAGACATATCCACAATTTTTTTAGGTAAACACTGAGTTGACTAACTGCTCTAGATTATCACAAGCTTTCCTCTACCAAGGTTTAAAAATTCTTGTGAGTTTAAGATAAATAAATACGTATATAATATATACATATATGGAAAGGTCCCCTGAGAGTCACTTAGCCTCAACTGAGAAGTGATAACAAAAAAAGCTATCATCCATCCAGAGATTTACAGCTAATTTTCCATGAAAATTCCATCTACAGGATATCAGAGATTTTATATTTAAGGTTTCTCTTGCCTTTTAATCTTTCGTACCTTGGTTGTGTTTGGGAGTTTTGTAACAGGGATCATTTATAGGAGAACACTTGGAGTGAATTTCAAGGACTCTTCAGCTATAGTTAGATGGTTTATTCCCTATTGAAGCCTTCACATGTATGATGGACACATGGCAATGAGGCAATGTTGAATTCTGCACTTTGCTGTGAGCACATATTATGTTTAATGAAGTTACCTATGAATGATGAAGCCAGCGGAATGAAACAGAGTCCTAAGTATTCCAGGAGAAGTCTGGACTCTGTGGGACTAAAAATAGATATATGGAGAGAGGGCAGAGTAAGACAATTGTAACTAATATAAATGACTTCAGAGCTTTTAGCTTTTTGGTTTGTAGTACATTTGTTCACACAATGGGAAAAACAAATGGTAGAAATTAGAACTATATTTGGATGGAGGATATCTTAGATGTGTAATTCAATAAAAGAATAGCCTTGTAAAATACATGACAAAGTGAAAAATCTTATATTGCACTGAGTTACTGATGATCTAATTTATTTCCTTTAGGTAAAACTCTTCTTAAAATCTTTCAGTTTAGGGATGGAGGAAACATACATCAGAAAAATAGATCTTAAAATAGATTGTGATGAAAACACATACTATTGGCAGAAGATGACTGTAACTCTCAGCATGGCCTTAGGTAATTCAAAGAGTGGAGGACAACCTTCTGTTTTTAGTATTCTATGTATTTAGTTATGTAGTGTGAAATTCGTGCCTGGGTATAAATATGTTGTGGTGAGCTTTATGTACTTAATCCTTGTATTGTAGAGATAAATGGGATCAAGCTGGAACCTAGATTTTGCATTAAAATTCTTGATAAATAAGAAAAAAATCCCCTCATAATTCATAATGAATACATTTCAAAAATACCAAAAGTAGAACAAGATAGTGAATATAAAACCATCACAGTTAAAACTGCAGCATTACGTGGCATTATTTACTCATTTAGGAAATCAAGGTGGTTGTCTGTGATACAGGCTAAATCACCTCATTTCCTGCAGTTGATCTTAGGAACAGAGCCTTTGTTATGCTGCTGTTGAAATGCCTGGAGTGCTTTGATGTGACCAAGACGATGCTTCTGTGGCACATTTGCACCTTGTGTTTAATGTAGGCTTCAGCACAAACAATAACATCATCTTCAAAAAACACTAAAAAATAAAATCACCACCTTTTATAGTGCACAAAATTGCATCTTTGGAACGAAATCATCAGTTTGGGTTTATGCCTCCTTGACTCACATTCTTTAAAAGAGTATCTCAGATTCTTTTATCCGTACCTTGAAATAGCATGCAAGAAAAAATAAGCCAAAACATACCAATTCAAACCCTCTGCTTTAGAAAATGCATCTAAGGGATGCATAAGAGGGGCTCTAAGGAACAAAATCATTTTCACATGTGCTACTCACATGTTTTGTTGCAAAATGTGGTGCATGCTGTGTTCTAGGTCATGTTGATAGTGAGCAAATGATAGGCAAATGGCTTAATCAATGCCATGGAAAAATAATTCTAGCATCTCTTCCAGGAAGAAAGTACTTTCACTTTTGATTGTTAGTAATGAGAAATAAATATCATGCAGAAGCAACAGAATGGATCTGGGAAATTTTGTGTAGTTTACTTCGTTACAAAGAAGTCAGATGCTTTCCTTTTCCAAGGTTAATCCCCATGACAAATCTTGCTAAAAAAAATTTGAAAACAAAATACAAACTTCTCTTCTCTTTTGAAAACAAAGAAGTTAATGCTTTCCTGAGAAAACATATATTTCCTGTACACCTAGCAGAAATACAGAAAGGTTGTGGTTGTGGTTGCACAAGGCATGCTTGAAAGGAGAAGAGTTCACCACTACAGTGCCTAATTATCTCCAGGATATCGATGAAATGGAATTAGGAATATTTGAAGCAAGAAAAATTACACTACAATCAAATGGTTTGAACTTTGACAGCACATCATCATTTGCAACCAGTACCCCACAGACTAATTTTGCAAGACATCCCTGTGACTACAGAATTAATGGGAAAAGAAAATTAATATTTGCTTGAAGTTAATTGCTTGCCTCATAGATTGCATACTGCTGCAAGGTACACTACAGGCAAGTTCTCCCTTGGTTTGAAAAGTTGTGTAACAAAACTTTTCAGATATTTTGTCCTCATCCTCCAAAACAATTTTCAGAACAATGAGAAATATTTCACTCTATCAATCTGATAAATGAAATGAAGTGTTGAGGCACATCTCAAAAGTGGTAATCATCCTACCTATCAAAAGTGTTCTGTGTTTTCTAGCAAGAGGTGGTTGATTTTATATACTAAGAAATTGTCATTTTGAAGGTTTTCAAGTGTAGTGAAAAATCTGTAGTGCACCAGATAGACAAAAAATAGAATGAAATCCTTTGAGTAATTATCTGTTGAAATAGTATAGGTATATTCCTATGAACAGACCAGTTAAGAATAATTTTCAAATGAATTCATATGTACATGAATTTGTCCTAGGCACAACCACTTTGGCAGAGGGATTGGACTAGATGATCCCCAGAGGTCCCTTCCAAACCCCACTATTCTGTGATTCTGTGAAGCCTACCCCTCTTAGTTTCAGAAAGGCCATGCAGTTCTCTAAGCTTTCAGTCTCACATGTATAATACTTTTGAAATGCTGATTTTTTTCAGTTTATTTTCAATTATATTTTTAAATTAAAATTTGTAGGCAATATTGAAGAAAGTCAGTGTTGGCAGGAAAAAAATATCATTTAGCTTAAAATTCTGTGGATCAAAACAGTTCTCTTCATGATGAACAAATAGCATATAATGATCAAGGGAAATAAAAACCTTAATAGAGAACAATTTATGCCAGTGTAAAGCACCAAGGTAAGACATGAAATGAGCTTCAGTAGGTAGAAGAGAGTTATCATGTATCATTAAACAACACAAAGACCCCTCTTATTGTGTCAGTAATTCAGTACAATAGATGAATAACTAACACCAGAACCTTACACCTCAAATTCACAGTGAATTTCCAGGGAAAAGTTCCAATTTGTAGTGATTCCGGCCATCACAGACAGGCAGTGCTGGCTCTGAAGAAAATTAAAATATTTGTTTCATTTTTCAGGAATTCAGTTGACTCTTACATTCAGTCTCCTACACTTAAAATTTATCCTGAGCTTCGGACAAGCTCAAATAAACTGTTAAGTAAAATGTTATAATGAATGACAACCACAACAACTGTGATAAATTGCAGATTTACTAGGGAGATTAAAAGGGCTTTTTGCCATCCCATTTACAATATCCACCGCAGCAGGCACTCCCAAAGCAGGTAATATAGCTAGGGTCATGCAAGTTCATTTATTTTGAGGTATAGTCTTCTGTTTGATATAGTCCTAAACTGGTAAAAAATGTTGATCTATATTAAAGATTTTTAGATGTAATCTTATGTATAGAGAGCTTAACTTTGTCTACATATCACTTGGGGAGTGGGGTCGAGGGTTTCTTGATCAAAACCACATTAAGTGGTGTGTGTGTGTTAATAATACATTTTTGAGTGGGGTTCAGGAATGACTGAAATTGTTCTACATGCAAAAGTGAAAGGAAAGCTGCTGCAGAGGTAGGGATTTCATTAACTGGCTGGCAAAGACCAACGCTTCCATTTCAGGGATGTTTGAATAAAAAACATCTCCACTCCATAGGGATTTCACATAGTGGTGAGGAGAAAGGAATTTGATTACAAATACCCATATGTAGATATTTAATATGAAAGCTGACCTCGTTGAGAGCAGAAACTGGGAGAAGATGGACTGTTTGAAATACATGCAATGGTGCTTACTATGGGCGAGGTGTCTGCTGAACTCATCTTGCTGGACTGAGCTCAGACCATATCTGTTTTGCAGTGGTGTCTATTAATCATGACAGTAAATGAATTTGAGCTTCTGCTGTGAATTTGATGACTTACAGTAACAAACTCTATTTGTATCTGAAACATACTTGAAACTTCAAACCCCTGGGCAACTTCTGGACATGCAAGGAAGATTTGCACTATGAAATGATGAAAGTATCAAATTTAGAGTCATAGAATCACAGAATTATTAGGGATCGGAAGGGACTTCAAAAGATCATCTAGTCCAATTCCTCTGCTATAGCAGGTCACCTAGACCCAGTCACAGAACAGAACATTATGGATTGTTCTGTTTGACTGCCGTGTATGCTTTAATAGATGTGCAATGCACATAGGGGTATGAACACTTCATAATGTGAATATGTACATGCTCTGTCTCACATGCAAACACAAATCCTACCCATACTGTTGGTCACCTTCTTTTCCTTTAGTTTCCTTAGATTGTTTTCCCTGTATAGTAAATTACTGTGTATTTTCAATTCACTTCTTCCTCTGCTTCCATCCTGTCCTTTTCAAATGTAAATTCAGTGATATTTTTTGTAGCTGCACTCTGTCTTGTCATTGCCTGGGATGTTAAATTCCTTGTTTCATTTACACAAATTATATTATTATAATTACTATATTATAGTTAGTCTATTATTATTATAATTATAATTCTGAAGTTTATCAGAGCTTTAAGAACTTGCTGTGTCTGTTTTCCATGTTACTGAAGAAAAAAAATGTATTTCTCTTTTTTTTTGGTAAAAAACCCCACAATGAAGATATGGCACTGAGACTGCTTGCATGAGATATGCTGAGTACATGTTGTGTCAGGGGGATTGAGGTCCCTTCCGATCCCTAATGATTCTATGAAGAAGTAAAATCTTTGAATATTTATAAATATAATTAGATTGTTAAAAGAAATGGAGCTAAGATCTGTTTATGGAATATATATATATATATATAATCTGTGTGATGCTTCTCTTTTGTAGTATATTTTTAACTATAATGTCACCTACAGGTTTAATATGCTTTCTAACATATTCAGAAACTAGCCTTAATCTGATAATCCATTTATTTTTCAGGTGGTACAAATGGTATTAACCAGCGCAGAGCATGACCTCTGACTGGTTAATCCTAATTAAAGCTGAGCAGGAGATTTATTTGTGAACTTTTCTGATTAATTCGCTACTAGGCTCACATATAACTCTTGTGAGGTATGTTGTTCTCTCTGCATGGACAAAGACACTGTTACCCAGGTTTGGACCAATTTGAAAATTTCAGTGGTACCTGTGCAGTGAACTGAGCTGGACTGGGAACAGCAGGACAGGACAAAGTAGTGTTTCCAGGGGGGCATAGTTAGCTGAAAATGATATCATTAACCTCTGCTTGACAGATCATTAAACTTTCTGTCCTACCCCCTGCCCTTCACTACTTATAAGGGTAAACCAACCCCTCAGATGTTTTGAAACTGCTGCATGACAAGGGTAATTCAGGAAGACTTGAGAAGTAGAAGAAGGATAGATTGAATTTGCAGTTCTGTCTTGTTTTACTCCTAAGATGGACAGAAACCCAAAGGGTGGTTTAAATTTGAAGTGTGGTTTATGGTTTCTTTACTGATTTAGAGCAGGACAGAACAGCTGAAAGGAGTAGTACAACTCAACCCATTGACAGTGTCATATCTACTCCATTTATCTTCATCCAGTGCATGGGAGGGGGTAGTAGTCAGCAGCAGTTGATGTAGCCACATAACAGTTGATTTATCTGTCATGTTGCTGCTTCCTGCTAACTTTTCTCCAGATACCATCAACCTGCTGGGATAAATTCCAACTGTTTGCGTTATTGAGGTAAGGCTCACAGACCACCACTGTAATATTAGGGGAAATCAGTGCTGAAAGTGCTCTCAGCCCAACCTCAGCAATCCAACAGCCAAAAACCCCAAGCAAAACATCCCAAAAAAACATCCAAGCAAAAAATAAAACAAAAAAACCCAGCCTTCAAATGAAGAAAATTACCCTGTTCCCCTTAGTTTTCTTTGAAAAAGAAGTTTCTGCAGGTATTTAAACTGTGAATTATATGTTATCCTTCATATTAGTTTCAAGTCCAGTGTAAGTATTTTCCTCTATTGGCAAATAAACACCACAATCCAAAGTGTGTGCATTTTGTTCAGCACACAATTCTTTATTTATTTTTGTTTATTTTTCCTGAGAAATGGTTCATTCTCTTTCCAAGGAATATTGCGCAATTATCCAAATTTAATACCATGCTCATAATTTTCTACCTACACTCACGAAAGAGAGATCAGCTGAGCAATACTTCTCCTCCTGCACTGGTGAAAATTAGTTACTTGTACTCTGAGACAGCAGAGTGGTGTTTCAAAACAGGTTTTTAAGGAATGCTTAGGGTAAGAGTTCTCAGTAGTGCTTCTACGGAAAACTCAAAGGCCAGAAGACAGCTTTGTGTAAGACATTTTTAAAGGAAATCAATAATACTGCAAATGAAATTAGAATTGTTGTTTCTTTACAATAACTTTGTTGTGGTCGGGTTTCCTAAACAAGTTTTCTCCTTGGTGACATTCCTAACTATGTTTTTAGAGAAGAGTGTTTCCTTGAGATGCACGAAGACTGCAAAAAACCCAGATTCTTGAGTCTACTTCCTCACTGGACATATACTAACTTAAACCTTTTAATGCAACAATAAAGGTAATATGCACTTTCAAATTTAGAAAATATACCTGGCTATTAAACTTCAGGCAAAACTGATAGGAATTGGCCAAGAATGGCTACTTCAATTGTCATTTCAATGAATAAGCCTGTTCCTACTGTGACCTTAGCACAGACCTGGTCTGTAACTTCTGTAACTTGCGTTTTCATATTCTACAGTTGCAGGAGGCCACTGAGCAAAAAGATGCCATTTCCCACTACTTTACCCTGATTTTCCTGCAGTATCTTTTCCTCATTTCAGTTTAATCTGTAACAGCCACAGCAATAATTACCCGTACACAGCTTTATCAGGGGAGTGAGAAAAAGAGTGCTGAGTCCTTTGAAGTGGGTTGGAGAGCATTAAGCAGTCCCTTCTCCATAGGCATAGTAACTAGTTTGAGTCTTTTGAACCTTTTGGATGAACTGAAATCAGTTGTTTATGTGCTTTGTTCCAGTTTCTTTAGCCTTCTAACTTTAAAGAAAAGATTTATATATTTATTAAATGGCTGAGCATTAGGTCCAAACCTTCTGCAACGTGTACTCGTGCTGAACTTCAAGAGGTATTTTTAGTTCAGCTTTGTAAGCATTAAAAATAAAACAACTGCAGCAGCTACCAGTTAAGATGTGGAATCTGAGCCAAATAAAAATCAATTATTTAAAACTCCTGATATATCCTTTTATCCAGCAAATATAGAACCAAACCAAACATAGGGGAATGCCAATCTGAAATACTTTGGAGGTGGGGGGTGGGAGAATCGGCAAGGAAAGACTGTAGTGCAGCATTTTTTTTTCCTGTAAATTAACTTGTAACAAAAAAGAAGGTAAATCCTCTAACCTGCAGCTTTCTGTGACCATCTTCTGTATACATTTCTGTCAATTCCTTTCTTCATTCAACCAGAAATAAAATAATAAGGCAGGTTTTTGGTTTTTTTATTTTGGTTTTTGTTTATTATGAAAAAAAAAACCACTCACAAAAATCATTTATTATTAACTTTTTAAAGGTGGGATTGGACTCCTGTGTTTCCCTTAACTAGGCACCTGAGAATGAAAAAGCACCACTGTCAAGGTGTCTGCTGGCTTGTCTTGCAAGAAACTTAATCCTTTTACTCACTAGTGTGATGTCTTGCTAGCAGGACACTAATTAAATGTTTAAATTCATTATTTAAATGCATACACTGCAGTCCCAAAGAGAAAAGTGTCCAGTGTATTGAAGAAATTTTGTGTTCTTTTACAATTCAGCTTGCAAGAGAAGTGTAGGGGAGTTCAGCTTAGTAGTGGTCGTGGTTACCATAAATGAGAATCGGAGAAGCCACTATGGCTACAAATTATTTCAAAAGTATTAGAAAAACAAGATGAGCTCCTGGGTTTCAAATGGCAACTGGGAAGAACTAGAGCTGTAACCTGAAAGCTGTAACCTATAACCTGCAATCAATTTAGCATCAAAGAAGGAAATACTATGGAAGACATAAATCTCCAGGAGCTAGTCGAGGCTCAAACTCTGTGAACAGGAGTTGGGTTATGCTGTATGAAAACTGCTTGTCATGATTTGCATTTACTTATTTGTAATCCTTATGTTTTTGATTGCATTATAGAATCCTGATTTTAGTTTCATACCACCCAGTCTGTAAACTCGCAAGAATAACGTGAATGAACAAAGAATGTGGCTTCTTTATTTAAGGATTTTTTTCTTTCCTCTGAACTTTTTGATTGTTGAAAACAATTAATCTGCAGAATTTCCTTTTCCCACAGTGTACATCGTTACGCTTACATTTCCTAAATAGTTATTTGGTTTACTTTACATTTTTATCTTGTACCAACAGTCTTATAAACCTTGGGACAGGTTCCCTTAGTCAGAGAAAATGAGAGATGACTCTAATGAGGGGTGTCTGACACTGAAGATAAACCAGAGAAGAATGTACCAGTCTTGCAGCAGAAAGTTCGTCAACTGAAAATATTTACTGTTCCTATTAAAAAATGAATTAACAAAAACAGGTGGCCTTTTAATTGAAGCCTTTATCATTCTTTGCTCAATTTCATTTAAATGCAAATTTCAAATCCTTCCTTTCAGCCAATAGAAAGTTGAAACTGAACATGAACACTAGTTTACTAATGATGCAATTATGGGGCAAAACATGAGGCTTAATGTAAGATCCCATGTACCTTGAAAATATTAAGACAGCTGGTGAGGGTCCTCTTCTTTGAGTATATATTTTTAAGCTGTTCGGCTCATTATCAATGCAATGCACTTTGCCTGGGTTTGGTAAGATATGTATTTCAATTTAGCCTTACGTATAATGTCTTGTATTTCTTTTGTAAAGAAGAGGCTTGTCTGCATCCAGGTATGACAATCCAGACTCTGATAAATTTCTAGGCAGGAGATAGCAAATCAGAGGCCTTGACTGAAAACTAAAGTCTTCAGCACTTGCTAAGTGACAGAAATCTATACAGAGGCTGCCTGATTTTCTCAGTGATCTCATGGAAATGATTTGCAGGTTCTTCCGTAGTCTTTTTTCTTTCACTTTTCCTTGTCTCCCCTCCCTCCTCTCCTCTCCAAGGCTTTGCTAGTTGGTCTGTTTTATCTGCCTGTCAAAAAGTCTTTATTGCCGGATGGTCACTGTCTTGACCTATTGATTGGGTTTCATCATTGGTTTGGATTTTTCTCTAGAATTCTTGCAGTCTATAATGGGGTGAAATATGTTTTGCTAAAGAGGCTGTCACAGGGCAGCTGAAAGTGGCCTCATCCTGGATTCCTCACACGGATCAGGTGAATATCTGGGATAAGAGGTTGAACCGCTCCTCCCCAGGAAAGACTCTGAGTAGTTTGTTTAGAATTGAAATACTATCAAAATTACACAAAATCCAAAAGAAAACCACAAGAAAACCCAAAAGCCCATTCTGAATTCATGGAAAGGTATAATAACATTGACTGGTTTTCTAAGTTAGCCCCTAGGGACTGGTAGCACCGCTCAGTGCTTAATTGTGCCTCCTCCTTTTTTTCCCTCCCTGTCATCTTGATTATATAAAGTACCTATAAATTAAACCAAAACCAAACCCACAAAACAAAACGAAAACAACCCAAACAAAGAAAAAGCACAGTAAAACAGAGACACCAATAGAAAAGAGTCAAAAGAAAAGTCACAGCTAGAGAAATAAAAGAATTTGAGCCTTAGAGAAAACTTTTCCTAGTACAATTTATCCCACCTAGGATATTAGAGAATCACTCTTTCAAGATTGCCACTTTTGTACTGCACCTTCATGCTGAAAGAAATAAGAACAAACATTTTGTGAAAGGGTTGTATATACCTTCAGCGATTCAGCTGCTCCAGACTATGAACAGGGGTATTTTTCATTTGTTAGGAAAAAAACAGTAGCCTGCTCTATCAAAACTACCAGGAGTATATATAAAACAAATCCTACAGCTTGCAGGTTCAAAAGTTCACATCAGAGGTGTGGCTGCGTGCAATTTATTTTGCATATGAAAGACATAGTCTCATGACTTTCCATATTAATGTTCCTCTTTCATTAGAGCATTAAGAACGCTGGGAAGGATGATACATCACACAGGATAATGTAAGTTGACATATACAAAGGAAGCCTAAGAAAGCTTAGCTCCTGATACTGCTATTTTGCTGCTGGGTATCTCTGAAACGCTGAATACATTTTTCATTTGATCTTAGCTTAATGCAGGCATCAGCTGTTTGCAGAGGGGAAAAGCAGAGTGAAAAAAATACGCAGCCATCATTCAGCCACACGTTTGACTCCCAGAGTTTCCCAGTAATTGTTGAACTATTGAGATTCCTCTGACACCTTCACAGACTGTAGTGCAGCAAATGGGTAACTTGATGTTTGCAGCTAATGATTGTCTCCATAGACACCCCTCTAACTGATTACTAAGCTGTTGGGGTTTTTTTCGCTAACCAAGTCAAGGGTACTTGGGTTTGCACTCTCTGCTTTCCTTTATAGCAGGAGGGGTCCTTTCCAGGTTGCAAAAGCAGACCATGCAGCAGGGAATCTGCAACAGCTGATTCAGCTTCTTATCCTTGAATAAGAAACTAATCCAATTGACACATGGTGAAGTAAACAGATAATGACATATTTGTAGACAAACTGTCATACTCTTGATTATTCCGAAACCCAAATTTTTTCTGAATTGCAGGCATGGGATTTAAAAGACTGCCAGCCTCAGCAGCTGGTACATTTCTGTGAGACCCAACCATTAAAGGGAAAACTGAAGTACGATATTATATAGTGCCTTTGCATACGTATCTTAATACATTTTTCTTGTACACTATAGAGCAGAAACATTCAAATGTTCACTTTATAGATATCACAGTATGGGTTGTTTTATAAATTCTGAACTTCTGTTTACTTTTTGCATACTTGACTAACTCTTTGAAGAAGAAGTCCACTTTGCCCTGTCTTCAAATGTCATTTCTTCATGCAATTTTAGTTTTCCAGTTAGATTTGTTGATTGCAAATAGGAAAGATTTGAAAATATGTATCTTGCTTTTACATGGATTTTCAACACTCAAATAATTTTGATATTATTCTCACTGAATGCTGAACTTGTGTGGGACAAGCAAATTGGAAATCAACTGCCTCTTCAGAAACCTCACAACTACAGTGTTATTACTGTGGGGGCTAGGAATGCATCCCTAAAAGCCTTTTGCAGCAAAGGGAAAACAGATCATTTAAACAGTGAGGTACTTGTCTTTCAAACTGTGCCACCTATCCTTCTATTGTGAACTCTTCCTTTTCATACTAAAGCAGAGAAAGATGTTGTTCTTTCCTGCCATCACACATTTGTAAGGGATAAAGGATGAGGTCTTACTTGAGTGCATTTACTGAAGATTTCCCTGCACTGTCAATACCTTTAAATACTGCGCTGTTAAAAAAAGGGCCAAGCAGATCGTTGAAGCCTCCAACACTGCTATTGCAGCTGTAGGATTTGGAGTGAGGATATATTTCCTTCACTGCTGCATAAAACAAAAATGCAGGGGTATTGCTATTGAGTGAGTTGAGAGCACTCTAGTGCCCTTCTCCCATGTTTTCTTAGGTTTAGATGAGAAGCTGTTTACATGGCTGACCTGAGCAAGGGACAGGAGGAAATACTGATGCTGAACATTTTCTATTCAGCTGTCGTCTCCATGCTCTGTTCCCTCCCTGGTACAAGTCCACCTTTCTAATTCTTCTTTTGGAGCTACTTCATCATATACAAATAACTTTTACTTATTGAAGGAGAGAGAGAAACATTGCATTTTCTGGTAGCCACTTACACAATTAGGTGTTCAGGTTTGTCCTGCTGTGCAATCTGTCAGGGGTTTTTCCCCTGGACAATCTCTGAACCTAAAGGATCATGCCCCTATACTAAGAAAGATTTTTCTCTCCTGGCAGAGTTTGAAACTCTTTTAAATTTTAACTGACATGAGAGCTTCAAGCAACTAATTAACCCCTGACAGGATCCAGCTTCAGCACCTTTGTGCGTGTAGGGACTGATGGAATTAGGCAGCAGAGAATGGGTTTTAAGGGTGTCACTGGTGTCTAAATTAGAACTGAAGAGAGAGATAAAAATGGAGGCTTTTCTAGAATAACTTTTAATATGAAGAGTGAAAAGACTGAAGTACTTTTGGAAAAAACAAATCAATTACAGTATTTAATAAAAATATATTTCATTTTGAACTCATAAGCACTTTTTATTCTAATTTACTAGTTCAAATTCTGTTCACTGAAGCCCTTGCTCTAGGAGCAGTGGAATCTGTGTGGCAACTCAATGCCACAGCACTCCCATTTATGTCTTTATTTTTCTTACAAATTAACAATTTCTTTTGCTGTATCAGACCACTTAATCCTTTTAGTTGTTTGAAAAAAAATTCTGAGAAGGATATTTGAAGACAGAAACAAATAGCATCTATGATAGTACTGAAGACATACTTATGTTTCAGAAATTAAATTACAAAGTCCTGCTAATGTTTGCTGTTTGCTGCTTAACTAAGCAATGCACTGTGACACGACGTCTCTGAGACAGCTTCTTCCGTCTTGTCATCTTTGGTTTCATCCCCTGTTAATTAACTCTGCCATCAAGAATGCTGGCATTTTCTTCATGATTAATTTCCACAACTAAATGCCTATCTCATTCGTTTGACTCTTTCCTTGATTCTTCGCAGCATTTGTAGCAGACTGTAATTCAAAGTGCAATGTAAAAGGTCTGGGTGCAGCAGCTGGCAAATTAGGCATTGAAAAGGCTAACGATTCTCATTGTTGTCGTCTTACAGACTTTTTAGTTTATTTAGAACATTTTCATATTTTAATGACTGAAGCAATAGATACCATTCTCATATACACACACACTCCTTAATCTTTGCCTTAGATTAGCTTTAATACAACCTACAAGGAAAAACGATAGTGAAGACAAGCAGGTAGCCTGGAATAGGACTTTCTGGTACCAGCTAGAAGACGAAATCACAACAATGGTTTACAGGAGTGTAGAAACACAAAGGCTTAAAAAAACAGTGTACTGAAATCTGAAGTACAACTGCTGCATGAGGTGTGCTACCTGAGACACAGCTGGCTCCATGAAACATTCCTAATAACTTGCCTGACTCTGCCTTGCCTCGCATAGGGTCCTTTTCGCTTAGATAAGGAATACCCCCACAGCAATTTTCCCCTAGTCTGCTTTTGCTGTACATAAAAGGGACTGCACGAGCTGTAAAGCAATGAGGACTCAAACTGCACATGTGCACACACACTCACTCAGGGGAATTGACAAGACCCCATCCAGATGCCACACTCCCACACGAAAGGAACTTGATGACAGCTTAGTATCAGCTCAGGGTTCTTAGGCAGGAAATAGCCTGTACCCAGCTGCAAGTGGATTTTGGAGAACAATAAACAGCAACAGAATTAGCACTCTGATCTTAACACCTCTTGCAAAAATGGGAATGCACAGGAACCATAAGGACAGGAGACAAGTTTAATTTTTCACCGTAGTGGTGTCATTAACGGAAATACGTGCCTCCTGGTATAATCACCAGCAGCCTGGGAATCCTTCTTAGGGTGAGATCAGCAGCTGAAGTGCTGTAACTGCAGATTTTGTCTCTAAATATCATTGTCTCCGCTTTACTGATAGCAAAGGGGACTTGCTGAAGGTCATGAAGAAGCTGGGACAGAGAGGAATCGTGAGAGCTACTGAGCCTCTTCAGCTTAGTCCCGGATGCTTACACTTTTCCGATGTACGTGTGTTGTGAGGTGTTACATGTAATGTTCATAAACACGAAAGGGAAATTCCTGCTTCATTTGACCTTATTTTATTTTCCTATGTAGACATTTGAATAGCAGTGTTTCTGGTAATTCAGGTTTTCTTTACATATTTAGTACCAGTGGAAAATAATTTTTATTCTTCACCTGTTTTTCTTGTAACTGTGAGAATAACCTAGAATCATAGAATCATCAGGGATTGGAAGGGACCTCGAAAGATCATCCAGTCCAATCCCCCTGCCACAGCAGAATCACCCAGATCAAGTCCAGGTGGGTTGCAAACATCTCCAGAGAAGGAGACTTCACAAACATCCTGGGCAGCCCCCTGCAGTGCCCCATCACCCTCACTGGAAAGAAGTTATAGAATTGGTCAGGGCTGGAAGGGACCACAGAATCACCCAGTTCCATCAGAACACAACAAAGAAAAAACTAATTTAGACCACATCAATTACATAATCAATTGCCAGCTAAAGATTTAGTTCAAGTTTTGTTGTCTTTGCCTTCAAACAGAGAGGATGTAACTTACTGGCAGTTAGAGTCACCTTGATTTCTCTTGAAAAACAATGATAGCTTAAATTGCTGATATTCTAGGAAGAGCAAAGGGAAGTAAAACTATCAGTTTTCTTCAAGATAAAATTAAACTTTTGATTATTTTTTCCTTTTTTTTTTCAAAATTGCTGCAATTATTTTCCTATTTTGTTTAACAGCAACAATTAACCATTACTTATGCTTTTAGGTTTCCATGATGCATTTACAGTCTATGAAATGTTATTGTCTTGGAAACACTGGAGACAAGAACACTTCCAAAACTGCCAAAGAAACTTCAGAGCACAGGAGAAAGTCAGTGATCCTCTTTCATTCAGGAAGCTTTGATCATCAGGAAAGAAAATAAATAAATAAGTGCAACACTCTCACAGTCTTTTGAAGGTGGCAACTTCAAGTATTGGCTCACCAAGTTCTGTGTTTCTATGAACTTCTGGGAGATCATTCATGAAAAATTGTATTAGTTAGCTGGTAATAACTTAAAAGAAGTCCTTTATGCCCAAGCTCCAAATCTATCCACAGATAAAACTCGAGTGTATAATGTGAAGAAAATGGCAAAGTGAAAATAAAATCTAACAGTAAAGGTGAGAGAGAAAGAGAAGGAATAAATGAGAATGAAGGGAAGTGGGGAGAGAATCACAGAATCATCAAGATTGGAAAAGGCCTTCAAGATCATCAAGTCTGATCATTTGCTCTACAACCCTGAACCATCTCATGAAACTGAACTCTGTAAAAAACTAGATGATCAAATTTCTAGAACTTAACTTCTGAAAGTAAAGCAGAAAGGAACACATTATTCCAATTCAAAAAGTATCAAGTGATTGCAGTTGTGAACTTTCTAAAAATTTAGTGAAAGAGACTTTCTGAATCTCTCTCATCGATTACAGCATCATTTTGAAAAACATTTTTTATTACAAAGTGAAGGAATGCAAAGGTCTGATATTTAAAAGCCTGGAGCATCCATGACAAGGGTGACTTTATCGCTGTCTATAACTACCTAAAAGGTGGTTATGGTCAGGTGGGGATTGGTCTTTTCTTCCTGGACACTGGAGACAGGACAAGGGGTCACAGTCCTAAGCTCCATCGGGAGAGGTTTAGACTTGACATTAGGAAAAGGTTTTTCAATGAAAGAGCGATCCGATTTTGGAACGGGCTGTCCACGGAGGTGGTTGAGTCACTGTCTCTGGAGGTGTTCAAGGTTAGTCTGGATGAAGTGCTGAGTGGCATGATCTAGATGTCAGATGTTAGGTTTTCTTGGTTGATTTTCAGTTGGACTGGATGATCCTTACTGTGATCATGTGGGTACAAAGCCACAAAGGTATAAGGCTCACAGCATTAGCAAAATAGGTTTTCGATGAACATTCTTAATTGTTCCAGGAAAACAACTGATCCAATCCATCAGATATTTTTCATGTGAAACAGTGAGGGCCTAGTGCTACAGTCCTTGATCAAGAATGGAGTAAAATGACTAAATGGCAAAGTCATTATTATCCTATTATTCTACTATCCATCACACACTGAATGAATAACTTACCATTCCAGTAAGAATTTGGCTTAATAATACCTTGTTTTCCTTGGCTTGTGACAGAACAGAACACAGTTCTAACCTCTGTACTAGGTGGGCAAGTCCCTATAAAGTCCTGTGTGAGATATGACAGATAACTACAAGAAAGCTAAAAATTCTCTCTCTGTCACTTTTGAGAAAGTTTACAATTCAAATCACTGGAACTTATATTTGAAATATAATTATTTCTTCCTGCCCTCTCAACATTCCCTGGACTTCTAAGTTTTACAACCGCTCTTTCAGCACTTTTATTCCATAGTTGGAAAATTATCCTAGGAGGATAAAGTATCTAAATGACGTGAAGTCAAACTAGTGGAAGTGATTAGCAACCAGTTTCCATAAATATCTGGAAAGGAAACTACAGCAGCATATACCAGCATGTAAATTTACACACGTACACACAGTCAAGCACCACTCTTACGTACTTAACACATTAAATAAACACGAGGGGAAGATGACAGAAAGGAAATCTCTACTATAAAGCTGCTGTTGGTGTAGACTGAGTCATTGCTGGGAACTAACTAATAACTAATTAACTAACTAACTTCTTAAATTTATATAGTGCACCTAAAAATATTTAAACAAAACCACTCAAGATATAGTTTCAGAAACCGCAAGCAGTTTCTGAAGCAAATGATATCTACAATAGCACTGCACAGTAAATCGGGAGCAGCTGCTGATCCTAACATTGCAGATGGTTACAAAGAGTGTAATTTACGTTTCCTGCAACAGTAAGTGGAAAAGCTGTTTAGGACTAGATTAGTTATTTCTTTTTTTGGTTGCTTTTTCAGCTCATGTTATTGTGGACATAGACACTCAAAGTCTGTGTTATTATAGAAATCCATCTTTACTAGTAATTTGCTACTCCAGTATTTTGGATTTTTTTTTGTGGTTTCTCTAGGAGAGTGATTGTCTCAGTAGATTTTTCACTTTTTGACTTTATAGAAACATGGAAGCAGTCAAGCCTAGATACAGTAATAGCATGTAAGTCAAGCTGACGCTAGAGGTAGCCTCAGTGAAGCAGTGAAAGAGTAGAAGGTTACCAGACTGAATATTAGAAGTTACATTTGAGCATTTATCTACTACTAAGAAATTAAGATTATTCTTGTGCATAAAACATATAGAATAGACAAATGTTATCAAATCATTAACTTACATTTACTAGTGAAAAACCTCCAACTACTGTAAACGCATTCCCCCATAAAGCGATCAACAAAAGATGGTGTCAGTGTGGAGACCTGTCTTTGCATGTGTCCTAATTCAGGTAACTAAAAGATTAATTTATAAAACTCAAGTAGTCACCCTCGTCTGACTTTATAATCCATAGAGAAATAGACACATGTGGTGATACCTCCTAGAATAGCTGTCGGAGATAATCAGCAGAAGCCTCCATCCTCTCACCACTAAGTACAAAGGGAAGCCAGATAGATTAGTTCACTTTCAAATATCTAATTAGGCAAGAAGACACTCACGCTGGGACTCAACCCCTGCTTGTCAGCAGAGGGATTTGGACTTCAGTCCTTTGCAGGATAAAAGAAAGATCTTGAACCAGAAAGCTTTGTTTGAGAAGAGCTTAACTGCCCGTAGAGCCGAAGCCCAGGAGAGGGCTTGGGACTCTTTACTTCAGATAGAGGTGCCTCCCATTACCTTGAAGCCGAACATTTAGTCTTTGTTGAGCTGTAGCCACGCCGCACACTTCAGCATATTTGACAGATAAAATAAAACAATTCCCTCCCAGTTGGGTGGCCGATGTGAAGGACACCTCAGGCATCTAATCCTTGTCAGTGTCTAAGTAACAAGTGAAAAATCTTCTTGCTTCAGTGGTGGCTAGTGTAAAATGTTTGTAATAGGAAAAAAGGCATCTAATTCAGGTTATATTAAACCCAGGACCAGCAGCCAAGTACTGTGTTAACTATGACCTTTATGATACAAGCTTATGTTTTATGCTGAATCAGTGAACCTAAAATGTTGTTTGAAAGGAAATCTTTCACATGGAGCTCATTGCTAAGCGTTAATCTTTTTCAAAACACATTAGAATCTATCAAAACTGACCTTCACTGCTCTACATTACAAGGGAAGAAGGATGCTGATGGCAGAAAGGACTATTACAGTAGATTTGCTTCAAACTCAGAATAAACAATTAACGTAGGAAGATTTGAGTTGCATTGAGTTTCAGCACTTGTGGCTTGTTCAGCTGCTTGGGATGTGAATATTTGAATGCATTTATTCACAGATATATATATATATATCACAGAGTGAAGATTTCCATACTGTCATTCCCACAAAAAACACTAAGCTATGTATCAGGTGACTGAAAGTCTTAGGAATGTCATTTTTTTCAATACAAGACACAAGAAAAGGTGTTCACAGACCTTTTCCTATTTCCATTGAATGTAACATATTTTCCCTTTGACTGTAATGGAAACAGAAGCAAATGCCTTTCCATAGGGGGATTCCTTTGCCCATCAAAAGGCTCTGATTGCCATTTACCCCACTTCATGGCTGTACCTCACCAGAACTATTCCTCCCTTATATTTTCTCTAAACCCTTGCTAAAAGCTCATTGACAAATATCCTTATTGCACTTCTGTTACTCCTTTCCTTATTGGTGAAATATAGAACCCCTCAAACTCCTTTGAATCACAGAATGTTAGGGGTTGGAAGGGATGTCCAGAGACCAAGTCAAAGCCCCCTGCTAGAGCAGATTCACTTTTCACACAGAAAACAGGGGTATTACCTACATGTATGTTTCTATATAAGAAATCAGTTGCTTTTCACAGACATCCTCCCTTACATTAGGGCATCAGGAGACAGTGCTGTAAATGAGAAGCAGCTGGGTTTCAACAGAAACCCAATTTAATTATGAGAAGGTGAGTATTCCTTTTGTTCATTTCAGCAGTGGATGAGTAAGAGTGTATGTTTGTGTGAACACTGAGGGGTGCAAGCACAAAAAAACAAGCGGAAAAGCAGGACAACACTTCAATAGGAAGTTTTATAAGATAGCTCCTTAAATATTAGTGCATATCTCATGCTTTTACAGAGCATTTTCAAATCATGTTTTCTATTAATCATACTAATTACATGGTGAAATAGATTTAATCTTGCCTCAAGTATGCCTCTCACTGTACCCACTGGAAAACAAAATTTTCTCATTCTTCCTTGGTGAAATGCACCACACACTCACAAACTCAAATCTACTGTCATTTTTCAATTTAAAATTAATCTTCACCGATTAGGTTTTCGGAAGAAGCTCACAAAAAGACTCTCAGAAAGTCAGGTTCCCATTAAACAGGAATCTTCCTATTGCCAAACTGTTGATATTTTCATTTATTTCCTGACATTTAAAATCCCATCATCCAAGCGCTGGGCGTATGGTGATAACTCCTTGCATATATCACACAACAGAAAAAACACGTCTGTTTCCACTGTTGAGCAGACTGATTTCAACAAAATTGAGCTAGTGGTGCATTATCGTTTCAAACAAGGACAAGTTGTCAAGCTTTCTTTGCCTGAGAGGCAGGCATACATTAACTCAAGGCTGCTAACAGAATAGTGACAAAAGAGGCACAATTCTCTTTCTGATTCCCTGCTTCCTCCTCCTGAGACTCTGGCTCATTTGGAGACCTGATGCTTACCAGACTCTACAAAAAACACAGCAGCTGTTGTCGAGAAAGAAATCTCCATTTGCAACAACAACAAAAAAATCAATTAAACAAGCACTTTCAAAGAGGACTGAAAAGTGCTCCACACTTCGCAGTCTATGATTTTTTTTCCCCTAGTTTTAAACATACTTTAACACCACCCCCACCCCTCAATCCAACCCTTTCTAGAGCTACAGGATCTCAGGGGGATTTAGTTCAAAACTTGAAAGCAGATTAGCTACTTTTTGTTGGCTTTGATAGAAATCTTTTGTCTGTCTACACAGCCATGAGTTTTACTAATAATACAGGGATGGGAGTAATTTCTAGTACACTCGGCTCTTGGGTCCCAAACAAAACTGATTTTGTCATAAACATAGATCTTGTGGAGGGTAAAGGTTACTGCTTGATGTCTGCTTTACTGTCAGCCATTTCAGATCTGTGGAAAGTATTAAGAGGCAAGAAATTCAGATGGAAATTTAAAAGGCAGAAAATGTGGGGATTATTCTCAATTTTGCTACTACTGCTTTATTACCAATTAATTGACATTTAACAAAAATAAAGTAAAAATCAGACCTAACAGCCATAAATTTAATCCAAAGGACTTTTTGAGGGTTTACATTGCTTTTGAGATACATGCTTTTATGGGAATACGTGGCTTCCCTTTGAATTACTGACTTAACTCTTGACTCAATAAATATTTATTATTTGTGCAGTAATTTTCACTCCAAAGAGTACTAGACTACAGACCACTGAAACAAAATATAACACCCTCAGACAAGATAAAGAGGTTTAATTTACACATACATATACTGCGCAGTTATTCTCTCCCTTTGAAAAATACTTAAAGTTCATCTATTAGATAAATCATTGAGCTTTACTCATATTGCTCCAGTGTACAGACGGCAGGGAACCATCCTCCTATGAGCAGAAAGACATTTCCTGTACTGCAGATAATAATCTCAGGAGAATAAATTCCAGTACTGCTATTTCTTTGAGGGTGGATTTTTAACTCAAAGTGCAAAATTCTGCTCCCTGGAAGTTCATGTATTTCAAGCTTCCAAACTGGAATGCTGAAATCATGCCCCTCTACACAAGGAAAATGGGAAGAACATAAGTGCAGCTGAAATGAAGGAGAGATGTTTCTATAAAATAATCCAAACAAGATTTAAGATATAATTTCTTGTTAGGTACCAACTTTCTTAGCAAACTTTTCTTGCACACATGAATCCACATCACAGTTCAACATACACAAGAATATTCCATAAAAATTTCAGGGGTCCCACATTTTACTGAAAAACACATGCAAACCCCCACCTTCTCAAGAGAATTTGATGTCAAGTACACCATTTCTTTTCTAATTACATGCTGTGAAAAAGTAACTTCTCCAGTTATTGGTGGTTCATCCTCAACCAAGATGGGGAGGTTGAACTCTACTCTTGGTTCTCACAAACAGAGGTACTGGATGCAGAATTCTTATCCACAATAGATTCTAATTGGACCATCCTTCAGTTTAGGTTGTAAGTAGGAAAGTGAATCAAATTCATTATACTACTCACACGCAGACAGAAGCTGGCTGCATTCTCCATGTGCTTGTTCCACTCTGAAGGCCAATTTTTGAAGCAGAGTATGCCAGACTCTAAATGGCAGTGCATGAAGCAGCTGACATTTGGTATTTCCATGTAAGACTCAGAAGAACGAGCAGATCTCTCTGTCGTTAGGCCTGACTGAAGCTGTTTGGTTTTGGTTTGTCAAATTTTGGACAATACCTTGCAGCCTGAGTTTCACTCATACTTATCTAAATCAATGAATAGTATTCTTTTGATTGCTATGAAGTCAGTGGGAGTTAGAACTTCAGCAGAGCCAGGATTTCCACCTCACAGGTAACTACCTTGAGACTTAGTGTTATGCTTTGTTTTGATAAGGCAGTATGCAGCCCAAGGAGCACAGCCATGAGCAGAAACCAGTTTATTGTTATTGGATTGGACGTAGTGTAAGGAAGAGCCTACAAAATTCATTACATAACTCATCACCATGGAGGCAAGGGAGACTACCTCTGACCAGAAACATCCTGAAAGAAAACCCAAGGATAATGGGAAAGCCTGCAATAAAAGGAAAACACACCCAAATACTAATGGCAGAAGCCTGTCTGCCAATAGAGAGCCTGCCATCAAGAGACAACAAAACTGTTGTCTCTTACACTGTGCTGCTGCTTCAACAATTTGTGCCCTGAAGCAAAACACCTGTTACCATTTAAAATCCCTGTCACCATTTAAACCTGATTCTCTCTCCATGTTGCCTGCCTCTGGGAAAGCAATCCAGGTGAGTATTTTCTCCTGCACTCCCCTACAAGAATCTGGACATTGGTGGTCTCTCACAGGAAAAAGGTATCCTCCATGTGTCAACCTCAGTTCTTAGCATTTCATGCTTCCACAAAGTTAGCAGTAAAAGACAACATTTTCTCTATTTAAAATTTTGTATTGCAAAGTATATGTGTTAACATATACTAGGTTACTAGTTGGTAACTTGAATTTAATTTGACTTCAGAGCATGAAATAATTTCTTATTTATGTTTAGTTTTCTCATCTTAAATATTTAGATTTAGTTCTGACCTTTTTTTTAGGACTCTGTCATTAAAATATAGAGTTCCGTGTAATCATTTTTTCACAGTGTTTGTTTTATGTGTCACATTTATCATTCAGCGGAAATAAATTGATGAAATATAAAGAAATAGTAAATAAATTCCAACACACAATTTTAATAGAAACATAGGGACTTAGAAACATTTTTGTCAAAGGTCTTTAAAACATGACTCTTGTTGACATGGTTAGATCCACATAACATTGTGGCGGCTTTTCCCCTCTAAACGTAGGTCTGGACATCATTCAAGATGCAGGAAAATGAGTATTTGGGGTACCAAATGTATAGAATACACATACTCGAGTTGTTTGTGTAATCTATCCCCTTAAAGACAGAATTTGCTTTGAAACTGTTGCCAACATCTGCGTCTTCAAGGAACCTCCTATCTGCAATGTCTGATGTGTTCAGTTACACTGTGCTGCATCACGATAGGATGACTAGACATGTCATAAAAGTTAAATGAAATCATCTAGCCAGGAAGAAGAATGCATTTAGCAGTTCCATATTTCAAATGAATTATCTCTTCATTCATAGTGACTAATGTTTGAGTGAAAGACATCCTTTCTTTTCTGGGAACATAGAGCTTGATTCTGCACCACTGAATCCAATGGAAATGCTGTTGTTTACCTTTCTGAGCACAGAGTAGTAGCATTTTGTTAGGAAGACACTGACATATATGTCCGTGTTTTAAAAAGCATCTCATTGTGTATGGTTTCCTTTTTACCTCTGACATATTATGTTACTTCAAATAGATACTAATAGAGGAATATTCTTCTCTCTGAAGCACAGAGAACAAAGAAAGTATGACATGATATGGTGTGCTGTTACATAGATGAAGCAGAATGCTAAATTACTTCTTTTACATAGTGTCAGTGCTTGTGTTTATATTTATATAGATATTAAGATTTTTCTGTAAATAAAACTGTCATGATATAATAATCTCAGGAATGTAAGAATCTTGAGAATACAAATAATTGTGGTTGTAGCCTGTTCGTGACACATTATAAGTTTAAGAAAAACTTCTACTGTAGAGTTTCAGCAGCAACCAACTAATGAAATGTGCAAGCAATCTTCCTGTCCTGTGGAAAAATGCCATGTGGCATTGGGCAAGCTGTCTTTGCAGAATGGATAGTGTCCAAAACACCAGTCTGGAATATTAAAAAAGCCAAGATGCTCCACATCTTATCTTGGGAGAATTATTGACTCAGAGGCACCATGTGTGATGGCTGTCTGCAGCAAGCATCGTCAAGATTATCATGAGGCATGTCACACACCCAACACTAATTCCAGTGTCAGGAATTCAGTTCGAAAGCAGCTCTGCTGCAGTCTGGTTCTGGCATGACTTCAAAGCTGATATTCAAAGTCAAAAAGCTTAAAACGCTGCAAGCTTATTTAGATGCTTTAAATGGCCCGGCTTAGTAAATTTGTGGGCAATTGAAGCTTTGTAAATCATTGTGGACTGAAAAAGTAAAAAATAAAATGTTAATCTTTGTAGCTAAGAGTTTTCAATTACATGACATTGGATTCATTTCAAAGTGTTTTCTTCCTGCCTATCCTCCTGTTGTCTCTAAATCTTAGGAGTACTGGAGCAATGTGTGTTGCAATTTTTTTTTTGAGTGTGGAATTGCCCCCTTGGTTTTGTGCTTTATGATATCAGAGAAGAGCTTTGGAAAACAAAATACAAACTAAAAGAGCCAACCTACATTAAGAAGTGACTGTTTTCTTATCTGCTATGGGGAATTTTTGGACTTGAGTCACCACTTTTTAAAGACACTGCCTTGTGACTTGATGGCTGTCATGCAAGAATGTTGGTACTTGTGTCACTTAAATTTTAAACAGCTTTTGTCATGAGAACAGCCGAAAAGCTCTATTGACTAGAATATCAGCTCTGCCACTATTACGTGCATACCCTCGTGCACTCTATGTGTAATATCCGAAGTATAAGAGCAGCAGACAGAACACAAATAGGATATCATCACCTGTCATCACATCTTGATGTAACATTACAACTTCCTTAGTACTTTAAATCAGCCTGCAGTTACTTTATCATGGGAAACTTTCTTCCTTCACAATAGAGTAATTCTCCTTCAAACTTACTTTGATTTGAGAAGGAGAGGGTATGATTTGGTATGTGGAAATTCAGGCTTTCTGTATAGGTGTTGTTTTGACTAACCATTAACACAGATTTTTGAGGGTGAGGACTATGAGCTTTTCAGAAATGAAGAGTTTGGGTTTGGACATCTATTATGACTTCAGAGAGCTTTTTGGTGTGAAATGTTCTATTTGTAAAGTTATTCATAAAAATTTTGTTCTTAACTGCACACTGAGTAATTTCAAGTATTCTGTTCCTTGTCATCTCAGTCTTAGGGTTTATGGTCAGTCCTGAGCAGGTGAAAGCGTTAAATTGACTATTAAATTAACTACATTGACTATTAATCTTTTCTTTAATGGAAGTCAACCAAAGTTCATTGAGCATCTCTGTTCACAAAAAGTCAGCAATTTCCACAACATAAACAGGGTAAGTGCAGATTCCCCTGGCTGACATTGCATACAAAATAAAACAACTCGAAGCAAATCTGTCGCAGTGACTGCATGTTTTTGGTACCAAATGGAAAGTAGTTCCTTGTGTTCTTCTTGGCAGTCCATCAACTTGCACATTTCAAACAAAATCTGGATGACTCCTTTCCATCATACCTGAAGCCTTACTTCAGTTCTGCTGCAATAGGCCCCTGTTCCTTTCAACATAAAGCTCCCATAAGCTCAGGCTTAGGCTGAGTGCTCCCTACTCATCCATCCCATATTCAATAGCTCTCGGAGAAGGAACATTCTCTCCCTCAATCAGCCTTATACACAAGCAATAAAATCACACACAATCACAGAATTCTTGGGGCTGGAAGAGACCTCTAAGGCCAAGTCCAGCCTATGACCTAACATCACCACAACCTAGACCATGGCAATAAATGCTACATCCAATCCTTTCTGAAATATCTTCAAGGATGGGAACTACCACTGCCCTGGGCAGTACATTCCAGTATCTGATCACCCTTTCCATGAGGAAGTGCTTCCTAATATCCAATGTAAACCTCTTCTAGTGCAGCTTCATGCCCTGTCCTCTTATCCTATCACTAGTTGTCTGGGAGATGAGCCCAACTCCCACCTGTCTACAATTTCCCTTCAAGTAGTTGCAGAGACTGATAAAGTCCCCCCTGAGTTTCCTTTTCTCCAGGCTAAACAACCCCAGCATCCTTAGCCTCTCTTCATAAAATTTTCCCTCTTAGTCTCTTCCCCAGCCTTGTTCTCTGCAACCTGCTTCAGCACCTCAATACTTTTCTTGAAGTGAAGGGCCCAGTACTGCCCCAGCATTCGAGGTGAGGCCTCACCAGCGCCGAGTACATGCTTGTTAGTCTGATCTGAAATCTATTTTAGAAAGATGTTCTTACTATAGTCAAATACTGCTTAAATGTAGTATGCTGCAATAGACACGTAGAACACGTTAGGAGGCTTACATATTTTTATATACAGTTTATATATGTGTTTATATATATATTTATATATAACAGCATACAACATATTTAAAACACAATAGATTTCACTTGGAATGACCTGCCTGCTGCACTCACAAGGACAGAAGAAGAATATATAACTCACCCAGATTTGGTACTTTTATATCTACATATTGAGGTGTAGAGAGTTCACTGCTGCAGGTCGACAGTGGTAAGCAGGATCTGGTGTCTGATTCCTGCTGTGAGTGACAAGGGCTCTGTAAGACAATATGTTTGCATAAACTAGAAATTGTTCCTTTTTTTCAGAACCCTATGGATTCAGCTGTTGCCTAAAATTTCAAATCAAATATTTGGGTTTGGAGGGACAGAGTCTGCCTTTTCAGCTGCCTGACAAAAGGGATTGGACAAGTTGAAATTATGGCTGACTGTTGATATCAGTGTACATGAGGGGACACACAAGATTGACAGAACTTCTTAGATCTAAAAGGAAAAAATAAAGAAGGGCAGACCTGCTCTCAGGATACTTCCAGACTCATTGAGGCTTTGTGATTGAACTGTGTTATGAATCTAAAGCCTGTAAAGCTCTTTTACCTAGCCATTTACAAAAGGGATTTCCTGCCCAAACAAAACTTCATCAAAGCCTTTCTCACTATTGCCATGTCGCTGGACTACAGGAAGTTCCTGAAGTTCTGAAGGCTTTATTAGCGTATGGCAGTCTGTTCTCTCTAAATTGCTCCAGAGGATCTATTTACTGTTATGTGACTAATTGCTCAAAAGTCCTGGAAGGGAATTGGTTTTTCACTTGGATTTTATTTCAATTGCGGTAGAAAAACTCACTGACAATGTTTCATCTGTACTGCTGGGCTCTGAAGACATATAGAAATATCTATATTAACACTGTCTATAAATCAGTGAAGGGTGGGTGTCAGGGAGATGGAGTCAGGCTCTTCTCAAGGTCCTCTAGTGATAGGACAAGGGGCGATGCATGCAAGCTGGAACAGAGGAGGTTCCATATAAATATCAGAAAGAACTTCTTCCCAGTGAGGGTAATGGAGCATTGGAACAGGCTGCCCAGGGGGGTTGTGAAGTCTCCTTGTCTGGAGACATTCAAGACCTGCCTGGATGTGTTCCTGTGTGACTTGGTCTAGATGATCCTGCTGTGGCAGGGGGATTGGACTAGATGATCTTTCGAGGTCCCTTCCAATCCCTAATGATTCTATGATTTTATGATACTCTTATTCCTCAACATCTTGAGTTCATGTTGCAACGTGCTTCTACAAAACCTTCATTGGTCCAAAACTGGACTCACAAAAATGTTTTAAGAATGGCTCTTTTGTCTTGCAGAGCTGCTTGGCAAAATTGGGTTTTTCTCCAGTAGTTTAGTTTTACCGACCGCTTTATCTATTACAAAGATAACCAGAACCAATTTCTGCATAAAACAGTCTGAATGTGAATCTTGAAATTAATAATCTGTGTTGAAAAGGACATTAATAGCTCATCAGTGCTTTAACTCTGTTCTCTGCATCACTTTCTGGTTATAACTGTTAAGACATCCTGCTTTCATATCTGCCTGCCAAGCCGACACACGCAGAAACAGGATATCAGTCCTTTTTGACCAGAAATCACGAAAGTACTTGTATAATTTCAGTAAACTATATCCTGCAATTGCTAGGAGGAACTGCCTCCTTTTTTAGTTTAAAATTGGAGTTTTCAACAACTTCACTGTGAATGCCAAAAGTGATACTGAAGTCACTGTTTGAATCACAGTTCAAACTACCAAAAATGAAGAAACAACTTATAAACTCTTCCCTGTGAAGGATGCTTTCTCAACAGTTACAAGAGGAGAGAGTATCCTTTCTTAAAATATTTTATTCCTTCTGCAACTGACATGTGTAACTTTTAAACTGGTACTGCTAAAAAAGGGACCTTTAGGTGAGAGAAGAAAGTAGGAAATTTGACAAGAAAATCCAAATCAATTCTTTAAAAGTAGTTCAGCTCCTTTCCTTTCTGGTCACCTTACCTATGTTTTTCCTTATGAAGTATTTTCAGCACAATCATTTGGCAGCAAAAGCAAAAGAAAGAATTTCTTTATTTTTTTAAAAAATTTTCATCCAAACTAAAGATATTCTGTTAGAAAAGAAGCCAAATGAAAAGTCGCTGATTTGGCTCTGTTTCCAAATTAAAATGAGCGAGTGAAAATTTACATTAACTTTTCATGTCAGGTTAAGAATGTGTGTTTTTTCTACACAAAACAAACACAATCAGTTGACAACAGTATTTATCTGTTTCTAACAAACAAGCAGAGGAAGGAAATAAGGACAATGGATTGGATCTATCTGCTAGGAATAGAGGGGTACTGCTGAAACACCCTGATCTGCAGGAGATGAAGGAAAAGGGAGTGAAGACCTGGAGGTGTCAGGACTAGCTGTGCTTCTATCAGTAGCAGCCTCTCAACGCTCATCTCCACTGGCCAATCTATCACAACCTTCCTTGTGGCTGCTGAGTGAAGACTTGGCTGGAGACAAAGGCAGATTCTGCCTCTCATAAGGTTTCAGTGCTCTGTAGGGAGTCAAAAAGACTGTCAGGGACACAGGTGTCAGTGACAGTGTGTTCCCGAGTCCTCACAGAGAAGACACAGGAGCAGTGTGTCTGATGTGAGGAGCAGTAAGTATTGGGACAAGGTAGATGCTCTTGTGTTGTCAGTGAAATAGTTAACAGGAACTTCATTGACACCACTAGGTAAAGAAGAGGGTCTAGGAGATGGTTAAACACCTAGTTTCTCTTCACCCTTGGCTAAAATCCAGCGATGGACTGAAGCCTGAACTAAATTCATGCAACTTCAGCATCTTTTTTAAACTGCTAAAGTAAGAGTTGGATTGGTTTTGTTGGTTTTTTATGGCTGCTGGTGACAAAGACCTCTCCAGAGATGTCAGTCTTAGGTCAGTCCACCTAAGAAATAAATGATTTTCTTCTTTTGGGAGGTTCCTATTTGTTTGGGTACAATGATCAATGGCAGGCATCTTTAATCACAAAGATAACTAAGGTTGATTGGCAATACCAACACAGCTGTGCATGCCTGTGTGTTTTCTGACCACACACCATTATAGTTTTCCTAAGTGTTTGGCAAATAAAGCACCATTTATTTGTGAGTGTTGCTCCAAAAGCACTACAAAACCAGAGGTGAAAGCTAAGCTGCATCTGATGACACAATTTATTTCATTCTTTTCACATCTTGAGATACCTGCTGATAATAAAGGAATAATTTTTGTTGATAGTTTTTCTGAACAAGTAGCTAAATGAACCACCCATGCATGTGGCATAAATCTCAAGCTATTTTCTGTCATTCTCTATTCTACATTAGGAAAAAGAAAATTACTGCACAGATGCAGTTTGGGTGGGCTGTGGTCTGGCCTTTGCAATTACATTGGGATTTATTTCAGACCAATCTATATGCATCTAAAATTATCCACCTGACTCCAAACTGGCCAGCTTGGGTTCTCTTTCCAATCAAGAGAAGTGGCTTATCCACTAGTCAATGATACTCATGCTAAAATAGCTGTCTCTGATCGCTAATGATTGTATGATTCTAAGATGGTTTTTCCCTACAAGTCTCTTTTTCTCCACTGTTCTTACAGGAGGTCTGACATGGCTGGCCTAGGCTTAACCTGATTTTTTATCGCTGTTTTGTTTTTCATCAGTCTTAAAGCACTGGGTATGTTGGAGGTATGATCAGCATAGACAACCTGGTATTTCATTTTCAGAAGAGGGAGCAAGCTTTTGAGTGCAAGACCCAAGGCTTTTCCGCAAGCTTGTCATCGTAGGAGTTTTGCAAATGTCTTCAGGCTTTTTTGCGTCTTTTTCCTACAAAGGTGTGGATTTTTTTATAGATTATTTCTATCTGAGACCTTGTTTTTTTCATGACACAAATAATAAACAAAGGAACAGCACCACTACATTTTTGAATGGTTAGAGCTTTTAATGGTTACAACTTTTAACTTGATGAATTAAAACCATGAAAAAGATTAACCAACATTTCTGCTGTTAGAATAATTTCTTCCCTTGATCCATAGGCGGGTGCCAGCAATGACTTTCTAATCAGTCTGATGGACACTAAGAAGCTTTGTGTCTTCATATTCAAATACTAAAACAGAGAGAATGTTAAATGGGACACGGGAAATTTTGTAACTGTGAAAAAAAGATTCATTTGGTTTAAGAAAAATACAACAGCAAAAAGACCCAACAGAATGACTTCAACTTATTTTTACATCTAGTTACATGGCTTTATATCATAAATACATTTTAATGGAACTGTAGATCATACCTGATATAGTTGATTAAGCAAGGGTGATCCTTGCTGCAGCAAATTAACTTGAGAGACTCTGTCTGCACTTCAGAGTCATAGAATCATTAGGGATTGGAAGGGACCTCGAAAGATCGTCTAGTCCCATCCCACTTGTATTTGATAGATAGAAAGGAACTGTAAACTGGATAAGTAAATCTGTTAAATGGGGTAAGGGCACAAGTAATAACAGAAATATGTGTATTGTGTAATTAGAAGTACAAAAAGTTATATTTTTATATTCATTTATTTTAATATTAAGAGTGGGAATGGTGGGAAGCTGAAAACAAGGCAGTAAGTGCCATGAAGTATTCATGACAGCTTTTTGTCTAGAGAAACCAGAAGATGAATGGGGGAAAAAAGAGCTGTTTGTTACAGTGATGAGTTCGAGGGAGCTAAAAACTTGACATTATTAGAATTAATATTTCTTTGTGGCAATGAAAACTGCACAATAAACTAAATTCTAGATATGAGACGAAAATGTAAGGTTTAGCTACAGACAACATAGAAAAATGTTTTCTATACATAACTTAGAAAAAATTTTGATTAATAAATAAAATTCTGATCAGGAACAATAAAATTGAGATGAGGAAATAGTATTTTACCAGTTCCTGCAAATTTTCTCACTACAGTAAAACAGAGCATCAATTGATGTTGAGTGTGTTGTTCTTTGTGCCTCTGATATATCTCGGCACTGTGTCTCCTAAAACAGTAGAGTACAGAAGGATTTTTTCCTGGTGAAAGGCTACAAAAGAGCATTGCATAAAAAGCAATATCCAAGAGTATATTGTATGATAGAATTATTTGTTATTCTTTTATGATACACAGAGATATGTATACACACATATATAAACATGCATACTTTGTATGTATATACACTCATATCATTTAGCTACATTTATCAATCTGTAAGTATATATATAAATAAAAATTATATATATATATAATGTCTATAGATAGATGTTTATATCTTATATATATAAATACATGTGTATGCATCTGGGTATAGTCAAACTGGTCATACAGTCCCTACCCCAGACTGCATGCACACGTGTCCCAAACATGAATAACCTCAGCTCAAGAAATGAAAATGGAACATTGCAAAAGAAAACAAAAAAAAAGCAGAGATATGCATAACTCCTGAAAACAAAACACAGGGTTTGGGTAAGTTGCTAACTAAAAACTCCTATTCAGTTAGCAATGCCGGTATCTTTGTGTTTCTACTGTTTGACACAATGATGGATTATTTATTTACTGACAGCACTGGTGGCCAGAAAATCTGATTTTCATGCATGAAATCCATGAAACCTCAGCCACTGAACAGCTTCTTTTACACATGGCAAAGGTCACCTATCAAGGGATTTTCTCACGTTTTGTGTGATTGGTCATGCCTCATTTCCTTCAAGAAAATATGATTTCCCCAAAGTGTGTGCATTTTAAGAGACTCACAAAGACTGAGAAAGTTATTTCCTCTTTGTTTGTGATAAGCATAAAATATAGAGGCTAACCTACAGGGAACAACAAGAAACTGTTTGTAGCTGGATACATATTTAATCCTATCATTAAGGAAAACCTCAGAGCACACTAGGAGCACAAAGATTGCAAAACTAAACACTTAGCCTTGTCACTTAACCTTTTAGGGTTGAGAGTATTTAAAGAAAATATTCAGTATTTTTGATGTGTTGAGAAAGTATACCTGCTCAGACTAAGATCTTCTATCCTTTTAAGCAGAGTGAAGTAAAACCAGATGGGACCAGATGGGTTTTTTACAGGGATTTCACTACTCTTAAACAGGAAATCACTTTATTTCTCGGAAGAACTGAAAGAAAATTAGAGCTCATGTTACCCATTGTTGGTGCTGTTAGTACTTTTAGAGGGCATTGAAACACATCTTCATATGAAGGTGTTTTTCATAGAATCATTAGGGTTGGAAGGAACCTCGAAAGATCATCTAGTCCAATCCCTCTGCCACAGCAGGATCACCTAGACCAAGTTTGCAGTAGTAGGATTGCGTCTTATTGTCACGTGCTGTATATGGTGTCTACTACAACAGAGCTCTCCTAACAGTTGGGGTCCCAAGATACCACAGCAATGGATAACTGTATGAAAATATAAATGTAGAAGAATCCCCTGAAGACCTGCATTTTTATTTTTGGTTTTTACTCATACAGGCCACAGTTGTCTCTTTTCAGAGGATTCTCTTTAGATTTTGTGTAGTTTCTGGCCAAGCCTACACAGAGGTTCAGACTGGATCTTAGGAAAAACTTCCCAGGAAGAGTGTTGAAGGCTGCTCAGGGTGGGGGTTGAGGCACCATCCCTGGAGGGATTGAAAAAGCAGGTAGACACGGTGTTTCAGGAGATGCTATAGTGGTTTGGGGCTGTTGAACTTGGTGATTCAATGAATCTGTGCTCTATACCTTGCATTGATGGTTTGTTACAACATTTTGTGATTTCTTTCTTCACTTTGGTTTGAAAACTATTGAAATTCATAACCTCCTGCACAGTCAGTACATTTTATTACATCATCATGAAAAAAATTCTTCACTAACTTTTTCTACAGGGCAGATATCTGACTCTAGTGCAATAGTGACAATATCGAATGTATATAAACAAGCTGCTGCTATGAAGTTGTAATTCATGGCATGGCAAGAACGCTTCAGCAAAACCAAAACACTTGCAGCTCCAAACTTT